>CM062820.1:427639492-428206992 GCA_031772625.1 Pinus tabuliformis
TTCATTTACTTCTTCAAGAAGAACGTATGTTTGCTCTGCTTCTTTTTATTTGAGAAAATCATTATTTTGGTCTCGGTTATATTGACTTGCATCCCCACTGCTTCACAAAAATGTTCAAGGGCATAAAGGTGCATCTACAATCCCTGGGCCGATTTAGAATTCAATACAAGGTCATAAGCATATAAAAGAAGCTTTATCACAAACTTCCCCAACCAAACACCATTCTCACCTTGCAGATTTAGTCATTCTTCCAGTCTATCATATAAAAAAACCAAAAAGAGTAGGGGATAAAGGGCAGCCTTGCTTGACTCTTAATGTCACTTCTAAAGCTTTCTGAAATGCCCACTGAAGTTCTAATTTTGACTTTCACCTCTTCATAAAGCCTATGTATAGCAACTCTATAATGCAAAGGAATTTAAAGCTCTCCCATTCTACTCCACAACTTGTCTCTAGGGATCGTGTCAAATGTCTTTTTGAAGTCAACAAAGTAGCAAATATACTTCTTCTTTGCCCTACCAAACCTTTTCAAGAATGTGCATTCGACCAAACGATTCGGAAATGACAACAATGCGGAGGTGGAGAGCTGAAATAGGGACCGTGACAAGTAATCCCATTCCTTTCCCCCATAATCGGCCGTGGCTAAAACTAAAAAACTCGACGGAAAATACTTTAGCAATATCTCTATAACGTTTAAATAATCAATTTTTTAAATAAAATGATGACAATGATGATGGTGGTGGTTAGCGTCCCCTGAGACCAAACTTGGTCTATCGACCTAAAGAAACAAATTATTTATTTTGATTTAAAAAAGATACAATAATAAAATATACTAAATGAAATTAATATCAAAAGATTATGGAAGATGCTTTTAATATAGAGATATTGATATGATTACGTGGAATTGTATTATTATGATGAATAATCTTTGTAATTCATAAATTATGGAGACCATAGTAAATAAAAATTTATTAATAGTTTAACATGTAATATAATACACGGTTCAGGGCACATGTCATTTACGTCAGTGACAGATTAGCGAAAGAAAGGGAAGGGTTGCCACGCTGAAGGATTGCTCTGGAGAGATAATTTGGTATTTTAATTTTTTGCTATACTAATGAAAAAAATCAAATAATTGAAAAGATTCATAGTTTAATATTGGGAATTTATTTTTTGTTATTTTATTATTATTATTTAAATTTATCTATTTGTAAGATGATTGGTTGAGATTTTATTATGGGTTGTTTAATAACTTTTATTTGTATTAGTTACTAATTTTTTATTTTTAGTTTTATTTCTTTTTTATTTAACTTTCTATTTTTTTATTTATTTTATTATTATTTCCATTTTCATGAATTTTAGTTTTCTATTAGTTACTATTTTTTTGTTTTTAGTTTTGTTTTCTCTTTATTTAAACTTGTTATTTTTTTTTCCTTTTTTATTGTTTCCATTTTTATGAATTTTAATTTTCTATTAGTTACTAATTTTTTGTTTTTAGTTTTACTTTATTTTTATTTAAATTTTTTATTTTTTTATTTTTTTATTATTTCCATTTTCATGAATTCTAGGTTTTTCTCATCTTTTCAATTTAAGATGACAAATTTTAAAGAGGAAAAAATAATTAGAAAAATATTACTTTTTTATTTGACTTATAATTTTTTTTGCCTTTTTTCTATCTTTTTATTATCTATTTTCAATTCCAATTACATTAATCATAATACTTTTTTTTGTTTACACATAACTTTTTAATTAATAACTATTATGATAATCAATTATTAGTTTTTAGAATCTTGTAAGAATTTCTTTCCTAATTTTATTAAAAAAAATTATTGATATATAGTTAATTTTTAGGATCTAATGAGCATTTTTTCCTAACTTTATTGAATTTCTTTTATTTAAACATAGTTTTTATAATTTTCTACTTAAAGTATATAAAAAAAATTCAAGAATTTAATCTTGGATTCAAAATTTTTTATTTTTTTTTAATTCTTTTCTTGTGCCGCTGATTGTCAAAGAATCTGAAACTCCATCTAGGGTATTATAGGATGCCTCTTTGAAGTTCCATATTTTGTTTCAAGTAGTTGAAGTTGCTAGACAGTTATTGGGAGGCTAGTCTTCAATTTCTCATATGTTTCAATTGGTTTGTTAAAATTGTTTTATCTTCTTTCCTCTAATCAAACAAAGAAGAATAGTCTAAGTTACCATAAGTTAATGTGTGAATTTTGTTAAAACAATTTAATTTATTGCAACTTTATTCCTAGTTTTATTCAAAGTGACTATGTCAAATTCAGCCAATTTAATACTAAATCACAAATCATAGACAAATGTATAATATTTAGAAATTTTTTGAAAATGGCTAATGATATATTTTATTTATTATAATATTTATTTATTTTTAATGATTTTTTTTCATTTTTTAGGAATCAAGTATTTTGATTAGAAACTAAGTGTTTTGATATCCATCTAATTGTGCTAGTTATAATTTAGTTGTTAAATTAATAGTAAAACAATCGTTATTGTGAATTATTCATAAATATTAATTTACCTGTCTTTACAATTTAATTTAATACTAAATCACAAATTATAGATCATCCCAACCAATTTTGCTCTTCAAAAGAAAGAAGCGCCATTTGGGATATAAAAATAAAAGTTTTGTTTCATATTCTCATGACTTCACTGCCACAAACACAATTGCATTCAACTCTATATCAATCATATTCAATTCGTAGGAGACAATTGGTTGTGCAAAACAAGTTTCTTGAAATTGACATCTCATTGAATCGAAACTAAGTTTCTACATATCAATTTGAACCAAACACTGCAAAAAAAATGAAGTTATAAATCTTCATTACAACCAATGAGATAAGCGCTACCAAAAAACAACATTTTAGCACAACATTTTCTATTTAATTTTTATTTTTTATGAAGATTTTGATTGATCATCTCACACTTAGTTAACTATTCATATTCCAATTAACTATATTTTAACTAAACAAATAGTATTTTTTAAACATAATTATATGAATAAATAAAATAATACATTTTAAATATGATATATAAAATTATAATACTTTTTATAATTAAAATAAAAAAATTAAAATATTAATATTATATATTAAAATATCTATATCGCTAAAATATTTTAATACTAAAATAAATTAACACATACAATATATATCAATCACATTTATTAATATATATAATAAACTTTATTCACATTATTTAATAATTTATAATTATTTATTAAAATAAAATTTAGTCCATAAACCTCGGAACATTATTAAACTTAATTAAACTTTATTAACCTATCTTTCATGTGAGGAATATTTATATAAAATAATACATTTTAAATATGATATATAAAATTATAATACTTTTATAATTAAAATTAAAAATTAAAAAAAATTAATATTATATATTAAAATATCTATATTACTAAAATATTTTAATGTTAAAATAAATTAACACATGCAATATATATCAATCACATTTATTATATTATATATAATAAAACTTTATTTACATTATTTAATAATTTATAATTATTTATTAAAATAAAGTTTAATCCATAAACCTCGGAACATTATCAAACCTAACTAAACTTTATTAACCCATCTTTCATGTGAGGAATATTTGTTCGATATTCCGATAAAGATACGATGCCTTTGATAAAACAATGCTATAAAGTAGCAGACCAAAATAGATAAGAAACCCAACATAAGCAATAAAAGATGCCTTAAAAATAGTTAGTTTTATTTAAATTAAGTCGTTGTATTCCCTCCGAGAATTGATACTTTTATTTCCATATGAGGAATATCGCACTTAGTTATAAAAACTAGCACATCGTTTAAAAATATTTTAATAGAACTGAAGCATAAATTAATACCAAGAAACAAATGCATGTCGTTTTAGCAAAAATTGACTGGGATAGAATAGAATTTAGACCGTTAGTGACGATATCATTTAAAAAAAACTTAATTATTAACTAAAATGTAAATTTATTAATGTAATTTTCGTTAATTTCTTTCAAAACAAATATAACAAAAATTAAATAGTTATATAAATAAGCAATTAAAAATCAAGGAGAGCTTCGAAAGTAATGTTTATTTCGGTAAAATATTTTAAGAAAAAAGTAATTAAAAGTAAAATAATATAGTTACTTTTTAATAAGAGGAAATTGTGTAATTTATTCGATTTTTAATATAAAATATTAATAATGATTCAAAAATACAATTTAAATAATAAAAAAATTATTACTATAGATCTATGTTAATCACATATTTACTAAGAACTAAAAGGGATTAAATATAGATCTATTTTAATCATATATTTACCAAGCACTAAAAAAGATTAAATTTCTTGATGTGTAAATCTTTTTTTAAATTTGAGATTTGATCCCTCTCCAATCCGAAGTTAAAAATAATCTATACAATTTTTTTCCCCTTTAGAAAAATTGTAATTTTCATTAGTATAGGAAAATTACATATTGTAGATGTGTTTCACATATGCTGTATGTGAGGCTGAGTGCCTATCAAGTAAGAGTGTATCAAAATAGGTCAGTGCACTCCACGCAGGAGGCTCTCTCTTCAATATTGTTCATAATAAAGATAATCAAAAATCTCCACACAGGGAGTAAATATGTCTGTCATTTATATACATCTGATAATTTAAAAACATAATACTATAAACATGTGCAAAAAAAACAGGCTCCTACTGAGCCAGTTAATCTATATAGTCCATGTATGGACGGTGGTAATACTAATAATGGGCACCGTCCCTCTGCTCTTGTATCAGCCATGTGCCATGAGGCTAGATCGCAGCTTCCTTGGATAATTGGTCGGCAGATTGGTTGTGTTCCCTGTAGATATGACGACAAACAAAGAGATCAAAATGTGTAATGAGTCTGTGTGCCTCGTCCAGTATAGGTCTCAGAGAGTAAGCAGAACAATTTGATGTTTTGTTAATCCAATTGCAGACAATTTTTGAGTCCCCGAATATTTGAATATTCCTGCAATGTTTTTCCAAAGCAAATTGAATGAGATATTTAAGAGTGATCAGCTCTGCAAAGTTGTTGGTGCCCCTTCCCAGGCCCATTTGGATTTTGTAGTGGTTGGGAATAAGATAGGTATAGAATTGCTCTGCCCCCACACCCAGTGTCCTGTGTTGAGCCATCAAAAAAAGCCCAGGGATGTTCTTGGTTGATGTCTTCAGGTACAATGTGCCTAGGGGGGGGGTTATCATCATCTTCAGGAATGGAGTCATAGTCTGCCAGAAGACGGGTAGTGATTGAGGGCCAATGAGGTATGATGTCCTGAAAAATGCATCGGTTACGGGCAATCCAGATCGCCCAGCAAATGAGGAGAGGGAGATTTCTAGCCTTGGTCGGGGTCGCGGAGGTCCACCATGTGGTCCAAGCTTCCATTACTGTCAAGCCCTGCCATGTGCAATGGGGAATGATTGTCGAAAGGATAGAGTTCTAGAGGTCCTTTATGACCGGGCAGGTAAGAAAGAGATGATTTATTGATTCGGAGTTGTTCTTGCAAATGCAGCACCAAGTGGGTCCATGTTGAGCTTGTTTGATTAGGTTGTCTCCCGTGGGAGCCTTATTTCTTAGTACTGTCCACATGAATAATCTAGATCTGGGTGGCGCCTTTAACTTCCACAGGTTTCTCCACCAAGATTCAATAACTTGTGGCTTATGAACAGAAGCTAACCAGAGATATCCCTCCTTAGGGGAGTATACCCCATTTTTCGCATGCGCCAAGATAATCTCATCGTCCCCTTCCAGAATTCTGATGTGTGATTCTGTAAGTGTTGTTATATAGTCCTCCCAATGTTGATGCCAGATCAGAGGGATGTGCAGGCTACAAGAAGATTTCCAAGCCTGATAAAATATGCTGGTGTGCTTCAGGTCTGCAATATGACTGATATGAGTGATACCTAAATTATTAAGGTGTAGCATGAGATCTTGAGGCAATCTGTGGGCATTACCACATCCTATCCAAGGGTCTAATCCGATGCGGACTGATGTGCCAGATTGAATTTTCCATGTGAGCCCTCCACAGATAATAGGCATGGAGTTTAAAACAGCTTTCCAAATGATTGAGATCCCTGTTTTATTCCAGTTTGGTTGTCGGATCCAATCCATTAGATTTAGGGGGGATATGTATTTTGTATAAGCCACCTTTGTCCATAGGTTGTTTGTAGTGATCAATTTCCAGCCTAACTTGGCCACCAGTGCAGATGAAAAGTCCTCCAACCTTTTAATTCCCCATCCTCCCCATTTCTTTGGGAGAGCAAGCAATTCCCATTTGGCCCAGGCAAAGATTCTCCATGAATGATTTCCTTTCCATAGGAATCTGCAACAGAGGTTTTGTATTCTGGAGAGGATACCACGGGGGATCCATGCCAATGACATCCAATATATAGGGGTGGCTTCAAGAACAACTTTGATGAGTACCAGTCTCCTTGCTCTAGAGAGGTACTTATGATACCAGATGTTGAGCCTTCTTTCTAGCTTGGAGATTAACCATGTCCAATCTGCTATCTTGTAACCATGGGGTTTCAGTCTGTACCCCAGGTATCTAAGGCCATCCTCCATCTGCAGAAGAGTGAATGGAAATCTATGGAGAGCATACTGTATCTCATGAGGGGTGCATCCTATGGCTGTAATGGTGGATTTAGTATTGTTGATGACCATGCCTATAGCAGTTTGAAATAATGCTATGGTGTTCTGTAAGTTAGTCAAATCCCCAATACCACCATTGAGAAAAATCAACACATCATCCACGAAGAGTAAATGAGTCAGTATACATCTGTCTATGATCCTAATACCCTTATATCTTCCCCTGCTATGTTCTTCCTTAATAAGTCGGCTGAGCCCTTCCATGATGAGAAGAAATAATAATGGAGACAGAGGACAACCCTGCCTGAGTCCTCTTTCTGAGTGAAAGAAAGGTGTTGTCGATCCGTTTACAAGGACACTAAAAGATATATTTGTTATACAACACATGATCCATTTTATAAATTCAAAGGGAAAGCCTAGATGTGTTAGAAGCATTCTGATATATAACCAACTTGCCCGATCAAAGGCTTTTGAGAGGTCTACCTTGAGGATCATACCTTTCAGCTTCTTCGTCTGTATAGAGTGCATCACTTCTTGTGTTGTTCCCACAGCTTCATGTATCTATCGATCTTGGAGAAAGGCAAATTGTTCAGAGGATATGTAAGCGGATAGTATGGGATGGAGACGATTGGCTATGATTTTGGCAATGATTTTGTAGATACAATTGCATAGGGAGATGGGGCAGAAGTCATCAAAGGAGACAGGGTTGTTTGATTTGGGGATAAGGGAAATGAAGGTGGAATTGAATGCCTCGTACATCTTTCCAGTGGTCCGGCGGTCTTCAATAACCTTCAGAAGATATTCTCCAAGGATATCGAAGAAAGAAGTGTAGAACTCAACCAACCAGCCATCTGGTCCTGGGCTTTTGTCTCGCTTGAACCATTTTAAGGTAGCATCAAGTTTCCCCATTGTGACTTCCCTGTTGAGATCCAAGGCGGTCTCGTGGTCCACAAATCGAGGAAAAAATTGTGCCACTCTGATGACTTCAGCAAGAGTAACATTGGGAGGTGCCTTATAGATCTGCTTGAAGTGGGATGTGGTCAGGGAGGCTAATTGATGGAAGGTATTCACTCTTATCCCCTACTCATTTATCAGTTTCGAAAGGAGTTGATATCTTTTCTTCCATATGCATATTTGTGATAGAATTTTGTGTTATCATCTCCCTCAAGCAACCATATCGCTCTACTTCTCAACCTCCAAGTTTCTTCCCTGTCCTTTAGAATTTTACTTCTCTTAGCTATTAAGGTAGTGAGCTTCTCCTTCTATTCAGTAGTAGTAAAACCCCTCCCATGCTCATCTTCCAAGGTAGAAATCTCTGCTTCAGTGTCCCTTAGGGTTTGATCATCTAGTTCTCTCTTGTTGTGTGCCCAGATTTTTGATAATCTCTTCAACTCCTTTAGGTTATGAGAAAAACCTTCTACTATATTCCCACCAGCAGCAGGAGGGTGGGTCTTCCAATAATCAGTTACCATTCGAATATAGGCTGCATCTTTCAACCATGTAGAGTTGAACTTGAAAGGGGCTTTGGGTTTGTTCAGTCCACCTCTTATTTCAAGGTATATCGGAAAATGATCTGATATACCCCCTGAACCAACCCACTGCCTGTAGTTATAGCCCATACCCAGCAGTCGCTCCTTGATGAGAAAGCGATCTAGCCTTCTAGCGAGGTTGTCCTCTCCAATTCTTTTGTTCCTCCAAGTAGGTTGTATTTTTGCAAATGGAATATCTATAAGGCTGTGATTCTCTAGGATGTTCTCAAAGAAAGCAGATAGGGGGTCAATTTGGGCATGGTGTCCCCATGACTCCAAGAATCCAATAGAGAAATTTAAGTCTCCTCCAAGGATTATATTGTCCTTTTGCAGAAGATTGGTGTTCAGTAAATGCTCCCAGAATACCCCACGATTTTGACATGGCCCATATACATTGATAAGTCTAATGTCAGAGCCAAGTTCAGATGAGAAGATGTTCACCCCGATGTGTCCAATGCCTCCCCATATGCTACATAGTTTGATATTCTGAGTGTTGAAACCCATTGCAATGCCTCCCAAGCAACCATTGACATCAAGGGCTTGAAATGACCATCCAGGTAGCATGGATTCTAGCAGGTGAGAGATGACTTCTGCAAGACCCAGGGTTTCTTGAAGGAATATGACATCAACCTTATCAGTCCTAAGAAGTCTATAGAAAGCTAGTTTTTTCTTAGGGCTAGCTAACCCTCTACAATTAAAGGATAATAGCTTCATGGGGGAGATGGCTCCAGGGTGTTCTATGCTCTAAGAACCTAGTCAATAGCAAGTTGTCGGCCTGAAGCAATCTCCTCCCCTGCTTTCATCTTGGCTTTGGATAGGGAGAATGGTCGGCCTCTTGGTGGCTTTGGGGGGATGGAGGGAGATACTAATCCAATGCCAATAGAGTCGGGAGGTTGTGATCGAGAGAGGGATCGAAGCGGGTAGCTGTGGGATAGAGACCCTTGATCAGAGTCTGAGGATCTGGTAGATGGGGGCACCTCCGGAAAGGATGGGGGGGTGCTAGAGAAAATTGGGGGGGGGATGCAGAGTGCAGGCCAAAGAAATGGGGGGTGAGGGCATGAATGCAGAGCATTGATGATCAACCGATGATGATACTACAATACAAGATGAAGAAGAGAAATGTACAGAGCAGGGGTTAGATGTGGACATACCCGAAGAAATCATAACCGCCCTTTCCCTTGTCAGAGGAACAGAGGGAGGCTGATATGGTGCTTTTCCATGCTTCTTCGGAGTCTCCTTAGCCGGTGCTATTGTTGTTGCTTCAGAGGAGGGGTGGTTCTCAGGTTCCTTTGTAGCCTTGGTTGGAATTTTCTTCCCCTTTTCCGCTGTTCTTACTTTTCCATTTAGGGGGCAGTCCCTGAATAAGTGTCCCACCTTATGGCATCTCCTGCATCTAAAAGGGACCCCCTCATAATCAAGGATTTGAGTCCATCAGAAATTTCTCCAGAGCAATGTGATGTGTTCCTACATCCCTTCCCTGGTATCAAGATGGACCAGTATCCTGGCATATGCCATGGTGCCTGTAGCAAGGTATGATTAATCATACTCCAGAAATGTGCTCAGGGTATTCCCAATGCGCCTGAAAGTGTCCTCAGACCAGAAGTGGAGTGGTAGGCCTGGTAGACGTACAGTGGTCCAGCACCTAGTTGCTCCCTCTCAAGGTCAAAAAGAGGGTTCCATTGTCACAGGAGCACGGGGTCATGTTCAATGTACCAGAATGAAGATAGAACCCAATTTGTGTGCTCGACTCTGGAAAAGCGAAGCGCAAACCATTCCCGGACAAAGGTTTGTATGAAGGGTAGTTCAGCCAAATGTTATCCCTAGATTTCATTTGTCCATTGCTTAAGTCGTATCGCAGAGTAGCTCCTCCCACGAACCCTACCTACCAATACTCTGTCAGTGGTATCCATAGTTTCTCCCCACTAGATATCTTTGCCCAAACAAATTGCAACATCTTGTTTCCTGGCTTTGACGCACTCTTGTTTTTTCCCTGGCTTGTGGCCCTTGTCGGTGAAGTCCTCCTGAGAGCCGTTGAGGTGAGGGTTCAGATGAGGGTTTGAAGGGTTCGGATTAAGCCCAGAAGGGTAAGCTTCCGAGATCGGTGGGATGCTCGTGAAGCTACCGGAGAGGGGAGTTGATAAAAGTGCCGAGAGAGGGGTAGCCTGAGGGAATATCGAGGGTTCGCCGAGATGGGTAGATGTAGCGATGTACGATCCGATGGATGGAGGCAATGGTGGATAACCTGAGGAGCTCGTGGTGAGGTCAGGACCTATACAATGAGCCACAAACTATAGGGAGGTCAGCAAAGCAGGAGGGGTGGCGAAAACCAGCCAAGTGGGGGGATCTTCTGGTAATGTAACAACCAAACATGAGGAACCCGAGATCGAGGGCAACAGAGTGATAACTTTTAACAGGTCGCTACTGAAGGGGAGCAGGTCATCCGTGTTCAAGGGGGGGATGTCTAGATGGAGACATCCGTGAACATGTCTTCAAAATAATCAACCAAGTCCATCTCCATAACTGTTTTCCGAGTGCTACACGTCAGTTGCCGTTGGGAATGTCAAACCGTCGTTGTCGTTGTAACCCACTGTAGATAGGAGAACAGTGAGGAGCACGACGGAATCACGGGGAGAATAATACGCAAAAGCAATGACCGAGGAACGAAGGTAGGTGAAAACAGTGTCAGAGGGATACGACACCAAGGTAGAAATAGAGTTGTCGCAACGAAGGGGCAGGTTTTTCATATGCTCAAGGGCTGCAGTCAAACCCTAGCCTGTGTCAGGCATTGTTCGAGAAAGTTCCCCATCGTCCAGATAACATCATATATCTATACAAATTAATATCAATTTAATTTAATTTAATTTCGAAAATATTATAAGTTAAAAAAAAATAAAAACTCTTATAAAAAATCTTTAAAAAATAATTAATGTAAAATTTGTATTTTGAAATATTTAATTTTTTAATATATAATAAATTTAGAGCCAATATGGACTTACATTGATGGTACAAATGTGCAATGATTTAAAAATTCAAAATGCAATTTCCCATACAATATGTATTTATATATTTACATTTTATTTGTGTAATTTTTTTTTTTAATATAATTTATTTTATTTTCTTCGCATTATCTTTTTAGTATTTCCATTTATATTCTATATACCCACCATGAAAATCTTAAAACCATGTGTTTGATATCAATATTCGATAAAAACCAATTCACCTTTACCTTTAGTTCCACGAAATCACTTATACGGATGTAACTTTGTTTTGAAATGTTATATCAATGAATTGAATGTACTAAATGATTGTCTATTCTATTATTAAAAAATAATGTCTTAAATTATTTTTTAATGTAATTTTAAAATTAATATGTAAAATTATTTTAGAGCACGTTATTACTGAAATATTTTTTTATAAAAAATTGATATTGATATATTTTTACTTTAAAATGTGTTGGATTATTTTATTTATTTTCTAAAAACAATTACACATTTCTTTTTTATTGAATAATGAATCATATTACTCATAAAAGTACTTTTCGTTGTTATTATTATATAATTAATTATTATCACATAAGAAGTACTTGTTATTATTATATAATTGAAATTTTATATGAAATATTTTATTTAAAGCAGAAAATGATATATTTTGACTAGAATATTACAGGTTAACTTTTACAAATAGTGTTTGGTTTATAAAAAGTGTCTCTCACTATAAAAAGAATACATTTCCCTTTTAATTGATTGATATGTTGGAATAAGAAATTATTTAGGGGTGAATCAATGATGGATGTAAATTTTAATTTAGCAATCACAATTTTAACTTAGCCATCATCAATATGTGTAGTCATAATCAAATATATAAGCAATAGAGTAAATTATTTTGATGAACACACATCATCAACATGAACTACACATATGGATATAGATATTTAACGTGGAATCTTAGATGGGAAAACCACCAAGTTGTTTGTTATTGTTTTTTGCGAGTACCCACTCACAGGAGACCCTAACCCCCTTAAAAATAGCAAGTCACAACTTGCCAAGAGGCACTAACCTCTTATAGATGCTTGCACCATCATGTTTCAGTCAATTGTCCTATTTTTCATACAATTTTCAAACTGAGAAACAAAGGCCTACTACTATTACATAGAAATATAAAGAACCTGATCTGTTGTCTCACATAACAACTTCCTCTCTACTTTGCAACCCCTCTCTACACTGCAGACTTCACTGCTCCATTAGCTCTTCTATCAACCCTCAATTAATCTCAACAAAAAATCATCGCTGAACCACAATTATCCTTATACACACACACAATATCTTACTACAATCCACACTCTCACACAACATACAACAATGCTCCCCATAGACTTAGTGTTTCCTAAGTTTTTTTTATTCTGCAACAATGCAGAGAACAATGCAATTTTTCAGCTGATCAACTAATGCATTCAACTTGCAGTATTGTGCATTGGTCTTCTAGTTAAGAACATGTGTATGGGCTCAAATTACTCAATTCGCCGGTATAAGCATGGTCTCAATTGCAACTTTGTAAGGCTCTTCTACTAGTGATTTAATTATGCAGTACTTGCATCAATTTACATGTCGATTGTAGAAACATTAAATAAGAGAATGGACACGTAAGTGTTTCCCATACTAAGAAGTAATTCTCAATCCACCTGCAAACTACTTAAGGAGTTCTTCCATTGAATCTTTCATGTACAGATATCATGGCTCTCCAACACTCTTTTGCAGGTCTTGGTCTTTACTACCTTCTTGTTGACTAATGTCTCAATTCTCCTCAGTCACTATTAGTGATCAGAGATGGTGCTCTTTAATGTAGGTCATGCTCCATTAATCCCTCTGGTGTACTCTTAAATGTGGTGGAGTCATCAATTGTTGTTGACCCGTTCAATGTTTCATAAACTAGTTATGACAAATGCCCATTTTCGGCATAAACACCAAATATGGAGGGACCGTACTAAAGAGTTGTTGACCCATTCATGTTGTTTACAATCACGACACTTCATGTTTTAGCCTCATACCATAGTGATTTTGTATATATTTCGAAGGCCTAAATTCTTATTCCAATTGTGCTTTAGCTTTGTATTTAGCTCGAATGCCCTTGGTCATATAAACATGTGAAACTGCCACAAAATTGTCGCCAAACTGCCTATTGGCCCCCTTTGAGCTATAACCCCAAGGATTTAAATACCATGCATTAAACCTCTCATTCCCTTGGTCACACAACTGCACATAGCCATGTCTTGGGCTTGCATTTAGCCCTCGATCTTCCTTCTGGGTCTACCAATCGAGGCGGGTCTGCAATTCATGCACATTGGCCAATCACAAGGTTGTTAGGATGACCTATAACTGCCACCAAAATTCATTTGTTTCTTGTCTCCCAATCATCACATAGCTCCCTCTATTACGCCTTTTAAAAACCTTCTAGGGAAGCAAGTGTGTGATGTCATGTCCTGAGGTTATTCTCATTGGTCCTCGACTCTACCATAACCACCACCTCATCCCAGTTCCTAGTCAGCCCGAAGTTCCTTTCTAAACCTTTCGGGTTAAAGCCTTCGGGATGATGTCATGCTTACATTGAAAATCCCACATGGTTCCTCCTAAATGGTGACACGTGTCACCCAAATTTAGCCCCTTCAACCACCTAAAAACACTAAAAATGCATGCCATGTGTCCCTTATACCGACATCATGTTGATGTCATCCCGTGCCAATATAATAATGCCACACATTTTCTAGTGAGAAGAGAAAAAAAGGTTATTAATCCTTGGTTATGCAATGAATTCCTTTGTTAAATTTAAAGGGTCCTTGGCCTATTCAACTTGCATCAACTGCCACATATGCCCGACCCTATGTCATCCCGGGCTCTTCTAAACTTTGTTGCGTCTAGCTCTTTCGGGGAAAGACCTCTAGGATGAGCTATCCTATGGGGCCTTCCACTGTAGTTCTTGCAACAATCACTGTGCTTTCTCACTGCTGACATCCTCCCAAGCTTGTGTCATCTTGGGACTTATCTCTTGTGTGCACAATTGATCCTTCAGGGGAAGACTCCACCAAGATGAGCTATTATATGGGCTTCGCTAGAGGCCAATAAAAAATTATTTCCACTGCAAAGTTATCGGCCACATCTGCCTAGACCTTTTTTTTAGCATCTCCACTAAACAACTCCTTCAACTTTATCTATCTACCAAACTATTACCAAGTTTACCCTTCTTGAATTTAACTCTGCAATATTTGACCTTTTGGGGCACTGACCTTTGACTGGAAATATCTTTTGATCCAGGAGGCCATTTGCAGACTTCCATATACCACTGGAAATATCTTTCAAAGATCTATCCATCTAAGTAGGTCCCAACTATATCTTAGATGACATCCTAAGGAAAAATTTCCTTCAATGAATGGGACTCCCAACCACCATAGTTATAAGATTTCATAGCTACTTCACTTATCCTGTTACTATGATGATTCTCTACCAAATATTGTAGCAACCATAGGAATCCCCTGAACTTGACACACCATGCATCTTCCATCCTTTCCCATTTGACATCAATGCCAACATTATGCTCAACAATATCCCCCTTTGGCATTGATGGAAATATACCAAGCTCCCCTAAAACCAAGCATGGTTTTCTCCATCTCTACACTCCCCTTGGCATCAATAATCATCAATTCAGGGACTTTGTCTCCCCATTTGAAATCAATGGAAAAGGGTGCACCCAATGAAGAAAAATCCCCTTGAAATGTTGAATCATGCTCTTTAATTGAACCAAGAAACTCAGTACTTGCCAAAACCAATTCCAGATGAGTCATTTGGTTGTACGAGAAACAAATCATATTTGCTACCTAAGATACTCAAACAGTTCTTGTGTCAGTGACTTTGTGAATATATCTACAAGCTGCTCATTAGTGGCTACATACTTAAGTCAAACAACATTGACAACAACATGTTATCTTAATAAATGGAACTTAATTGGAATGTGCTTTGTCTTTGAATGAATCAAAGGATTCTTAGAGATGATAGCACTAGTATTGTCACACATGATTGGAATTGAATCAATCAAATATATCTCGATGTCCTTTAAGCTATGCTTCATATAAAGAATTTGGTTGCAACATGTGGCCAAAACAATGTAATCTGATTCAACATTTGATAATGATATTGAGTCTTTTTTTTTTTTTTTGACCCAAGGCTCCAAACAATCTCCCAATAATAATGCTTCTTCAGAGGTGTTTTTCCAGTCATCAGGGTTGTCTTCCCAATCAACATCAATATAATATTTTAGCTTAAAATATCAGCTTCTGGAATACCACAACCCATAGTTTGTTGTGCCTTGAAAATATTTGAATATCCTTTTTACAACAATGACATGGCTTTCATGAGGGAAGGCTTGAAATTTGCCTACCAGTACCATCACTTGCATAATGTCTGGTCTTGAAGATGTGAGATATAGCAAGCTTCCAATCATTTCTCTGTAGGTTGTCTGATTTACCAGTGGTGTCTCATCCTATTTACATATCTTACATCTAGTAACCATGTAGGTACTAACTAGTTTGCATTCCTCCATCCCAAATTTTCTTAGTGTTTCTCTTAAATACTTGGATTAGGAGATGAATATGCCATCTTTAGTTTGAAAAATTTGCAGCCCAAGAAAGAAGGATAGTTCTCCTATCATGGACATCTCGAATTATTTCTGTATAGACTCAACAAATTGGTGTCCCAATTGTTCTAAATCACTACCAAAGATGATATCATTGACATGAACGACATCAATCAATAAATAATCATATTCTTATTTTATATATAAATTGTTGTCTACATTGCCTCTCTTGAATCCTTATTGTTGGAGATATTTTCCCAATTTGGCATACCAAACTCTACGGGCTTGTTTGATCCCATACAAATCCTTTTTTAGTCTACAGACATAATATTTATTCTCTAAAAGCATGAATCCTTATGGATTCTCAATGTATACTTCCTCTTCCAGATCTCCATTGAGTAAGCTTGATTTCACATCCATTTAGTATACCTTGATGTTCTTGTGACTATCAAACTCAAGAAACATTATGATGGCTTCCAATCTTTCTACAGGTGCAAAGGTTTCTTTAAAATATATCCCTTCTATCTGAGCTTACCCTTTTCATACTAGTTGTGCTTTGTTCCTTATCACTTGGCCTTGCTCATTTAGCTTATTTTTAAAGATCCATTTCATTCCTATAACATTCTTCACCCATGACGTCTTCACTTACCTGATTGAGGATTTTTTGGTTTATTTGTGTCAGCAAGGCAAGATTAGCACAACTTGGACTCCCAAAAAATTTCCTTCTAGTTTGAACACTGAGCCTATGATCACCAATAATTTGATTTCCTGGGTGTTGTTTCTACACATACCTGGACATAGTTTTGGGCCTCTTCTTTGTTGTACCTATTTCTTCACCTTCATCCTTTATTTTTTCTTGTTCCTAGTCTGGGAGTTTGTATGTTGAACTTTATCCTACATCCAAGTTCTTGTCTTCTCTGGATGGCTCTAATTGTGGTTGTATTTCATCCACTACAACACCAATGCAGTCTTAAACTTTTTTTTTTCCTCTCATTAAAGCACGTGTAGGTTTTAATTTTGATGGGGTACCCAATAAATATACCCTCATCAACTCGAGAATCAAAATTTCTAATATTTTTATCATTTCTTTTGATAAATAATTTTCTCCCAAACACCTTGAAGTGTTTCATTGATGTCGGTCTCCCTTTCCATAACTCATAGGGAGTCTTATCATTGTTAGGCCTGAGTTGTGTTCTATTTTCTAAATAGACAGTTTCTTTTGTTGCTTCTCCCTAAAAGGTGTGTGGTACATTTGCTTCATCCATCATAACTCTGGCCATCTCCTGAATTATTATGTTCTTTCTCTCTACTACTCCATTTTGTTGTGGAGTTTTGGCCACTGAGTATTGCCTCCTTATGCCATGTTCTTCACAATACTCTTTGAATTCTCTTGAAGTGAATTCTCCACCTCTATCTAATCTTAAACATTTAATCTTTAGATCCTTCTTGTTTTCAACATGTGCCTTAAATATCTTGAAAATTTTCAAATCTTCTGATTTTTTTTTCAACAACATTATCCAAGTTGCTCTGGTAAAATCATCAATAAATAGAATAAAGTACCTTTCTCCTCTTAGGATTTTCATCCTTGTTGGCCATAGATATCAGTGTGAATCATCTTAAGGGGTTTGGAAGTTGAGAAATCCTTTGTATTGGACTGAGTTCTTTTCTGCTTACCGAATTGACAAGACTTGTAGATTGAGTTATCGAGCTTTGACAATCTTAGCAATCTTCTTTTAACTTTTGTCCTGTTGATTTTTATTAGGTTGTCAAAATTTATATGATCAAATATTCTATGCCACAACCAAGTTTGATTTTTTTTACTCAGTTAGTAGCTCACTCTAGAGTCATCAAACACATATACATTATTGTGAGTCCTTACAACCTTTCCCACTAGATTTTGATTTTCTTCTTTTCAGATATCATAGTATTTGGATCAAAAGGTCGCATTGTAGCCATTATCACATATTGGACTCACACTAAGAAAATTATGCTTGATTCCTTCTGCATATAGCACATTTTGAGCCGTGGTATTTTCATCAAGATAGATTATGCCCTTTCCCTTAATTCTTGTTGGAGCATTGTTTCCAAAGGTACATTGTTCCATTTTTCCTTTTCCTTCAGAGACAATAATTTACTCTTATCCCCGATCATGTCCTTGGAACAACCACTATCCACATACCATCTATTTTCTTGATCATGCACAAATAGAGCAAGTCCACACTCCACATTTTTTCCACTCTTCCACTTCCAACTCTTCTTGTCCTTAAAAAAAGTTTCCTGCCAAGTGTATTGTGGTTTAAAGGAGTGCTCAAATATGCTTTTGTAATCACTTTCCTTGTGCCCAAAATTATTAAACTTGAAGCATTAAGCTTCATTCATCAAAGGAGAGAACAAATTTTTATTCATAGGGAAGGATTTTAGACTTCTAGAATTATGATAATTTCTATATCTGAAATTTGCATCTCTTTCAACTTTGACACTTCTACAATTAACAATTTTGTGTCCAAAGACATGAAAATTATAGAAATGAACATAAAATAGTTTTGGGTATCTTCTATTTGAGAATCGACGAAATTGAGCTAGTTGTAGGTACCTTTATTTTTTTCCAATTGATCTACATCTATATGGTTTGAGTTACTTGAGAAGTTTGCATTCTTGTTCCAGTGTTGAGTGATCCTCTGGCTTGAATTTTGTTTATCTTGAATGATTCTTCCTTGAAGCACATTTTCAAAGCTCTGGGGCTCTTTGAATCCTAGATACTCGAAACCTTTCTTTCTCATAGAAGGATTTTGTGATTCAGAGTAACCTAAACCTATTTTATTCTCTGGAGGCCTTTGACTACTCAGAATATGATTTAATTTCTTTGTACCTTCAACAAAATTTATGTCCAAATCCTTCTTAGTTATGGACTTCACAAGGCATGTTCTCAAAGAAACAGTTTATGCTTCTATACTGTCAGTTTTCTTTCCATTCAAGAATCAAATCATGTAGGACCTCTTCCTTTCATTTTTCTTCCTCTAACTTGACTTTCAAGGACAAAATCTCTCCTTTACATAATTCTGAAATCATTTCCTCCTTTTTCTTGATCAACTCTTGCTTCAAGAGTTTGTTCTCCTCCTCTAGCTTTTCACATGTTTTTTGTTTTTCTTCTAATTAGAGTGCTAAGATGTCTTTGCTTTTAATGGATTCTTCAAGTTTTTCTCTTTGATAAACAAAATCCTCATTGTCAAAGTTATACATAATTTCTTCAACACTCAACAACTATTGTTTTAGTCGCTTATTCTTCTTTTTGGCCTTCTTCAATTCATCAAGGACACAGATAAGCTTCGTTTCAAGATCCATTAATGTTTATTCTTCTTATACCTTAGATTTTGATACATTCGTGGTTTTGGAGTCAGCTTTAATTGCCATAATAAAACATTCACTGGACTCACTTTCTAAAGACTCCTCGCTACCAAATTATGATGTAGAGTTGTTCTCTTTGGAGTAGATCCATTTCTTCTTTTGATATTTTCGAGTTTTGTATTTGGAATTTTGATCTTTGTAATTTTATGACTTTTCGTTGTGGTGAAATTTAGATTCAAAATTCCAAACTCTTCCACTATCAAAGCATTTTAAGGGAAACTTGCCTTTATACTTACCTTAATATCCCTTCAGTTTTCTGGCAAAGTGAGGTAGCTCCTGATCATATTCACAGTTGGACCATTCTTTATCCTTGTGGTCCTTAGCCTTCCTAGAAACATTGAATGATACCTCCTTTGGTTGAGCCTTCTATTTACCTACTCTCATCTCATAGGCTATGAGAGTACCAAGAAACTAGTCCATTTTTCAAGTTTTTCATCTCCTCAATGGTTGAGATTTTTGCATTGAATCTCATAAGCAAAGACATCAAGATATTTTGAATAACCACTTCCTGATTGACATCTTCACCAAGTCCTCTAATCATGTTTGTTACCTCATCAAATCTGATAAAATATTTTGATATGATTTCTTCTTCATTCATCCTTAAGCTCTCAAATATCATTATGAAGGTTTGGAGCTTGGCTTGCTTGACTTTCTCATATCCTTCATGAATCTTATTAAGTTTTTCCCATACATCATTGGCTGACTTACAATGAATAAACTTTACAAGTTTGTATTGACTAGGACCATACAATATGGAATTCCTAGCTTTATCATTGTTCACATAAACTGTTTTACCATTTGCATCTGTAGGAGGAGTTGTAAGGATAACATAGACTACTAGCACAAAGCTCCAGAATTTTTTTCTAAGGGATATGGGATAGGATTCTATATTTATTTTCCAAAAGAAATAGTTTGACCCATCAAATAATGGTATTTTACTTGAGTAAGCATCTTGGTTCTCTTGTCTAGACATGATTCCTTATGGATCAACATTCTAGTGGTTAGACTATTCATGAAGGAACATAGCTCTGATACCAATTGTTTGAATAAAAAATTACTAGGACGAGGGAGGTGAATCAATAATGGATGTAAATTTTCACTTTTAATCTCCTTTAACTTATAAATCACCAATATGAGTAGTCATAATAAAATAAATAAGCAGTAGAGTAAATCATTCCCGTGAACACACATCATCAACATGAGAAACATACTCACATAGACACAAAGATCTAGCGTGGAAACCCAAATGGGAAAACCACCATGTTATTTTTTATTGTTTTTTGTAAGCTCCAACTCATAGGAGGCCCCAAACCCCTTAAAAATAGCAAGCCACAACTTTCCAAGAGGCACCAACTTCTCATAGATGCAGGCCGTGACCTCCTTCAGCCAATTGTCCTATTTTTCATAAAGAAACCAAGGATTGTTATTATTACATAGAAATATAAAGAAACTATTTTTTTGTCTCACGTGAATCCTTCCTCTCTATTGTACACCCCCTCTCTACATTTCACACTTCACTGCTCTATTATATTTGCTGTCGGCCCTCAATTAGTCTCAACAAAAAATTATCTCTCAACCACAATTCTCCTTATACACACGCATAGTCTCTTACTACAATCCACACTCTCACACAACATACAACAATGCTCCCCATAGACTCATTGTTTCCTGAGATTTTTTTTTTTTCAACAGCAACATAGAGAATTATGCAATATGTCATCTCATCAATTGTTGGATTCAAATTATAGTATGGTGCATTGATATTCAGTAAAGGACATGTGTATGGGCTCAAATTACTCAACTAGGAGGTATAGGCATGGTATCAATTGTAGCTTCATAAGGATCTGCTATCAATGATTTATTTATGCAGTAGTTGCATCAATTTACTTGGCTAATGCAATGACATTAAATAATAAAATGGGCACCTAAGTGTTTTTCATACTAATAATTAATTCTCAATCCACCTGCAAACTAGTCAAGGAGTTCCTCCATTAAATTTTGTATATACATATAGCATGGCTATTCAACACTCTTTTGCAGGTCATGTTACTTGTTTCCTTCTCATTGAATGATTTCTCAATTCTCCTTAATCACTATTAGTGCTCAAGGATGGCATTGTTTAATATAGGTGGTGCTCCATTAATACCTTTGGTGCACTGTTAAATGTGGTGGAGTAATTAATTAATACCGACCTATTCAATGTTGCATAAAATAGTTATGTCAAATGGCCATTTTCATCATAACCACAAAATATGGAGGGACCCTACTAAAGAGTTATCAACCCATTCATGTCGTTTACATTCACAGAACTTCATGTTTTAGTCTCATCCTCTAGTGATTTTGAATAATCTTGAAGGAGTAAATTCTTATGCCCACTTTTCTTTAGATTTGTACTTATCCCAACAGTCATTGGTCATAGAAACACGTGAAAACACCACAAAAAAATTTCTAGGCTTCCTACTAAGCTCCTATGAGCTATAGCCTTGGGGGCTTAAATACCATGCATTAAACCTTCTGCACCCTTGGTCACACAACTACACAAAATCATGTCTTGGGCTTGCCTTTAACCCCCAATCTTCCTTCAAGGATTATGTGTCAAGGTGGTTCTGCAAACTGTGGGCATTGGCCAATCAAAAAGGCTATCAGGATGAACTATAACTGCCACCAAAATTCCTTCATGTCCCACTACCTAGTCAGCCCAAAGCTCCCTCTCCTATTCCTTTTTAAAACCTTTTGGGGTGGTAGGTCCGCAATGACATGTCTCGAGCTCATTCTCACTGGTTCTCAACTTTGTTGTAACTGTCGCTGCATCCGGACTCTTAGTTAGCCTGAAGTTCATTTGCCTATGCCCTTTCTAAACCTTCTGAGGTAAAGCCTTCGAGATCATGTCATGCTTATGTCAACATTACCACGTGACACCTTCTAAGTAGTGACAAGTGTCACCCAATTTTGGCCCCTAAAAAACACCTGAAAATAATGAAAATGCATGCCATGCATCCCCTATACCAATGTCATGTTGACTTTATCCTGCGCCAATAGAATAATTCCATGCGTCTTCCAGTGAGGAGAAAGAAAGAGTTTCCTGAGATTTAGTTTTGCAAATAATTCCTTTGTTAAATTTGAAGGGTATTGGACCTATTCAATTGTTGTGTCAACTGCCACATATGCTTGGCCCTATGTCATCCTGGGCTCTTCCAAATTTTGCAGTTCCTGGATCTTCCAAGGAAGGACATCTAGGATGAGTTGTCCCATGGGACCTCTTGCTGCAATGATTTCATCAATCATTGTGCTTTCCCATTGTTGACATCCTTCTAGGTTTGCATCATCCCACAACTTAACTCTTGTGCGCACCTTTGATCCTTTCGGGGAAGACTCTGTTAGGATGAGCTGTCATATAGGCTTCACTACAAGCCAAAAATGCTTTTTGTTATAATTTTACTAGCCACATCTTCCTGGAACTTTGTGTTGGCTTAAGGGGCCCTGAACCAGGTTCTGTTGGCATTATGATGCATGTGTTGTACTTGATGGCAACCCGCTCATAGAAGAACATCTCACTTATATATAACTAGATGAATCTACAGAAGAGATATCAGATGTAACAAAACACATGGGATGTAGGACAGCTCAAAGGAATCAAATGACAATTCTCAGTATGAAAAGTTAGCTTTGCCATCAAGTCCAAAGGGGGAGATTGTTGGCATTATGATACAAGTGTTGTCCTTAATGGCAAGATGACAGATTATAGTGCAGCAGGGCAGTAGCAAAGCAAAATTGATGTTCAGACTACAAAGGATGAAGAAAGAAGAGTATATACGTAGGTTCACTATATACCAAGTAGGGTATACACACAGGTATACGTAGGTTCATTATATACCAAGTCACATATACGCAAGTTCGCTATATACCAAGTAGGGTATACACTCAGGTATACGTAGGTTCACTATATACCAAGTCGCGTATACACAGGTTCGCTATATACCAAGTAGGGTATACACGCAGGTTGGACGAAGCAAAGTCGTGTATGCGTATGCACGCACTTTCATGCACGGAAAAGCGTGTACATTTCAGAAAGCTTATTTTTGGGTCCGTGGTATTTAGACCTATGGTTTTGGTCCTTGGTATTGCGTCCGAAGTGTTGAACCCAAGTATTGGGTCCCTAGTATTGGTTCTTAATGGTTTTGGACCATGGTATTGAGTAAGGCTGTTGGGTCCCTATAATACTAGTGATTACCCCATTATTATTGTAGTTATACCCCTTATTTATATTGTTGTGCCCCTATTACCCCCATATTGTTATTTCTGTGCCCCATAGAATCCCTCCATTGTTATTTTTGTGGCTTTATATTATTATTGCTAGGTCGGCTGGATTCTATTGTGACTCCTTAGACTCCTATATATAGAAAGGAGGTTTTGTCATTTGTATCATCTAAGAATTGTTCATTTATGTAATGTAAAGGAGGTTTCCCCCTCGAAGAGGCTGAATTCTAAGGCGTTGATCTATCTTTTCTATCTTTTCTTGAGCTAGTTTCATAACATTTGGTATCAGAGCTTTGGATTCTAGGGTTTCGCTGCTCCAAACAGGTCATCGTGCAATTTTCGCTATAACTTTTTTTCTGTAACGTTTCAGAAGTTGCAAAAAAAACCCATTTGAGAAGAAATCGCGCTGAACCTTGGGTCCGAATTTCAGAGCTTTTCGCATGATATTTGTGGAGATAAGATTTGAGGAAGTTGGTCTTTTTGGAGACTCCTGAATTACATTCAAAACAGGTGACCTGGGGAAAATTGTCATAACTTTCTCTCTGGGGATCGGATTGAAATTTTGTAAGAAGGTACACAAAGAGGATGGACTGTAGCTTCTTGTATGTGTGTTTCAGATTCAAAGGTTGAAACAGTGACTCGTGGCATGTCGTACAAGTTCGCTCTACTGAACTAGTCTAAAATCAAGTCACTGTGGGAGATTTCGCATAACTCTTCCTTGGAGAATCCAATTTGGGTCAGACTTGTGGCATTGGAAAGAGGACACAGAAGGCTACTACAGGTTGCAATTTCAGAACTGGATGATCCGAAATTACAGAGATACATCAGATTCAATATCAGGCTTCTATAAAGTGAAAAAAAGGTGTGTAGTTTTTTTTTAATTGTTGTGTAAGCTTGGTTTAACGGAATTCAAAGGGCATAGTAAAGCATTATTATCGGTAACTGATGCCCCGAGGAAAGAAAATGCAAACACCTAGTAAGGAACCTGAAAGCTCTAGCATGACTCATGAAGAAGAGGAAGAAATGCTACATGATATATCAAAATTACAAGAACAAGTGCAACACATGTCACGCTCACAAAAGCTAACAGAAGCTAAGATAAGTGGCGTGGAATCTAAGATAAATGGCGTGGAATCTAAGATGGATGATTTGAAGATAGATTTGAAGATAGACATGGAAGAATTGAAGACGTTGCTACAAGAAAGGGTCACTAATGGTGAAAAGGTAGTAAAGGAAACTCATGATGAGAACAAAAGAAATGTTAATCATGATTCCATAGACGCTAATGTTGGATCGAAGAATCACCATATTCCAAAAATCGATATGAGGAAGTTTGATGGCAAGGATCCTGCCACATGGATATTACAGATGGAGCAATTCTTCGATCTCAATAATGTGCAAAACGCACAAAAGGTACGTATGGCAACTATATATTTGGAACCAAATCAGTTTGTATGGTATCAATGGCTTTGCTCTCGTAAACAATTTATCACTTGGGCAATTTTTACGGAAGAATTGATAGCACATTATGAAGATACAAAAAGCAACACTTTTTTTAGCCAATTGATAAGTCTCAAACAAAAGGGTTCAGTAATGGAGCACATTGAGGAGTTCCAAAAATTGAACATAAGGGTAAAATATATTCCAGAGGAGCATAGGATTGATGTGTTCATAGGGTCTTTAAAGGATAATATCCAACATGATGTTCGCCTTTGGGAACCTGATTCATTAGAGAAGGCATTCAGGTTAGCAAGAAAATGGAAAGCAAAATTATGGCAACTAGGAAGCATACCACTCACAACTATAAAGACGGAAGTGTTGTTGCCCCTAGTCTTCCACAACCTATAAGGTTGACACCACAACAATTGGAAGAAAAAAGAGAAAAAGGGCTTTGTTACAGTTGTCATAGCAAATACACTAAAGGTCATAAGTGTGCTGAGAAGAAATTATTCTACATAGATTGTGAAGAGGAAGAAGAAAAGGAGCAAGAAAGGTCAAAAGAAGAAGATATACTCCAGCAACAAAGCCTAGATGAAGAACAAATAAATCCGACCATATCTTGTAATGCATTGGCGGGAATTACCACTCCTCAAACCATCAAGATAGAAGGACAAATCAAGAAGAAAAAGGTAATAGTGTTGATTGATTCAGGAAGCACCCACAATTTTATTCATTGTAGGGTAGCAAAAGAATTGAATTGCTTCCTATATCCAGCACCAGAGTGTCAAGTGATGATTGAAAATGGAGGAACAATAAATTGCTCTGGAAAGTGCCATAATATCAACCTATCCATGGGAGAATATGTATTGACTAGCCCAATGCTTTCCATTCCAATGGGAGGTGCTGATGTTGTACTAGGAGTCCAATGGCTACAATCCTTGGGTACAATATCTTTTAATTTTCAAGAACTTTTCATCAAATTATCTACGGAAGGAAAGGAAGTTGAATTAAGGGGTATTGCAGGGAAACCAGGAAAGATAATCAGCTCTAATGGCATGACAAAGCTTCTAAAAAAGGAGCAAAGAGGTGTAATTGCACAATTATGTTTGCTAGATGTTTCCACATTGGAATCATCTATTTCTCCAGATCTCCAAAAAGTCCTAGAAAATCATTCCAAGGTATTTGAGACTCCAAAAGGTCTCCCACCTATGCGTGATCATGATCATGCTATTCATCTGATTCCAAGAAGTGTTCCTCCAAACATCAGGCCGTACAGATATCCCTATGCCAAAAAGAGTGAAATTGAACGTATGGTTGCAGAAATGCTAGAGGCTGGTATAATTCAACCGAGTCAAAGTTCTTTCTCAGCTCCAATAGTATTGGTGCACAAGAAGGATGGATCATGGCGCATGTGTTCGGATTATAGGGAGCTCAACAAGCTCACTATTAAAGATAAGTTCCCCATTCCTGTTATTGATGAATTACTAGATGAATTGCATGGATCAATTTACTTCACCAAGTTGGATCTTCGTTCGGGATATCATCAAATCAGAATGAAGATTGAAGACATTCCGAAAACGGCATTTAGAACTCATGAGGGTCATTATGAATTTTTGGTCATGCCTTTTGGCCTTACCAATGCACCTTCAACATTTCAAGGTTTGATGAATTCAATTTTCAAACCATTCCTTAGAAAATTTGTGTTAGTATTTTTTGATGATATACTAATCTACAACAAGTCTTGGAAGGATCATGTTGAACATGTTGATAGGGTGCTACAACTATTGGAGGAGAAACAATTATATGCAAAAAGATCCAAATGTTCCTTTGGAGTCCAGGAGGTGGAATATTTGGGTCATATTGTATCTCAGGAAGGAGTTAAGGTAGACCCTAGCAAAATTAAAGCCATTAAGGAATGGAAAATCCCCACATCCATAAAGCATCTGCGAGGATTTCTTGGGTTGATAGGGTATTATCGCAAGTTTGTTAAGAATTATGGGAGAATAGCAGCACCTCTAACAACATTATTGAAGAAAGATTCATTTTCATGGACTCCGGAAGCAACAAAGGCCTTTGAACATCTTAAAGAAGCAATGTGCCAAGCACCGGTCTTAGCTACACCGGACTTCACAAAAACCTTTATTGTGGAATGTGATGCTTCAGGAAATGGAATTGGTGCTGTTCTAATGCAAGATGAAAGACCCATTGCTTTTGAAAGTCGTCCAATCAAGGGAAAGTTTTAAGCAAAGCTATTTATGAGAAGGAAATGTTGGCAATACTCCATGCACTTAAGAAATGGCGACCCTACCTAATGGGAAGACACTTCAAGGTAAAAACGGATCATGATAGCCTTAAATACTTTTTAGAACAAAGATTATCCTCTGAAGAGCAACAAAAGTGGGTCACAAAGATGTTGGGTTATGACTTTGAAATCATCTACAAAAAAGGGAAGCAAAATGTGGTGGCAGATGCACTCTCAAGAAAGGATGAGGATGTGGAAGCATTGTTGTGTGCCATTTCTATTATCCAACCAGATTGGATAAACGAAGCAAGGGAGGAATGGAAGAATGACGAAGAAGTGTGGGCACTTATTCGAAAGCTACAACAAGATTCCAGTACTTCTGATACATTTAGCTGGCAAAATTATTCATTATGGTACAAAGATCGCTTATACCTCTGTAAGAATTCCCAGCTAAAACAAAAGATTCTTATGGAATTGCACACTTCTCCCTTAGGAGGGCACTCAGGATTTTTAAAAACTTACCACAGGGTTAAGAAGGAATTTTTTTGGGATGGCCTTAAATCAGATATTCAAAAGTTTGTGGCGGAATGTTTGGTTTGCCAACAAAATAAAGTTGAAACAATTAAGACACCCGGTCTATTACAACCTTTATCCATTCCAAGTCAACGTTGGGAGGAGGTTTCAATGGATTTTATCACAGGTTTACCCAAGTCTGAGGGAAAGAGTGTCATCATGGTGGTAGTTGAAAGACTTACCAAGTATGCACACTTTTCTGCATTATCACATCCATTTAAAGCCAGTACAGTTTCTACTGCATTTATGGAAACCCAAAGATTATTGTAAGTGACAGAGATCCCATTTTCACTAGAAATTTTTGGACAGAATTATTTTCTTGTCTTGGTACTCAGTTAGCTCATAGCTCATCTTATCATCCTCAATCTGATGGGCAAACTGAGATAGTAAACAAATGTTTGGAAGGATATCTTCGTTGCTTTGTATCTGATAAACAGACACAATGGGTCAAATGGTTGCCTCGGGTTGAATGGTGGTATAACACTTCCTTCCATACACCAACAAAAATGACCCCATTTATGGCACTTTATGGGTATCAACCACCATCAATCACATCATATTTAAGAGAAAATTCTAAGGTTCAGGCAATGGAACATCACATCGAACATCAACAACAAGTCCTCCAATTCTTAAAGGATAACCTCATGCTGGCACAAAATAGAATGAAACAACAAGCAGATCAACATCGCAGTGAAAGAAGTTTTGATGTAGGTGATTGGGTATTCCTACGGCTACAACCATATAAGCAAATGTCCCTAAAGCAAGATAAGAAGGATAATAAATTATCACCAAAGTATTATGGTCCGTACAAGGTGTTGCAAAAGATTGGTACTATGGCATACAAATTGGAGCTTCCTGCAGCTTCTCGATTGCACCCAGTTTTCCATGTTTCATGTTTAAAGAAGGTTATAGGTGACAAGCTCGCAATTCAAACAATATTGCCAGAACTTGACGAGGAAGGAAAAATTATATTGGAACCGGTAGCAGTCACAGAAACAAGAACTCGACAGCTACGAAATCGATCAATTTCAGAGTATCTTATCAAGTGGAAGAACTTATCCGCTGAAGATTCCACATGGGAGGATGAGAATTTTATGCAAAAGTATCCAGAACTACTCAAGCGTTGAGGACAACACTTCTTTCAAGGAGAGGGGCATGTTGGGTCCCTATAATACTAGTGATTACCCCATTATTATTGTAGTTATACCCCTTATTTATATTGTTGTGCCCCTATTACCCCCATATTGTTATTTCTGTGCCCCATAGAATCCCTCTATTGTTATTTTTGTGGCTTTATATTATTATTGCTAGGTCGGCTGGATTATATTGTGACTCCTTAGACTCCTATATATAGAAAGGATGTTTTGTCATTTGTATCATCTAAGAATTGTTTAATTTTATTAATAAGAAAAAACAATTACATAATTGATTTTCAAGAGTTTACACCCGAACAACACAAACACTCTTGCAATGAGCTATTTATAAGCTCCATGTCCTAACTACCTCTAATTATGGATCACTTATTAAATAACAAGTGTCCATTTACATTAAATGCTATTCAAACCAACTAGCTAACTAATCTCCTAAAATAGAGCCTAAGATACGACACATTTGGAGAGTCATAGCTTGTTACAACAATATACTAATTCTAATTGTCTCAATTAAATAATTAATCATTCTAGAATAATAATTATTAATTTAATTTCTTAAATTAATAATTATTTTATTTCAATTTTATAACCTATGATAATAAATTATTTTTGGATCATCTAACATTCCCCCCTATGGTCCAAAGATACATTACGATAGATACCAAGTTCATCCCTGAACTCAGTAAATTTTATTCTGCCAAGCAGTTTCGTGAAAATGTCGGAGATCTGATCTTCAGAAGGACAATAAACTGGCTTGAGGACATCTTTGGCAATGAGAGATCTGATATGATGATACTTGGTGTCCACATGCTTTGTCTTTGAATGAAAAACTGGGTTCTTGGCAAGTTTGATGGCTGACTGGCTGTCAATGAATAATGATGTAGCTTCTGCCTGAGAAATGCCCAAGTCCTGCAAAATTCTGTGCAACCAAACAATTTCACATGCTGCTTCCCATGCTGAAATGTACTCTGCTTCTACTGAAGAAGTGGCCACTGTAGCTTGTTTCTTACAACTCCAAGATACTGTTGCTGACCCCATATTCATTAAATAACCTGATGTTGATGCTCAATCATCAATACTCCCAGCAAAGTCGGCATCAGAATATGCACCAAGTACAAAATTTTTAGTCTTTGTGTAAAGAAGACCAAAATCTTTTGTTCCTTGGATATATCGAAGAACTCTTTTGGCTGCATTCCAGTGGCTGTCTTGTGGTTCCTGCATAAAACGTGAAAGAATATTGACTGCATAAGATAGATCAGGACAAGTATTTGTCAAATAAATCAAGCTGCCAATCAACTGTCTGTAAGTTGTATTGTCCACCTTTTCCCCCCCTTCAAATTTGAAAGTTTCAAGTTTTGCTCCATGGGGGTGAGAACGGGCTTGCAATCTTGCATGCCAAATCGCTGAAGAATCTCTGCTGCATACTTACTCTGAGAAATGAAAATATGATGTGGACGTTGGAAGACTTCAACTCCAAGATAGTAGTGATGTAATCCCAAATCTGTCATCTTAAAACCTGCATGTAACTGCTTTTTCACCTGTGCAATATGATCATCATGGTTGCCAGTAATGATCAAATCATCTACATACATAACAAGAATTACTAGATATTTTCCCTGTTGTCGCACATACAAAGTATCATCAGATTCACTTCATTGAAAACCAACTTTCTTAAGGTATTCATCCATCTTTGCATACCAAGCTCGGGGAGCTTGTTTTAATCCATATGAAGCCTTGATCAATTTGCAGACTTTATGTTCTTGTCCTTCAACCTAAAAACCTGGTGGTTGGGTCATATACACTTCCTCCTGTAAATCCCCGTTGAGAAAAGCACTTTTCACATCCATTTGATGAACTTTCCATCCTTTTTGAGCGGCCAATGCAAGTGTTAATCGGATGGTGTTCCATTTAGTTGTTGGAGCAAAAGTTTCTTCATAATCAATGCCTTATTGCTGCGCAAAACCTTTTGCGACAAGTCGTGCTTTATACTTTTCAAGTTCTCCCTTTTGATTATACTTAATTCTGTAAACCCATTTGCACCCTATGGGTTTAACATTTGCTGGATAATCAACAAGTTTCCAAGTGTGGTTATCAATTACTGCTTGATATTCTTCAACCATAGCCTGCTGCCATTCTTTATGTTTTACTGCTTCTTTGTATGTGGAAGGTTCAGTAAAATCATTTGCTATCAAGGAAAAATTGCCTTCACTTCTATGTGTCCTTCTGGTGCCAGTTTTATTCTGTTCATCAGGCTTTACATCTTTCAAAAGTTGAACTGCCCATTTCGGAAGTTGGTGCTCACTTGTTTGTGCTTTTGTAAAGCCCCCATCATTGTAAAGAGGATTAATATAAACTGATGTTCGTCGTTCAGGTGAAGAATGTGGAGAATCACTGTCAGAAGAACTACTGCTGCTTGGAGATGCGGATGAACTGCTAGAAGACCCAGATGATGTTGTTGATGTAGATGGACTGGATGACTCATCTTTAGAGGAAGGAAAATCAAGTTCATACCAATTTGGTGAAGTTGGTTGACTTTGCATTTTTCCATTTCTTTTACTTCCTTTGGTTTCTAACTTGTGAAGAAGATTTTCAATTTCTTCAGCACTCTTACTCTCTGTTTCATAAAAAATGACATCCCTGCTCACAATGAATTTTCCATTGGTCAAAAGACGATACCCTTTCTTCTCATCAGAATAGCCAATCATTGTGCATTTTAAACTTCTCGAGTCAAGCTTAGTTCGTTTTTCTTTCGGAACTAAGGCATAACACACTGAACCAAAAACTCTAAGATGTTTAACTCGAGGTTTGAAACCAAACCAAGCTTCATAAGGTGTGATTCCGTCTAAAGAAGCAGTTGGAGATCTGTTTCTTAAGTAGACAGCTGTATGAATTGCTTCCGCCCAATATGTTGGACTTAACCTCTTGAAGGTTAACATGGATCTCGCCATTCTTAACAAAGTGCGATTCATTCTTTCGACTACTCCATTTTGCTGTGGAGTGTAAACAATAGTGAGATGTCGTCTGATGCCATTTTCACTGCAATAAGTTTTGAATTCATTTGAAGTGAATTCTCCCCCATTATCTGTCCTGAGAGTACCTATCTTTTCTTTGACTTCATTTTCAACAAGTTGGCGAAAAAATTTAAACTTATCAAATGCTTCTGACTTGTTCTTTAAGAAGTAAACCCAAGTCATTCTGCTGAAATCATCAATGAATAGTAGGAAATATTTGCAACCGCCAAATGAAGTTTGTAGTGGACCACAAACATCACTGTGAACTAGTTGTAGCCGCCTGTTTGCACGCCATGAACTTGTTGGAAAACTTTCTCGATTTTGCTTGCCATAAATGCAAGCTTCACATTTTGCATTTTCCCTTTTGAATGTGGGAATTCCTTTAACCATTCCTTGTTTCTGCAATTGAGAAAGACTGTCAAAATTCAAATGTCCATATCTTACATGCCATAGTCTTATAGGTGAAATTCCTGTAGTCACTGCCCCTGCAAAATCAGAATGCCTTGGAATAACTGTCCCTTTCATCCGTAACCGTTTTCCATATTCATAACCTGTCATGACTGTTTTCAAGTTCTGTTTCACTGAATTAATCTTCACTAAACCATCTTCCATAATCACCTGATGTCCTGCTTGTCGAATCGTGACTAAAGAGAGCAAATTTTTCTTGAAACTAGGTACATACCATACATTGGAAATCATTTTTTCTCCAATACCAGGGAGAAAAACTTTTACTACTCCTTTTCCATAAGGAGTATGTTTTGTATCATCAGCAAGAAAAATGGAATTAAGTTGGAAACCTTGAAAATTCCAGAAAAAATCACGTCGACAAGTCATGTGCTGGGTTGCCCCGGAATCCAAGATCTAGGCATCTTCATAGTCACTTCTAAGATGGGATGAAAGTTGTGATGCTGGTGAGGAAGTAAAAACATATTCTGAGTTATCTTCATCTTGATCATTGGCAAATTGCGCTGAATGCTGCTGAAACTTGGGAATTTTATTAAGTGAAGTTCGACAATCTTCAGCATAATGGCCAACTTTGTTGCATCTTCGACACACAATTTGACTTAAGTCTCTTCCTCTTCCTGAAGATTGTCCTCTGCCTCCGCTTTGACCTCTATTTTGAGATTGTCCTCTACCTTGATTATTATATCCTTGTCCTTGAAAATTGCCTCTTCCTTGGTTGTTTCCTCTACCTTGAAAATTATTTCTTCCTCCTCTGTTAAAATTGTTTCCTCTGCTTTGGCTTCGACCTCAATTATGTGCTGTTTGATTCTGATTCCATCTGCCTCTTCCTCGAGAACTATCTGCTGATGACTTACTAGTGCTAGCCTCTGTGAGAAAAACATCTTCACCAACTTTCTTCTTCTTCCCAAAAGTTTTATCATGTTGACTCAACATTTCACAAAGCTCATCAAACTTTAGTTTCTCTAATTTCCCAGTTACTTGTAGAGTCTCTAAAAAATGCGTATAGGAAGAAGGAAGCCCAGCAATTACAATTGTGACCATAAAGCTATCATCAATTGCAGGAAAACCAGCATTAATAATTTCTTGCCTGATATTCTTAAGTCTTGAGAGATATTCAAGAACATCACCGCCTTTAGTTAATTTTTGTTGCAACAATTTTAATTGTAGATCGACTTTCTTTGATTCAGGCTGAGTATCAAAGAGGTATTTAAAAGTTTTCAAAGCAGTCCATGCATCTATAGCATTTTCTATATGGACATATATTTCATCATTCACAGAAGATTTAATAAGAGCTAAAGCTTTAGCATTCTTGATTTCCCATTTTGCTAGTGCAGCTGCATCTGTGGGTTTATTCGGCTTAACATCTCCATCACATATTCCCTGCCATAATTCATTGTAAATGAGTGTGCTTTTGATGAGTCGATGCCATGTTTTATAAGATTTGGTGCCTTCTAGTTTGTCGGAATCAGAAAACAAATTAATCAACTTAGACATTTTAGCATTGAAGCGTCGCACCAAGAATTAGAACAGAAATGACAAGATAGTCAACACAACACGGAAAAAACACGATCTAACGGGGCTTGGCCTTGACCCTTGAATAGTCGTCAAAACAGGAGACAATTGACTGAGCTTTGCACTTGGCTCTAGTCAATTTCTCAAATTTTTACAAGGAAACTTTTAAAATTTGACTTTTTACAATGGTGCTTTTGCACAATCTGGTAAAAAAAAAGTTACCCCCCTCAAAGTAAAATTACTTTGAGTTACAATGTAATGATCCCAAAACACAAATTACCCAACACACCTTATCTCTCCAATTTACAAATTACAAATAAAACTCCTTATTGCTCCAAAAAATTACAATCACCGTATTGCTCCATCAACCATAAATTCCTAAAATTAAAAAATCACCATATTTCTGCACAATACAATATTACAAATTTAATTCAGCTTCCATACATTCATCCTTGCAGTAACCCTACTCTTTGAAATTTGCCCGACTCTCTGTAACATCTTCGGCATCTCAACCAGCTGTTCGTCTAACCCTAGACGCAAATTACAAACCCTGAGATGATACTGTGCACAACAAATTATAATAAACAAGGCCTTAGAGATGATACTGTGCACAACAAATTATAATAAACAAGGCCTTAATCCCGGCCAATTTCTCCAGAGACGTCACCTATATAGGGCTTAGTCTGTGCCAAATCCTGCCAGAAAAGACTCAATCCCCGCTAATTACATCAAAAGTTATCCTTGTTTCGGACAAATTTGCCAACAGGACCAAATCAAATTCGTGAGAACGGTTGGATTCACTCTCCACAAAATTTGTCAGAGGGAGCCTGCGTCTGCGTCTCTATCTGCCCCGAATTTGTCAGAAGGTGCGTTGATCTGAAGTTCGAATTGCATAGAATGCCGAAGGTGAAAAATCCGTTTAGAGATCGATCACAAACAAATAAACGCCAAGTCGATCGAGGATGAGAACAAGGGAGCAGGGTTTGTCGTCCCCCCTCCACAAACCGGGCTCGGTCTAATTTTTCACTTTTGTCTTCATTGCATAAACTTACACTCCGCTCTCTTCGCTGAGTTAAAGCTGGGTTTGAATGCACTTTTTAATCCATGGTTTATTGTTCGCGGAGGGGGGATGGCTTCGAGGTATGGTGCCGGTGGAGCCTTAAGCGTTGCCTCAATTCCTCAGCACAGAGTGTAAGGTCGTGGCCAAACAGCGTGTTGAAGCGGAGCAATAACAAAGGTTCAAGATACAGAGGCAATTTTTTTATAATAAAAAAATGAATTTTAGATTTTAAAAAATCTAAAATCAATGATAAAATTTATTTTCCTTTTAAACAAAACTATACAATTTCCATACCAATCATTTGCTGGTCAATTGAATGGAGTTTTCCAGGACTTTGTTGAGCTGGAATATCCTCCTCACATCCACTGCATCATTACTGGAGCTCTGATACCACAATAATGGCAGAAGTGTCCTCAGACACGTAATTTTATTAATCAGAAAAAACAATTACATAATTGATTTTGCAAGAGTTTACACCCGAACAACACAAACACTCTTGCAATGAGCTATTTATAAGCTCCATGTCCTAACTACCTCTAATTATGGATCACTTATTAAATAACAAGTGTCCATTTACATTAAATGCTATTCAAACCAACTAGCTAACTAATCTCCTAAAATAGAGCCTAAGATACGACACATTTGGAGAGTCATATCTTGTTACAACAATATACTAATTCTAATTGTCTCCATTAAATAATTAATCATTCTAGAATAATAATTATTAATTTAATTACTTAAATTAATAATTATTTTGTTTCAATTTTATAACCTATGATAATAAATTATTTTTGGATAATCTAACATTGTTCATTTATGTAATGTAAAGGAGGTTTCCCCCTCGAAGAGGCTGAATTCTAAGGCGTTGATCTATCTTTTCTATCTTTTCTTGAGCTGGTTTCATAACAAAGGCCTAAGACTATAAAAGGAGAAGTAGATCATTAGGCAAAGGTATCGAAAAAAGTCTTGAATATCTGAAGAATTATGAGATCTAGTATGTAGGTTATGGGTTGATGATGCATTGCTTGATCTGAGCTAAGGAGGGATCTCACCGGTTGATGGAGAACAAGAACTAAGGAGAGATCGGGATCAAATGGTTTGAAATGAACTATCTTTATATGGTTGATTATGCTTATTCTAGATCTTCATACTAACGCATGTGATGTTCTATAAATGTTATGAGTATGACTGATGTCCGGTACAGCTACAAAGTTATAAGAAAATATGTTTAGATTTGTACGCGGGTTGGCCTTGGAAAAAGCGCGTATGTACGCGGGTTTGATTCATCGTAGTAGCGTATACATTTTGAAGTTTGATGTTTGAAGTTGCAGTTGGGTCTGATTGATTTTGCAGAGTTCTGTGTCTGCTCTGTGTTCTGGTGACTGTGTTGTTGACAGGGTTTCAGTGTTTCAGTGATTCAGAAATTGATGATGCTAGTAGTGATTGTTTTGAGCTCCAATGATAGTTACGGGTCCAGTATGAAAATTGGATGAAACATGGCCTTTCAGATTATGTGTTGTGCTTCAAGAGTATCCAGTCTGAAAATGTATGAAACGTGGTACTCGGAGGAGAGAAGATTGTAGGTCGGCACCTACGTACTAGTATCTTAGCTAGTACAAGAGCAAAGGGGGTTGGAGCTCCCTTCTAGGAGAGTCTGGAGAACGAGAGAAGGTTGTAGCCTTCTGCAGGTTGTAGCCTGCGTGCTGGTAAAGGACTGCACCAGTACATTGTAAAAGAAGTTTCTTATTAAAGGAAGATAGAAACAAATTGCAGCAGGTGGTTTTCACCCACATTGGGTTTCCACGTTATATCATGGTGTTCATGTGTGCTCTTGTGTGTGATGATCTGTTCTGTTTTACTGCACTTACTGTTCATATGGTTAATGAAGTTCTGATACACTAACTAAAGATCAACATTTAATGGATTAACTGAATCATAAGTATTTTGGATATACGCTAGTTGCTTTAGACACAGTTGCATATACACGCGGTTTCCCTTGAATGAAGTAGCGTATATGTATCTAAGCATGGAAATGAAATTTTTTTATTGATCTGATAATACTGATTCACCCCCCCCCTCTCAGTATTATTTCCAACAGGTTCAGCATTAATTAGCCAAACAAATCCCTACACTACTAGCCCTTTCAGCATCGGCCCATGGAGCGCAGACCGAAGTCTCACCCAAATCAGTATGGGGGGATGATGGAACCAAGTTTATGCACCCTGAGATGGTTGTGATGTCGTTTGATTCCTTCTATCCCTGCCTTCGCTTAGGGGTTGCAAGACAAACCTTCTATTCCTGCCTTCAATACCTTCACGAAAGTATATGATCGACGTTCATGCAACCCTAACCTGTGGCTCAGGTACTTTTGCGCTGTTATGGCAACATGCCATGCAGATTCCCCAATTATCCTAAGTGATTTGCTTACCTCGTCAAATACTAAAAGTTAATACTGCGTAAGCAGATATTCGTAATTGCGTTCAATTATTCAATGTAATTGCAATCATTCGCGCATCATATAAGCATAAAGGAAATTCATACATAAAATATCCAAACACATCAACAAAACAAAGACACAAAAATTGCAGAATAACTCCTTTTATTAATATCCTCCAAGTGTTTATAGACTCTATCCACCCTGCGCACACAGTTGCAGGCGTCTGTGCACTCAGCTGCGAACTTCTACCCTAGGCCTCTGTGCACTCAGCTCTAAAGCCTCTATATACACTACGACCCAAGACTTAGACTTCTTTCTCAAGGCTATCACTCTATTATATGATCTCCATTCTATTGATTGATTTCTTTTCTAAACTACTTAGAGCTTAGCTCTTTTTAGTAGGTTTCTTATAGCCAACTTTACTTTTCAAAACTAAGGGCGGACTACCCTTTTTGACGCATAACACCTTCACCCTCTGCGACCACAAAATTCAGAGTCTTTACAATTATATTACAAAAATTGACGTAACATGTGCTTTTAGCCCCAAAACTACCCTTGTGGGATCCCGCTCCCAACAGGCCCCCAACATAAACATCGTGACTTGCACTCAAGTAACTCGGTAGGCGAGTAGATCTTTTTGTGAAGCCCGCCCAGCACGACCCTGATGACCACAACTTCGGCCGTGCACTGAGCTGCTGCCTGCTTCACATCTTCAACTATTTTCTCGATTACTGCCCCTGTGCTATCAACTTGAAGTTGTTTTTGCATTACTTGCAGAGTTGCAAGCTTGCCTTCAATGTTTCCTGTGACTGTGTAAGCTTCCTCCATCCAAGGTTTTAGTCGTGCCTTCAACACTACTTCCTTGTGCTGCACTGCATCCACCTATTCCTTCAGCTACTTGGCTTCATGCAGCTTAGCTAACCTCTGTGTCAGTGCGATGGTTCACATTGTGCCCTTAACTTCGTCATACCGTTGTTGGAGTTCGTGCACTTCCGTCTCTAGCCTCTAGATGTTTGGGTCCCCCTGTAATCTGGTCAGGAGCTCAAACAATTGTTTGAACAACTGTGTGCAGTCTACTACTGCACTCTCCACCATTGCGATTGCTTCTGTGACAGTGACCGCTTGCTGTTCCTTTACCTCTAGCGGTGTTGAAGGCTAGGCCCTCAAACTGGAGCTCTGTAATCTTTAGGTTCAGTTCCAACTAAACCCGTGCCATCTCTGTCTGAGTGTCGCGCACCCCTGTAGCTAATTTGTGGATGCGAACCTTGACTAGCTCCTCCTTCGGAATGGCTAACTCTGGGACCATTCTACATGCCTCCTCCATGACCTATATGATCTTCTTGCTCTAGTTGGTAGCCTCGGACTTAGCAGTGATGGAAGCATTCCTTTGTAGGGCCATCTATTTGTTGTTTATCCTTTGTTTGCTGATCACTTGGAGTGCGAGGTGCTCAAGGGCCCTCAGCTTTGCAATTACTCCATCCTGCGAGAGGTGGAGTGCTTCGCATGGAAGCGCTTCCAAGTTCAGTCCAACTCCCTTCAAGGTGTTGACAGTGGACTTGTCAACCTCATTTTCCATGGTTAGTGCTCCATTTGGAAGCACTAGCGCACTGGAAGCCTTCGTGTGCAACATATTGGCAGCCTCTGACGTGCCAATAACCAAGTTGGTGGACAACATACTAGCTTGTGATGCACGGGTCTACAACTCCTGCAACCCAGTCTAGATGGCCCCTAGGATGCTCTACTACTGCTTTTCAAATTGATGTAGGGCCTCTGCGGTGACATCTCTGAATGTGTCACCGATGTCATATAAGTCACCCTCCATCAATGTGATAGGGTCCAACGAGGTCTTGGTCGCTTTGGATTTCTTTCTCAGCTCTCCCTTCTCCAGCTCTCTTGGGCACTTAATGCAGGCAGACGTCACTTGAGGGTCTACGCCATGTTGTTCTGTGTCCTCCTCTTCGATCTCAGGTGAAGGTGACTGTGTGCCTTTGTCAGAGCCCCGCTCTATGTCACCTACCTGTTTTCCTGGCTCCTTTCCTACTTGTTCCGCCTGGGCCTTCTCAGCGGTCTCCTTTTTACTCTTTTCAACGAGCTGCGCCATCTTCAGCTTGGCCTCTTCCTTCTTCTCCTGTGCGGTGGGCTTGCTTCCACCCATCACCAAGTCCATGGTAGTACACCACTCCATCGGCCATTTGTCAAGCACCGCATCGATGCCATCATCTATGGCCAGGTACGGAAAATCATACCACTACTACACAGGGTCCTTCTGCACCCTGATTGATATTCGATGGAAATCAGCTTTGAAATCGGCATAGCTCTGCAGGTTAGCATATATTGTCGGCAAAAATCGTCGCTTGCAATTGATAGCCATCCTGATATTCATTTCCATCAAGATCCAAAAGATCTTGTTGTTTTGAACTTGCTCCGCATCCTTGGTCGTCCACAGCAAAGCATACTTCTCTACTTGAGGAAGGTCTGGCGCGACCGAGGGGAATTGGCTCTCCTCTGGTAGCTCCCACGCTACTAGAACAATCGATAGCAAGAGCCACATGTAGTGGAATGTCTTGCTTTGCTCTTGCACTTTGCGAGAGTTCAACAAGAACTCTTTGTGAAGGTAGTCCAACCAGTTAACGTGGACTCCTTCTGCACAATATTGTGCGAGCGCGACGACAGGTGCTGACACCTCATCGGCATGACACTTCTGCATCACCTTCCCTGCAAGTATCTGTGTTGCCACCTTCACAGCGAGGCCATAGATGCTAGAGATAGCGTACCCGCTCGGCTTCTTCACTAGTTTGAGCTTCTCCTTCATTGCTTCTGTGAGCACCTGCTCACCACCCTTGTTGCCAAAGATAATAGCTAGATTTTCACCTATATATGGCATGCACATTATTATTTGAATCAACATATTAGTGATGGGTATCAACTCCTCTAGCCATAGACACCCATCATGCACCAAGCACAACTGCTGCTTGATGACCAAAACTGTCATGGGGCTACAGTTATAGTGTGGCACCCAAAGCAGGTTGAGTAATCCTACCTTCACTACTCCTTTGAGCCACTTTTGTGGCTCCAATGCAGTCATCCCATATTCGTGTCGATGATGTGGCACATCATCTATTCAGTTTCCAGGTGCGGGAACTTCTTGTGGTCCACCAAGTCCCAGTCTTCGAGCTTCAATATCAGCACTCATGCCAAACGCAGACCGTCAAAAGCAATTTCATCCAATAGCAGAGGGGTTTGCAAGGGAGTCTTACTTTCATCAATGTCCTTTGGGACCTTGGACTTAGGCTTGCACGGAGGGACATACTCGAGCAACCGTGTAATAGGGTCCTGTTAGGGCTCCAAGAAAATCTCCTAGGTTGTAGCTCGGAGATGCCTGGTAACATATAAATTAAACTATTTTTGCGGAAGTTTATTGGAAGGAATGATGGTTTGGTTCAAGCCAGATAACCACTTCTACTCTATTTTCACTCCAGACATGCTTGAACACCCTCAGACTACAAGGCTTTAGACCACCAATGCTCAACAGTTTGGGAATTAGATGAATATGGAGAATACTGACCACACCAGCAGATACACACAACCATGTGATGGCTGGCTACAACTAGTAAAGAAACTTGTAGGTCTAATCTATCAATGCAAAGATAAGATGTCAGTTGTTTTGCATTAGACACGAAAGAAACTTGGGTGGCCTACTCATTGATACATTCAATATTTCAATACAGAGATAAGATGACAGTTATCTAGTATTAAACATGGAAGCAATCATGAATACAGCGCCACAGGCACAAGCTTAGAATAGAGAAGAAATGGACAGTGAGCATGTAACAACAAAAGAAGCTTGCATTGCTGAAAATGAAGATGAGACACTGCAAGTTACAGAGTGTCTATAGTCTCCAGAAGTTGAACCTTACATCAAATTCCAACCCTTATTACCACTTTCTGGTGGCTATTTATAATTTTTCATTACAACGGCCCCCTTCGCCTTTTAGGGATGAGGGGGGTCTTTAGTTGACCACCAACTGCATTTAATTGTCTGATAGCGTCTCTGAATGAGGTTGCTTTCTTCATGGTGAAAACCTGATTAGTTCAGGTGCTGTTGTTATAGACATATTTGGGCACATCAACCCCAAACTTATATGTCGATAAACTAGGGCTCATCAACCCCTAAAAGAGTTGTTTCATGGCCTAAAAGATCATGGTCATCTGATTACATCATTCGCCAAAAGTTCCACCTGAGAAACCGTCCAGAATTGGCCTAAACTGAACCATACTGATTGCTACATTGGCCAGGTGCGATGCATACTGAGTGATACACTGCTCAGGTGCGATGCATACTGATTAGGCCTTCTATAGGGTGCGATGGGTGAGGATGGACAAATGTTCAGGACAGTTTGCTAAGTGGATGCTCATAGAATCTTCTAGACACTTCCCCTGTGCCACTTGCCTCTCTGAATTCGCCCAAGGATGAGTAAGGGATCTAAAATTTAGTTATCTCTTCTCTTGTGGAACCAAATATAACAAGTGGAATGACACTAATCAAAACCCCGGAGATGACTTACACTCTTGCAAACATCTATAAATGGATCCCTCATCCAAGAGATCCAGAGGCTGGAATGTTGTGAATTGCAAGGAAGTGCTGATAGTTTGTAATTGAGGAAAGAGCATTGTATTGTTGGTGTGATCTTGCTATTTCATGAGGTGAAGAGGGCTTGATGCTAGGAGGATGATGTTGGATTAGACAACTGGGTTGTAATTCTCCCTTCTATTTAATAAAGTTCTTCAAGTTTTCTTCCATATTAGTATGAAATTGTGAATGTTATCATTTGTGAATGCTATTATATGTTCATTATATATCTGATTATGTAATGTGTATGTTGTAATAGATCAATATGCTTTGACGGTTCTTTGTTACCGTGTTTCTACAGGTACTCTCCAAGCGGGATAAGTACGGGGAGGAGTTGCAAGCTCTGTCAAAGGGGAGAGAGATCAAGCAAAGGATTAAGCGGAAGTTCCAGGTTGGTCCCATTATCTTTCTCTTATCCATTACACATAGAAGAAATCGTTGAATTGCTTTAAACTGTTGTTTCTAGGGTAGCTACCAAACCTAGAGGGCTAGTCGCTCGAAAAGACACTAGTTTTCCTAGAAACAAATTGGTGACTCCACTGGGGAATGATTAGATGTTTGTTTGTTGTTATTGTTTGTTTTATAAACTATAGACAGAGCCTGAAGTCAGCCAGATAACCTTCGAACTTCTCTTGCTTTGCAATTGCATAGTAGATGAATGTTGCTTCAGTCAGTCTCTGGCTTAGTTTATGAATTGAACATTTGACTTACAAGCATTCTAGATGCCCTTTTGGTATTTCAGTAACCTCTCAAGACATTCCTCTGTACTTTGCTCTTTACTGTCCATCATAGCTCAACTTAACTCACTGAAAACAACTACACATATGAGCCAAAACCCACTTTAGTTGCGCTCCCTGGCCCATCGCACTATCTGTCACTGTAAACCAGTATGCACCACACCTCCCGAGTGTGTAAAGTGCAATGCATCCCTGTTTTTGTGAAGCCCAAGTGCGATGACTGACTGAACCTATTTCCATTCTAGAAATTGGGGATTTTTGTCCTTGTTTTTAGTTTTGTTTAGTTGTTTTGCTGCTTATGAACACTACCTCCTTACTGAAGCCTACTTGCATCACATAGATCAGCCTCCATTGATTAGGATTAGTGAATGTTTTTTTGTATTTGTTCATTATTTACAATCCTTTGTCAAAAAGTTGTTTAAATCGATTTGTTGCTTTGATGCAAAAAGTGTCGTAATTGTCGTTTTGTGTCGAAAAGAGAAGTGTCGTGGATTCTTCCTTCCTTGAATAGTTTATTGAACTTTTCGTCATTTATTTGGTTTGATTTTTTGATATTCGAAGTGATGAAAGCATTGTTTTTATTCAAAATTGGAAAGTGTCGTTTAGTCTTCCTTTCTCTTTTGAAGAAGAAATTGTCAAAATACCATTTTGAAAGAAATATTTCAGAGCTTTGCTACATTTAGTTTTCCTTTCTAGCATTTTTCACATTAAGGAAAACAAAAAATGAATACATGCATTTGCATTTGCATTTAGTTTGTGTGAGAAAAATGATTTAGGAAAATGCACTAGTGTGTGCTCTTTGCTCTTTGTTTGAAAGAATTGTAATCTTCTTTCCCTAGTAGCTAGGATTTTCATTGCTCAAAATAAACAAAGATTGTTTATCATTGTAGATTTCATTTTAGGAATTTCAAATCATCATCACACGGTGAACCATTGAAAGGAAAACTTTAAAAAAGATCAACTTTAAAATAAATTTCAATGAAATTAACAACGCTTTGGAACTTAACACAACATATCTAGAGGTCTAGGCTAGAGACGTGTTTCGGCGTCGTAAAAACTAGTAACTATCATTTTCATTGAAAGTTGGGTGATTCCTCCTCCTTGATATGACAAGTGCTAGCACGGACTTGTGCTCCCCATACCGTCGTGTATATATTGGGAGACCACAATAGGCTTATATCCTTTATCCATAGGAAGTTGAGTCTGTCGCCTTATTGATCGCAATGCACTGAACACAACATTCGGGAATATTGACTGCCGTACATAAGTCCTTGGTAAATTCTCTTTAATTTATCACCAAGGTGTATATTGCAGTTTTGTGATTGGTTTGGTAATCCCTCTATCTAGATTTCAATAGTAGTCACTTTCATTCCTTTTCGACTCTTTAAAAGAAAAGTTCCATCTGAGCACTTGTCACTTCAGGCTCATTAAAAATCGAAGGGGACTAGAGTCATCTTTAGCTTTTTCTCAACTCTTAAAAATTGAAAAAGCAAAGTTGTGTCAAAGCATCTTTAAAATTAATTGAATTCGGAATAACATCATTTTTCCCCTTAGTTTTGAGTTTATCAAGTAATCCGCAGTCATGGAAGATAGTCAATCAAAACCCCGTCGTTCACGGAGACTAGCGAGTTAACCGTATTTGACTTCGGAAATGAAGCCAATCCGGGCAAAACGGTCTTGTTTAACTAAGTCCAATTCATCTGGTTTATTTGAAACTTTTGTTTCAACATCGTTATAGACTACAGTTACTCCGATCATTTCTGGTACATCTGCCTTTAGAGAAGAAATTCCACAGTTACAAGAGGACATTAGAATTGATCCTAATGTAATGGTAGATACTTCTATACCTAAAACAACTCCATCTAGAGTTGATCCACAACCCATCTTAGTTCAAACTGAGGCTACATTTGAACCAGTAGTTATTCAAGAACCTCCCTTTGAGACTAAAGTTCACTTACCTGAACATCTGGAAGTTTAGTTTTAGAGTTCAGAAGGTGTCACCCCTCCAGTATCTATCATTGCAGAAGCTATACCTTCTTCGGCTCCAGAAATATTTTATGGACCTGACAGTCTACCTCTTCCACCTGGTCTGATTACTATAGAGGAGATAGTAGAGGATCCTCCATCCAGTACCCCGTTACATATTGGAACTGGATTTCATTTGTATCCTTCTACTCCTGAGTTTGGTTCTTTTAATCATCCTTCATTGCAAGTTCCTATCGAATCGCTAGGAAATCTTTTGGATATACTAAACATGTTTGAGCAACCATCAACATCTAGGACTGTGTCGTTCCTGCTGTCATTCCTACAATGTTTGCTGGTATACCATTTGTTCCAGCTAGTTATCAATCACTAGCTAGAGTCCACTCAGGGGCTGCTTGGGAAACATGGTCTGCTCCTATTTATTCATCTGGAGTCTCATCTAGTATTTCTTATGTTAAAACTCAGCAATTTGATCCTGCATGTCAGTATCAATTTGGGCAGGCCAGTCTTCAAAGACCAATATATCCTTTGAACACTGGACTGCCGCCATATGGAGGGCAATATGCTTTTTCATTGTTCCCTCCTGGGGAACAACCATATGAGAGTTTACAACAAAATTCAGGTCAAACTAGAATTACATCCAGTGGTTGGGTACCAATACTGCCACAAAAACCAAGGGTTGTATATTCAATGCAACCAATCCAACATGTGTCAAATATTCCTACTACACCTGCTATTGTGACTGTGTCGCAAGTGCAAGCACTGCCTGTTGTGTCTTAGCCTCAAGTCTCTCAAGTTGCAGTACAACAACCTCTTGTCTCTACGGCTCAATCGCAACCTCAGGTTAGTGCTTCCTTATCTGGAACGACTCAGGCTCAAATGGGTATTGTCACTCCACATCTTGGTCAATCTTCCAGTATTGGGCAACAGCAAATGGTCCAACAACCACAATTCTAGTAAACCCAACCTCAGTTTGGGCTTGGTTTACAAGCTCAAACTGGATTTGGTCAATATCAAGCCTACCAAGGACGTAAGCAACAAGGCTTTGTAGGTAATGGACAACAGCATTTTCAAAATGGTTATCAACAACCAAATTATATTGGTTATGTCCAACAACCTTATCAAAGTTACCAACATCAGATACATTATGCTGGTATGCAAAGACCTACTGCTTAGGCGATTCCATCTTATCCTGGGTATGCTTCACCAAACTTGAATCAGCAGTTGCCTTTTGTAGCAACTCTAGAATTACCAGATTTGAACTGGCTGACGAATGATCCAATTGCATATGCCCCTTGGTGGCCAACGATTCCTCATAAACTTCCCTCTGACATTCCTAAATTTAATGGAAATCCAGGTGAGGATCCATCGAATCACGTAATGACCTTTCATTTGTGGTGCTCATCTAACACCTTGAATGATGATTCGATTAGGCTTCGCCTTTTTCAAAGAACACTCACTGGTCCAACAGTGAAATGGTATATTGAATTGCCTAGAGCTTCGTTTGATAACTTCAGCACCCTTGCCACTACTTTTCTAACCCACTTTCAATTACCCATTAGGTACGAAACAAGAACATAACTCCTTACCAACTTTAAACAGACCACAGCCACTCACATATCTGATCATATTCATGAGTGGTGGCGTCATCATCGAATGGTAAAGACGTATGTTCCTGATCGGCTTTTAGCTGAGTGGCTTATTAATTCCTTATTGCCATCTATCATTGAGGACGTGGTGAAAGGAGGAGTTGTCACTGAAGAGAAAGTCATTGCTCGTGCCCAATATTTAGACTTGATCTATACTCAGTTTGGCATTCTCTATGACAAAATTCCTAACACTCCTAAACTAGAATTTTCTATTCCACCTCCTCCTAAATCGAATAGGGACTCTCATGCCGGTGACGGCGTGATCGGTGCCTCAAGCACGTAAACCGCAAGGGCTCCATTTGGTAAAGCTCTTGTTGTTTCTAGTCAGAATGCAAATGAAAAACCTCTTGCCTCGAAGATTAATGTCGTGTCATCTGACAAAGGCAAAAATCCAAAGGAACCAGGGGGCAAGAAGAAAGGGAAAAATAATAAGAAGAAACAGGAGAATTCAACTCTTGAAAAATATTCTGAGAACCTTGCTAGGCCAAATAAACCTCCTTGTTTTCCATGTTACATATGTAACGAGGAGCACTATATGAGAGACTGTCCACATTGAGCTAAGGTTGCAAAATTTTTAAGGCTTGAAATACCTCAGCGGTGTTGACTGATCTGTTTCTGAACCCAGAAACTAATCTAGTTGCTATCGATCATGCTTCCACATCCCAAGTGTTTATGTTATCCATCTCAAACAAGTAAAATGATGCTTTGATATCGACAAGGAATAAATATTATGGGAATCCATCATCTTCAAACAACCAGGCTACAAATAAACCTAGTGGTTCGACAACAACTTCGCCAGAAGTTGTTCCACCCATTATTCCTGAATTAACTATAAAGCTGCCAAAGGGAGTCGTACATAAATCGACATTTAATCCTCATGCTCGAGCTGCTTAGAATTATAATATAGTGGAGGATCTGGCTCAATCACCATCTGCTATGTCGACACTTGAGGTATTGCAAAATTGTCCCTCCCAAAAGCAGGCTTTGTTATCAGCAATAGGTGGGATTGATCCAGCGGATTCCAATCTTGTGGCCTTTAATCATAAAGGATATACACCTCAGTTACCAAGCCAAACTCACTTTCCTTATACAGGTAAAAGCCCTCAATAAAACTATTCATCGAACTATCATTGATGAGGGGGCATCTACCTATATTATGTCAATGAGTTGCTGGAAAAATCTTGGTTCACCACCCTTGTCATGTTCATCAACAACATTAAAAGCGTTCGATGGAAGAACATACACTCCATATGGGATTTTAAGTGGCTTGCAAGTTGAACTGGAGGGAAAGATGGTAGAAATTGAAGGCAAGGTCATTGATGGAAACCCTGATTACAATATTTTATTGGGAAGGCCCTAGATTTATGCTATGGATGCCGTTGTGTCTACATATTTTAGAAATATTTCATTTCCCTTTAAAGGTGGAATCGCAATCGTTGACCAACTAACCTTTTTTCCTAATAGTTCACAAGCTACTGGAAGCATTCCGTTGATCCATGGAAGTTCTCAATCACTTCAAAATGTCGGAGTAGGTCTCCTAAAAGACCCTTCCTTAATGGGTACTTTTGCCCTCCCGCCTCCATCTGGTCTTGCGGAAGTGGCCACAGTGGAAACCTGTCATATGATCTCTTCTACATCAACTGAGATTAAGAAGAACTCCGACCATTTTGATAGTGCGGATCACCGCGAGGTGTTGCCACCAAGCCCCATAGAATCTTTGTAGCAATCAATATTCTGGGCTTGGGCGACAAACCCGGATCAACACTCAACGAGTGTTTGGATAGATAGGTCTTTGGAATATGGTACCTCTTTTGATCCTTGGTCTTGTATACGTTCTACAGACAAAGGAATCATCCAATCAATGATGATAGGCGAGACGTCGTGGGAAGATTACCACCATCGTTCCCACCTTTGAGATGACAATGAAAATTATTCGAATGACCTCAATCATCCTTCAATTTTTGATTTTTTGTCAAATACTGTAAATACAGTAGATTCCGAGCGAAATCTATCCAACATTGAAGAAACTATTGCCATTAATATTTCAACCAAACCTAATGTTGTAGAAAATATTCACATTGGAAAATCTTGTTCTCCATCAGAACTAGAAATTTACTACGCTCTCTTTCGCGAATTCAGAGATGTCTTTGCATGGTCATATGAAGAAATGACAGTTGATCCAAGTTCACCTTCAGATAGTTGTACCCTTCCTAAAGAGAGTTAGAACGATATTGTTCAAATTCTTTTTGTTACTTCAGATACTGATAAACTTGGGGGCAATCCACCTGTTCCATCTAGACAAGAGGAAAACCCTCCAGCTCTCGTAGCTCAAAGGGTTGATTCTCCCATTTTTTTCGGCACCCCCTCCAAGTTGTCTAGTCACTTCCTTTGATTGGAATCAACTAGCAAGATACCGCCTTCCTTATCATGTACCTTTCCGGATCATAGTACAAATTCGTAAAATGATCATGTTTGGCACCATTTTTGATGAAGGGGCATCAGTGAGTATCCTTTCCTCAACCGCTTGGAAAGCGCTTGGTTCGCCATCGCTTATGCCTGTTACACAAAATCTGTTAGGCTTTAACAAAGGAACCAGTTGACTGTTAGGGATCCTTCCTAAGTTACTGATCACTTTGAGAAGGAAAATAGTTCATCTAAACGTGATGATAGTCCCAGGACCATTAGATTACAATTTACTTCTTTGGCGTGACTATGTTTATAACATGGAAGCTATTGTTTCAACACTCTTCTGAGTGATGCAATTCCTGCATGAAGGAAAAATTGTCACCGTTGACCAGCTTTGATTTCTCGGTCCAAGCATAGCTCCAAGTCAATCATCAACCCTAAATGGTCCTTTTACATCAGTAGTATCTCTTGAACCTTCATTCCATCCACCTAATTTCCATGAGTAGTCTGGTGAATGTAATGAAGCTTAGGGGGCATGCACCCTTGTCTATTCTGTGGATGAACCCAGCTGAAAAGATAAGTTTCCCTGTAGGTTACGTGATTGGTCTGACACACCATTCACCTTTGTCTATTTTGTGGATGAAGCCAAGGAAGTGTTTTGTCTTCTGGACGAAACCGTCCTACCTAACCTCAGTAAGTTTCCATATGGCTACTGGAGACTCTCCTTTTCATCATGCTGGGGGCATGCAAACTTTTCATTTCCTTTTTCAATTTCATTTCTAGCTTTTTAGTTTTGTCGTTTCTAGCTTTTTAGTTTTGTCATTTCTAGCTTGTGTAAAAATGAAACTAAAACCGAGCATAGTTCCCCCATGGTTCAAGCTCATTAAAAAATGAACCCACCTTCGGGTAATTAACCTTTGTGATTGCCATACTATCAGCCTTTTGAGCCTTGGTCGTGTACCTCTCATCACCTCCATTCTTTTGGCCAATCATACGCTTCCACTTGGTTGTTTACCCTTTTTTGAGGAACAGTTGCGATGAGTGGTCTTATTAGCCAGCCTCTTCACAGAAATCACCATGTTTTGAGAAGTTCCAAGCTTACCTGGAACCAGTTGCTACCCTAGACACCACTCGTTCCTCAAAACCGAGTCTCCTTTAAACCCTTTTCAGACTCGTTAAATATGAAAAGATTGTTGAGCAACTGGGCTTTCCAGCTCGTTAAAGTGCTTGGAAATGTCATCCCTCCTATATGATTTTAATCTTTTTCGGACTTGAGGAATTATCTCACGAAAAAGTTTGAGTGCTTGTCTTTTTCATCTTGTTAAAGTGATCGGAAAATTCATCCCTTTTGTATTATTTTAATCTTTTTCAGACCTATAGGATTATTTTACGAAAAATAACTTCTAGAGTTTCCTTTTCGTCCCTTTTCAAACTCTCTAAACATGAAAAGGACCGAGTTATCCTTGTCGTTAAGCTCATTAAAACAATAGCGACAAACTTGTCCATTCTAGACAAGACCGAGTTGCACTATCACTAGACTCGTTAAAACATAGCAATAGGTTTTCCCGAAGGGAAAATTATAGAACAAGCATATGTTATCCTCCTCAAGCTTGACAAAAATAAAGAGGTATTGGTCAGAAATGACTGGGGAAAAAGGGAAGAAAACTTGAAGAATTTATGGTAGCAGGTCATTCTTGAACATGACACTTTCACTTCATCACCATGATTGAGTTGGGTTGGGTTATGCCGTTCACAGGTCATCTCACCATTGGTCTTTCATACCATCCATATTTTGGGGTTAACACTACCAATTCATCTCATTGCTACCGACATGTTCAAGAGAAGTCATTCAGTCGAGAAACCACCACCCAGTTAATGTCTCATCCACTACAATACCTTCAACCTTCATTTTTCATGACCGCTTCCTGAACCTTGTGTCGTCAAATCGTTTTCACCTCTAGAAAATCATTTGATTTGTTTCGTGTTGTAGATGTGGGATACATCAAGGCCCTCCTACGATGAGTCACTTCTTGTCGACATTAGATCATTATCCAAGAAGTTGACTTAGAAACAACCCTTTCAGTGCTTTGAAGCTTGCATGCCTCAATGGCAAGTTTCTCACTTCAGGCAACAAGTTGACATCAATGGCCTTCGACCGAAAGATTTTGCGTGGTGTTTGACATCAGATCATATATTCACACCACGTGAATTGTACTGTAGTACCTTGAGGGTCATTATCATTATCGGTGATTCCTCTCGTGTCTGTTAATAGCTCACATTATTGGTTGGTAATCAGGCGATGTCTTTCCATGTTCGACTTTAGAACATCTCTTCACATGGATTGACTTGTACATCGGGCGAAGATTGAATGAGTTTGAAGACCCCGGATCTAGTTTCATCCATCTGGGCTGCGATATATTCAGGGATATAAAAACATCAAATGTACAGAGACGCTGCACAGATGGTCATTCGAACCAAGGATGATGACTCTACATCTGAAGAAGCATCAGTCTGCATCTACCGACGACTGTCTGATCTATGTACATGAAATGAATTTATAAAGCTAAGCATGGGAATGCCCGCCTCAGCTAGATCATGAAAATTATATTATGATGATGTATTATATTGTATCTTATACAGGTCACCTTCCAGTTCGAAACCTCAAATCCTCATGATAAAGCATTTCACCCGACATCAAGATTTATGACTTCATGCTTTAGGGGGCAACTGTTATATACATATTTGGGCACATCAACCCCAAACTTATATGTCGATAAAATAGGGCTCATCAACCCCTAAAAGAGTTGTTTCATGCCCTAAAATAACATGGTCATCTAATTACATCATTCTCCAAAAATTCCACCTAAGAAACCATCCAGAATTGGCCTAAACTAAACCATATTTACTGCTACACTGGCCAGGCTCGATGCATACTGAGTGATACACTGCTCAGGTGCGATGCATACTGATTAGGCCTTCTATAGGGTGCAATGGGCGAGGATGGACAAATGTCTGGGACCGTTTGCTAAGTGGATGCACATAGAATATTCTAGAAACTTCCCCTCTGCCACTTGCCTCTCTGAATTCGCCCAAGGATGAGTAAGGGATCTAAACTTTAGTTATCTCTTCTCTTGTGGAACCAAATGTAACAAGTGGAATGACACTAATCAAAACCCCAGAGATGACTCAAACCCTTGCAAAAATCTATAAATGGATCCCTCATCCAAGAGATCCAGAGGCTGGAATGTTGTGAATTGCAAGGATGTGCTGATAGTTTGTAATTGAGGAAAGAGCATTGTATTGTTGGTGTGATCTTGCTATTTCATGAGGTGAAGAGGGCTTGATGCTGGGAGGATGATGCTTGATCAGACAACTGGGTTGTAATTCTCCCTTCTATTTAATAAAGTTCTTCAAGTTTTATTCCATATGATTTTGCAATTGTGAATGTTATCATTTGTGAATGCTATTATATGTTCATTATATATCTGATTTTGTAATGTGTATGTTGTTATAGATCAAGAATATTTGACGGTTCTTTGTTACTGTGTTTCTACAGGTACTCTCCAAGCAGGATAAGTATGGGGAGGAGTTGCAATCTCTATCAAAGGGGAGAGAGATCAGGCAAAGGATTAAGCGGAAGTTCCAGGTTGGTCCCATTATCTTTCTCTTATCCATTAGACATATAAGAAATCATTGAATTGCTTTAAACTGTTGTTTGTAGGGTAGCTTCCAAACCTAGAGGGCAACATCTGATGAAAATCCATCCTTTAAGCCTCACAAAGTCAAATATCCATGCATAGTGTGTACAAGAGACCATTTTCATCAGAATTGTCCTTATTTTCCTTGTATCTTCAAAGAATGGTCTTCCCGTTCACACCATCACGTGTCATCAACCTCTGGAGATGATGTTGGTAACACGCCATCAACTAGTGATAGTAAAGTTCATGGACAGAAGGAAAAAGTCAAGCTTCCATGTAGGTTATGTTAGATACCTATACCAATAGGTTTCATATTTCATGATTGACAAGGGAAAGTCCAAATATGCTCTGCTTTGATGTCACAAAGATCCCATATTTCCTAGACAACAAAAGGTGTGTAAAGTGTTTCAATATTGATCACCCTGGTTCAATTTTGATGGATGACTCAAACAGTTTAATCTGGATCATGCCATGTTTTCAATTTTCAGTTATAGAATAGAGAAAGGAGTCTGTCCAAACTGTTTAATCTTGGCAGACAAGCAGTTCAGGTAGAGAAGAAAAGGCTCCCAACAGCTTAATCTGGGACCTTGGAGGAAATAAGGGTAGAAGTAGATAGAAATAACAAAGAAAAAGCCAAAGAAAAGAAAAGGCAAGTAAGGGTCTGCAAGTTCAAGTGCACCCTCCAAGAAGAAATAAAAAATGCTAGACAAAATAGTTGGGTAGGTAGTGGTGGTTGCAGAAAAGGCTACTTTCACCATTGCAGGCGTGGTGACTATGATTACCAAGGCAAAATCTATCAAGTGACAAGCTGTGCATATTCATCAAGTTGCAGCAAGGACCATGACTAATTTCCCTCATTCCCCTCCAATTTCATTTCTAACATTCCCCCATCAGCTAAGATTCATGGAAAAGACTAAGGTTTCATGGTGGTTCTTAATCTTTAGAAGCCACATTTCTTGTCTAAAAATCTTTTCATTTTGATCTACTCTTGAAACCAAGTTTGTTTCACATAAACTTAAATGGTTTCCCCTCCACTTACCCCCTCATCCATGTTAACTCTAATTCTACTATGTAAATCCCCTATATTACCTTTTCCCCTATTACTACTAACACCATGGTGTATAAACCCCAAGCATTATATAAATACCCACCCCTTGGTATTATAGCCAATAAGTCTTGAGTCAGGGATCGAATGACACCTGGTCATGTTGATGAACCTAGGCCAAGTACCTCTACCCGTTCATGAGCTAATTCCTTCATTTTGACCCCTTTGTGCACATAAAAACCCTTTAAAAGCCTAATTACTACCATTACCCGCTTCAAATGGCCAAAAAATCATGAAAAGCCGACATATTATCTTTATGCTAAGTCTAAAGGGCGGAGCTGTTTCCAAGCAAAACGTGAAAACCCGCTTTTACCCAGTCTCCGCCATCGCGCAAATTCCCAGAAAAAACATTATTTTAATCCTCCCCCTCCCCGTACTTGGTTGTCATTTTACTTGTCCCGACAACCGTCCGATCAAATACCTCCCGTTCCAACGGCTCTGATCGCATCGGAGTCCTTCCGACGTCTGAAAATTAAGTACGCTATCTCCCTGTCACATCAGTATTCCGATCACCGTCCGATTTGGCTCCTCCAGATCTGACGGCCACCATAGCGTCGGAGCTCATCCGATGCCCGAAGGTTACCTCCCGACGGCCGTATAAAGGTTACGTCACGCTGTATCCACGCGTCGGCTCCACAATCCGTCGGAGGTACTACTGCTGCAAACCACCATCGTACCATAGGCGGTGCGATATCAAACCGCCGCGGTTTCCGGTTTTTCCGTTCCCGCCTATGTGACCTCAGCAACCCGTCATCGCTCCGTCACCCAGGTACGCCGTCTTGTCATTCTCTTGCCCAGCCATTGGTCCACCTGCCCTGCCATCTCACTGCCCTAGTGGACCAACCAGACCCCGCCACCTGGCCCGATGACGTCCTGCTGACGTCATCCGGCCCCGACCCCACTCATGACGTCAGCACGAATTCGCGCCAAAATCACCAAAAAGTCTATTTTGGCCGAAAATTCGTGTTTTTTGCCATTTTGAGCGCATTCATCGTTGTTTATCCTGCATGCATAATTACGACCAAACCTGCACCAGCCGCGGAAAAGTGTTTCCTGACCGCCAGAACGTTCATCTCTTCAGCGCCAGCAAGCTCTAACCAGTCCAACTCTACAGGTATTCCTCATTTGAGCTCTGAAACTCCATTTTCACTGCATTTCGCGTATCAATAAGTAACAGACCTTAAGACCCGAAATTCACCGTTAAAGGCCACTGAATTGACATTTAGACTGAACCAGAGCCGTCACTACACTTCTGTCAAACCACTGTGGGTAATTTGAAAGAAAACTGTCGCTGGTTCGCGCAATCGTGAACCCTTCACCTGCAGGAAACAAATCCACCACAAAAAGCATACTCTGAGCATTTCTGCCACCCACCTAATCACTCAAAGGCAGTATTTCAACTGCTGCAGCCTTTCACCTTCACCCTTCACTCATAAAACCATCATTCTCTGCAAAGAAACTTTGCCGGTGTTACTCTGCATAGTAACAGCAGTCTTCAAAGAGAACCACATCCCAAGAAGAGTCATGGATTCCCCTGTAGCTCCTATAGCCCTAAATGTAGCTCCTCTGAATGCCCCTCACAAAGCATTGGACTGGAAAGCATTAGCTGACTTAGACTATAAGATATCAGAAGAAATGCTAAGCAGGAGCAGGTTTCATCTCCAAATACTAAATGAAATCAAAGTCCAACATCAGAATGGGACAGACATCTTGGGAATTTGGGATTCCTCTCTCCCAATCTTCAAGCTACCACAGGTCAACCAATTCCCAGAACTCATTCACTTGTGTGCTGAGTATTATGATGCATCCCAGAAGGCAGTGCTTGATTCTTCAGGCACAATTTTGTTTTTCATTACCCCTGAAGCCATCAGGGAGATGCTGCAGTTCAAAACAGATAAGAAGTTGGTCCCTCTATCACTAGCTGATTTGATTATGGAGGGAGCCAGAATGACAGAGGCCCAGATTACAAAACTTAACCAGTTATTCATCAAAGCTAACACTGTGCAAGTCCCTCCCATCAACTATGTCTACCTCAACCAATTGGGCCTGGACCTTGTTGACATGATCAGTCCCATCCTGGGATATGATTCAGTGGAGTATGTGGATGAAACAGTTATGCACCTAATGCTCATGTTTTCTCCAGGAAGAAAACCAGTCTGCTATGACTATGCCACATACATCTCAGACAAGATGCATGAGCAGTTGATGAACCTATCAAGAGATAGGGTATTTAAATATACTTCTTACATATATCATTTGCTTTTATACTTCCAGCATGAGAAGTTCTCCTTCCCAATGAAAAGGGAAGATGCACAGGGAAATTTGAGATCGGTGGTGTACTGGACATCTGCTTTCCACCTCAATTTCTATTCTCCATACACCTATTGTGAGTTCATTGATAACTTCATTCATCCAGCCATGACACTACTTTTGGGCTCACCTCCTCCCAGATTGACAGATGATATGCAAAGACTCCTGCATTTATCAAAAGCATACAGCATTGGGGATTGGTACTTCTACCAGCACCACACCGTTATTAGAATATATGGGTGTGAGTTGCCCCCATTTAGACTACCCAGGTTTGTGCCCATGAGACTATTTGCCTTAGAATACTTCAGGCAGTTTGGCTTTGTGGACATGTTCCACTTTTCAGGCAAAGGTAAGAAGGCACAGCTAAAAGTCAGAAGTCAACTTGGCCACTTCCTCTATAACGAAAGGGAGGAAGGGTGGAAGGAGGCAGATAGAATACTTGGGGGCCTTGGTCTCAAATACAGCTTCCTATGGAAACCTTATGACCCTAACAACTTCATTACCATGAGGAGGCTTAAATACAAGTTGTCTGCTTATGATCATTGCAGCCTTCCTCACATAGAAAAACATGCCAATCAAAGTAAATGGAGGAGAGGGACTTTAGAGGAAGCTGTTACTCAAGAAGAGCTTAATCAAAGAGCTCAAAGAAACATAAAGAAAATGGCTGACCTTGAGTTTTATTCACAGGTCAGCCCACTACCAAGCATACAGATTGGAGCAGCAGCATCCTCTTCAACTGCCCAACAGCAAGTCACAAGAGTTGCTGGAAATATATCAGAGAAGGGAAAAGAAAAGGTGATGGAGATAGAGCCAGAGCAGCAAGAGAAAGAACAGGCAGAGCAGCAGCAGCAGCAACAACAAAAACAGCAACAGCAGCAAGGAGAAGGGCAACCTGAAACACAACAGCCCTTACACCAAGAAAGAGTGGTAGACACCCCAACTACCACTGAGCAGCAGGCCCAAAATGTAGAACACTCAAGGCCTGAAAACATTACTGATGCCTCGGTCCTTCAAACTCCACAGAAGGAGGACCTAAGTAGAAAAAGGGACAGAGAAACACCCATGACTTCATCCATCAACCAAGAGGAGAAGAGACAGAGGTTAAATGACTTCCCAGAGGAAGATGCAGCAATTAGACAAGCAATGGGTATGGGCCCACCCAGCAGGGAAGCCTCGGTGAGTTCCTTCCACCAAGAACAAGACAGAGCCATGGGAGGAGAGGTTACTTCCTCCAGCCAGCAGAGGGAAGGAGAGGTAGGCATCAAACAGCAGTTTATAGACATCAAAAGAAGGAGTGAACCCATGAAAGTCAAATTATATAACCATTTGTTGAAAATGGCTCCCTCCAACCAACAAAGATTAATGGTTGCCTTTGATGTGGACGAAGGCAAGTTGACTATGAGTCACTTCATACCCACCGCGCTCCAGCCACAATCTACTGCAGATTATCTCAGGACTAATCTAGAGGTCCTGGCCAAGGACATCCACCCAATGGATAAAATTGAGCTGCACAAGCAAACTGGTGAAATGGTGTATGCCTCCCTGGCAGACAAAACGTTGGAGAATTACAAATTAACAAGCAGCCTCAATGCTACAGCCTCCCAACTAGAATTGGAGAGGGCTTCATCTCAGGCCAAGGACAACAGGATAAGATCCCTAGAGGACATCATTGTGGAAATTGGGCATAACCCCAAGGACATTAAAGGGATACAGGAGATCTTGAAACTAAGAGATGCTGACATGGCTGCATTAAGGAAGAAAGTCAAACTCCCAGCTACCATTCACCCCCAAACAGATGAGGTAGCCCAACAAAGGATGGAAAAGGATGCCACAGATCTACTAATATCTATATATAAGCAGCTCCTGCAGACACAAGAGAAATTAGGAGAGTCTGAGGCCGCACAGGTGGCACTGCAAGCAGCACTAAAGCAAAGGGAAGAGGGCCAGACCTCTCAGCCTCCCCCGGTCATCAATCTTGAGAACACTGCTCCTACCACTGTGCCTCCACCTCAACAAACTGAGCAAACAGCTACATCCACTTCAGCAGCACCTACAAGTACAGAACAGGCACATAGCCTAGACATGCAGAAACTGAGGAATGAGATACAAATCCTGGAAGCTCAAATGACAGAGCTGCATGAGACCAAGGAAAAGCTGGCCAAGATCGATGATAAATATGATAAATCAAAAAGAGAAGTGGCAGAAAAGGGCAGGGAGATCAAGGCCCTTAATGACAGGATCAAAGAGCTGGAAAAGCAGCTCAGATTGGATAAGATTGTATCTGAAGTCAGAGCAATGATATGGGCCAATATTGGCCAATCTATTACAAATCAATGGCAATACATTGAGACAATCCATGAGCAATTAGATCTCATCCCAAAAGCACAAAAGGAGGTCCATAGGGCAAGAGCTGCATTGAGCAATATGCCTGAAGTGGCCACCAGAATGATCAATGTACTCAATAATAGGACAAGCTCTCAGTTAGCCACCATTGGAATCACAAACAGAACTGAGACTATTCAAATGATCAAGAGGGTGCTTACTTTGAGAAATTTGGTGCAAACACTGGACAGAAGAACTCAGGATATGCACACTGAGGTAAACAGGTTCATGGAGAGATTTCAGGTATTGCAGAACAGAGGACTCCCTAGCTTACTGAACAGCGGAGGGAAATTATTCACCCATGAACAGTATGCTAAAAGAGTAAACATTTTTGCCTCAGCACAGATCAATGAGAAGGCCAGCACTTCAGAAGACATAGGACCTATTACAGGGCAGGATTTCTATAGTAAGATAGAAAATCTATTTTTTATAATGAATGAAATTAATCACTTGTTTGATGTAGCCCCAAATTTTTTCAAATATACAGAGGCAGAGGAAACAATGGAGGCCATTCTCAGGCATCAAATGCCTCCACAGGACTGGTGGGTCAAGGCAATTCAAATGATTCTATGAACAGCAGGCCATCCACTAAATTTCGGTTACAAAAAAAAACTGAATTGTCATGCACATGACAGTTTATTTTGGTCAGCAGGCATTTAAGACGAAAGCTGAGCCAACTCAGCAGAGTCCATAGCCAGCACAGCAAAGGGAAAGCTACAGGTGTCCCAGCCGAGAAAGACAGCGGAACAGCTCCACAACGCCTTCTTCAGCATTGATGCGGATCATTCCAACTGACTCGTTGGATTCCCAAAGCTAAAATATCTTCTGACAAATGCAAAAGCATTTATGTTGTATTAAAGGAAGCATTAACTTTTACTCCGCTGTAATGACAAAGTTGGTGAAAGAGTTATTTCTCAGATGACTCAACGCCTTGATATTTTGTAAAGATGTTTTGTATTTATAGAGCCCTCGCACTAGAGATATGGTTGTTGTTGATTTCTCCTGAAGAAGCTCTTATGCTGTAATTCTTTTCAGAAGTTAATAGAGCAAAGCAATGGAATTTCTCGGATTTCTGAGGTGTTGGATGCGTTCTGGTGTCTGTTGATAACTACTGGATCCCTGTGTATTTCATCATACAATAAGTCTCTGTATCTCTCTCTGTTATTTAGTTGTTTGTTAAAATCCATATATGTTATCCGTTTTCAATACTAAGCGACAAGGAAAAAGAATAGCTTTCAGGATTTATTCATTGAGTAACCTGAGTTCAATCTGCGTTGTTTACCAATGTTTTCTTCAGCTGTAATCTAGTTAAGTGTAATTCTTAAATGCTGCGCTTACAGAATACATCCTTCACAGTGGCCTTGTCTCAGGAATTCGACTTTTGCTCCTGTGCAGTGCTCTCACTTTCATCCCACCAACTTAATAGAAAATCCTTAATTGCTTTCTGTTGGTTGACATACATCACCATTTGATCTAGTTTGTCTGTTTAAAATACACAATAGGCCCTACAGTTTGAGCACCACCAAACCAGCATATCAGATCACTTCACAACTTCAGACTCCACTGCCCAATGGTATTGTACTGTCTGAACACTGCATCATAAGACCTGAAAGGAATCCTTCAACCAAAACATAAACCAAAACCTGAGCATAATAGCTAGCCTAAAACACCATCATAACAGAGACAAATCATAAAGAGAGAGCCCTCTCTGGTTGCAGTTAGGCTAGGAACTGTAACCCAAAGATTGGTTAGTGGTTACCCCGGCCGTATTCCCTTGGGAGTCATAGGGAACAACCTGGGTGTTAACAGGTTATGTGAAGGATACACCCCTTTCACCTTTGTCCCTATTTGGATGAAGCCAAAAGAGTGTTGGATAATCATCATGCTTCATTGCAGTGACTTCCATCTGGTTACAGGAAACTCTCCCTAAATCCTTCATTAGTTGATGAATTGACTGACCAAAATCAACTGTCGGTCAAAACCACTCTCTCTGAAAGTGAATCCTATGAGTCTATACCCGACCAAAATCAACAGGTCGAGGTAACGGTTGACCCGATTTCACCTTCAACTAATCGTACCTTTCTCGAAGACAGTGAAAATGATACCGCTCGAGTTATTTTTATTTCCTCATATTCCAATCAGCTTGAGGGCAGTCCACCTGTTCAACCAAGATAGGAGGAAAACCCTCCAGTTCTCGTAACTCAAGGGGTTAATTCTCTCGCTTCTACAGCACCCCCTCCAAGTAGTTTAGTCACCTCCTTTAATTGGAATCGACTGGTAGGATCCTGCCTTTCTTCTTATGTGCCTTTCCAGATCATAGTACAACTTTGTAATATGATTGTATCTACCACTATTATAGATGAAGGTGCATTAGTGAGTATCCTTTCCTCAACTGCTTGGCAAGTGCTTGGTTCGCCACCACTTGTGCCTGTTACACAGAATCTATTAGGCTTTAACAGAGGAACCAGTCAACTGTTAGGGATTCTTCCTAAATTTTCTATCACTTTGGGAGGAAGAACCATTTATCTGAACATGATAGTAGTCCCAGGACCTTTAAATTACAATTTAATTCTTGGGCGTGACTATGTTTATCACATGGGAGCTATTGTTTCAATGCTCTTTCGAGTGATTTGTTTCCCGCATGAAGGCAAAATTGTCACCGTTGACCATCTTTCATTTCCCAGTCCAAATATAGCTCCTAGTCAACCATCATCCCTAAATGGCCCATTTATACCAATGGTATCATCCCTGCCATGGGTTAATTATGTGGCAACCTGTTCCACACCTACATCAACTGAAGATCAATTCAGTGATGTTGTACATTATGTACTGGGGGCATTGGAACCAGATCTTTCCTTCATGACCACTTATGAGTTGTGATCGAAAGGGTCTAAGAGGATAGTTCATTATCTTGGGTCAACCTCATTAAAAAATGAAACCAAGAGTCTCCGAGCATAGTTCCTTGTCTTGTGTCAAGCTCTTTTAAAAATGAAACAAGGTCCCAAGTTCAAAGTCGAGTCTTTCACTTGATATCGTAAAAGAACCTTCATTCCACCCAACTGATTGCCATGGGAAGTCTACTTAGGTGAATGTAATGAAGCTTGGGGGGCATGCACCTAATGGTAAAGATAAGTTTCCCTATAGGTTATGTGATTGGTCTATCACACCATTCACCTTTGTCTATTCTGGACAAAACCAAGAAGGTGTTGGATAACCGTCCTGCTTCATTGCAGTGATTTTCCATCTAGCTACAGGAGACTCTCCTTTTCATCATGTTGGGGGCATGCAAACCATTTTTTAAGCATACCTTTCTATTTTAAGCTTGTAAAAAAACGAAACTAAATTCAAGCATATCTTTCCGTTTTAAGCTTGTAAAAAAATGAAACTGAATTCAAGCATATCTTTCTGTTTTAAGCTTGTAAAAAAATGAAACTAAATTCAAGCATATCTTTCCATTTTAAGCTTGTAAAAAAATGAAACTGAGTCCAAGCATAGTTCCCCCATGGTTCAAGCTTGTCAAAAAATGAACCCATCCGAGCATAGTTCCCCCATGGTTCAAGCTCGTTAAAAAATGAACCCACCTTCGGGTAATTAATCTTTGTGATTGCATACTATCAGTCTTTTGAGCCTTGGTCATGTACCTCTCATCACCTCCATTCTTTTGGCCGATCGTATGCTTCCACTTCTTTGTTTACCCTTTTTTGAGGAACAGTTGCGACGAGTGGTCTTATTAGCCAGCCTCTTCACAGAAATCACCATGTTTTGAGAAGTTACAAGCTTACCCGGAACTATTTTCTACCCTAGACACCACTTGTTCCTCAAAACTGAGTCTCGTTTAAACCCTTTTCAGACTGGTTAAATATGAAAATATTGTCGGGCAACTGGCCTTTCCAGCTTGTTAAAGTGCTTGGAAATGTCATCCCTCCTGTATGATTTTAATCTTTTTCGGACCTGAGGGATTATCTCACGAAAAAGTTTGAGTGCTTGTCTTTTTCAACTCATTAAAGTGATCGGAAAAGTCATCCCTTTTGTATTATTTTAATCTTTTTTCGGACCTAAGGGATTATTTTACAAAAAAGAACTTCTAGAGTTTCCTTTTCATCCCTTTTCAAACTCTCTAAACATAAAAAGGATCGATTTATCCTTGTCGTTAAACTCGTTAAAACAATAGCGACAAACTTGTCCATTCTAGACAAGACCGAGTTTCACTGTCGCTAGACTCATTAAAACATAGCGATAGGTTTGCCCAAAGGGAAAATTATAGAACAAGCATATGTTATCCTCCTCAAGCTTGACAAAAATAAAGAGGTATTGGTTAGCAATGACTGGGGAAAAAGGGAAGAAAACTTGAAGAATTTACGGTAGCAGGTCGCTTTTGAACATGACACTTTCACTTCATCTCCATGATTGAGTTGGGTTGGGTTATTCCGTTCACTGGTCATATCAACATTGGTCTTTCATACCATCCATATTTTGGGGTTAATGCTACCAATTCATCTTAGTGTCACCGACATGTTCAAGAGAAGTCATTCAGTTGAGAAACCACCACCCAGTTAATGTCTCATCCACTGCAATACCTTCAACCTTCATTTTCATGACTGCCATTCCTGAACCTTGTGTCATCAGATCGTTTTCACCTCCAGAAAATCATTTGCTTCATTTCATGTCATAGATGTGGGATACATCAAGGCCCTCCTATGATGAGTCACTTCTTGTCGACATCAACTCATTATCCAAGAAGTTGACTTAGAAACAACCCTTTCAGTGCTTTGAAGCTTGCATGCCTCAATGGCAAGTTTCTCACTTCTAGCGACATGTTGACATCAATGGCCTTCGATCGAAAGATTTTGCGTGGTGTTTGACATCGGATCTTATATTCACACCACGTGAATTGTACTGTAGTACCTTGAGGGTCATTATCATTATCGGTGATTCCTCTCGCGTCTGTTAACAGCTCACGTTATTGGCTGGTAATTAGGCGATGTCTTTCCATGTTCGACTTCAGAACATCTCTTCACATGGATTGACTTGTACATCAGGTGAAGATTGAACGAGTTTGAAGACCCTGGATCTAGGTTCATCCATTCGGGCTACGATATATTCAGGGATATAAAAACATCAAATGTACAAAGACGTTTCATAGATGGTCATCCGAACCAAGGATGATAACTCTACATCTTAAGAAGCATCACTCTGCATTTGTCGATGGCTGTCTGATCTATGTACATGAAATGAATTTATAAAGCTGAGCATGGGAATGCCCGCCTCAGCTAGATCATGAAAACTATATTATGATGATGTATTGTATTGTATCCTATACAGGTCACCTTCCAGTTCGAAACCTCGGATCCTCATGATAAATCATTTCACCCGACATCAAGATTTACGACTTCATGCTTTAGGGGGAAATTTTTATAGACATATTTGGGCACATCAACCCCAAAATTATATGTCGATAAACTAGGGCTCATCAACCCCTTAAAGAGTTGTTTCATGCCCTAAAATAACATGGTCATCTGATTACATCATTCCCCAAAAGTTCCACCTGAGAAACCATCCAGAATTGGCCTAAACTAAACCATATTGACTGCTACACTGGCCAGGTGTGATGCATACTGAGTGATACACTGCTCAGGTGTGATGCATACTGATTAGGCCCTCTATAGGGTGCGATGGGCAAGGATGGACAACTGTCCAAGACAGTTTGCTAAGTGGATGCTCATATAATCTTCTAGAAACTTCCCCTCTGCCACTTACCTCTCTGAATTCGCCCAAGGATGAGTAAGGGATCTAAACTTCAGTTATCTCTTCTCTTGTGGAACCAAATGTAACAAGTGGAATGACACTAATCAAAACCCTAGAGATGACTCACACCCTTGCAAACATCTATAAATGGATCCCTCATCCAAGAGATCCAGAGGCTGGAATGTTGTGAATTGCAAGGAAGTGTTGATAGTTTGTAATTGAGGAAAGAGCATTGTATCGTTGGTGTGATCTTGCTATTTCAAGAGGTGAAGAGGGCTTGATGCTGGGAGGATGATGTTGGATTAGAAAACTGGGTTGTAATTCTCCCTTCTATTTAATAAAGTTCTTCAAGTTTTCTTCCATATGATTGTGCAATTGTGAATGTTATCATTTGTGAATGCTATTATATGTTCATTATATATCTGATTCTGTAATGTGTATGTTGTAATAGATCAAGATGCTTTGACGGTTCTTTGTTACTATGTTTCTACAGGTACTCTCCAAGTGGGATAAGTACGGGGAGGAGTTGCAAGCTCTATCAAAGGGGAGAGAGATCAAGCAAAGGATTAAGCGGAAGTTCCAGGTTGGTCCCATTATCTTTCTCTTATCCATTACACATAGAAGAAATCATTGAATTGCTTTAAATTGTTGTTTCTAGGGTAGCTGCCAAACCTAGAGGGCTAGTTGCTTGAAAAGACACTAGTTTTCCCAGAAACAGCTGTGCTATCCTTTAGGTGGTTAGACTAATTATGGAAATGGAGTCCCATGACTGTTTAATTTGGTTGCTGAGTCGTGCTGTGTCCTTTTCTCTATTCGGCCATTGTTTCAGTTTAATTCGATTGTTGGGGTCAGACTGCTACCAGGCTAAAAGAGTTGGTTGTCTTCTTCCTCGGGTATCAGACTGGACATGGGGCTGGAGTGCATGGGGAATGGATGGCTGGGATGATCGTGAATGGTGGCTATCAAATCCGGGAGAATGTGTGGCAGAGATCAATTTACAGAGGCTATCGTTCATGGTGAGAGTGGGACCTATCCGGACTATTGGATCTTCAATGGTTAGATCAGACGGTTATCGGGCGAAGTGGTTTAGCTTGGGTGGTAATGGTTTTCATCGCATGGACATCGAGCGATAAATGGTAAGTGTCAGAAGTCGCACGATTCCATTCAGCGGCTAACACGTAGCGATGGATGAGAGAGAAAAAACCGCCCATATCGCGCGGGTATTGTTCGTGCTAGCTGTCTTCGTGATATTTGTGAGGACTATTAGATCTGGTGGAGGTGATCTAACGGTGGAGGCCGATCGAGCAGGTTGCCTTTATTGGAAGGAATGTGGGCCGTTGGATTGGCAGGAGAAGCTCAACGATGTGGATGCAGTGAGGAGTTTTATGAGTGCGCAAGGGCATATGGTCAGGTTTTATGGGTACTTTGCCTTTACGCTTGGGGCTAAGGCCAAAAGGGAGTATTTTGTTAGGGTTAGAGGGTGAACAAAGGAAACGGGAAGGCTAGCAATTGAGTGGGTAAGAGGAGAAAAGGGAAAAATTACCCAGGTGGGGCCCCTTTGAGAACAACAGACCAGACCGAGCCCGTCTTTGTCCTTCCAAAAGTCAACACTGCATCTCAGGGCTAACACCGGCTCCTTCTGGGGATGAAATCCTCCTTGTGAGGTTTCAAGAACCATAGACCACTGCCTTTTTTCATAAAAAACAAGATCAACAATATTGTCTAGTATTCCATTGGGCATGGAGTCTATATAAGCCTACACTAAACTTTGAAAAATAACATATTTACAATACTGAGGCTTGAAAGACTTAAACAAAATAAACTTTCAAAAACCCCCATTGAGTCACACATGTCCACCAATTCTTTCACCGTGAAAGCTGCTGCATTTTCTGTAACCAATTTGTTTGGGCAACCAAACCTGGTGAAAATGTTTTCTGTCAAGAATTTCATGACAACCTGGTGATCAGCTTTCCTAGTGGGGATGGCCTCAATCCATTTGGTAAAATAATCAGTGGCTACCAAAATCCATCTATGCTGGCCACTGGAATGTGGATTAATCTCTCCTATGAAATCCAAACCCCACTGCTGGAAAGGGCCATTGGCATGTATTGGCTTCAAGGGCAAAGATTTCAGCTGCTGTCTTCTTGCAAACCTTTGGCACTCATCACAAGATCTAACAAATGAAAACACATCAGCGAATATGGTGGGCCAATAATACCCAGCTCTCAGAATCTTGTGGGCTATGGTTTTCCAATAATGATGTCCTCCGCAGATGCTAGAATGGAACTAATGTGTGACTTCCACAGATTTCTCTTTGTCTAAACACCTTAAGAGGATTCAAGCTGGATCTCTCCAATAAAGTAGGTTCTCATTGATGCAAAACTTAGCTACTTTGAGCTTAATGGTCCTAGCTTGGCTTGAACTAAGGCCTGGAGGAACTTCTAGCTTCAACAGGAAGTGAGCTATACTGGAATACCAATCATAAGAAGCCAAATTCTCGGCTAAAGATTGGTTCTTCCCTCGTTCCACTATTGCCTCCTCTGCTTGTTCAACCTCTTGATTATACCTTGAAAATCCATCTAGGAAAGACATAACTTTAGCCCCTGAAAGTTTCTACAACAGATGTTCGATTTTGGGCAGGGGATAGTTATCTTTCTTAGAGCATTTGTTCATGTTTCTGAAGTCAACACACAACCTGATTTCCCCACTCTTCTTCCTCACAACTACTAGGTTGGATACCCACTTTGAATACCTCAAGGGAATTATGATTTTAGCAGCCAACAATTTCTTAATTTCCTTTTCTATCAAAGGGAGTAGCAGAGGGCTTATGGGTCTCAGTTTCTATTTGAAAGGAATGGTGTCTTTCTCCAGTGGGATCTTATGCTAAATGATGATTTTGTCATAAGTCTTGAGGTCACTGTACTCCCAGGCGAAGACATCAGCAAATTGCTTCATTAAGGTGCAGTATTTAGAACTTTGGGCAGCAGACAAATGGGTGGACAAGTTTACAAACTTTGGATGATCTGGGCTCCCTATATTATGTCTTTGGACTGCACACTCATTTTCTTTTTGGGTAGTTTGGTAAGGCACATCATTATGGTCAAACAACTTCTCTAAAGGCACTAACCCTTTAGGTATATAGTTACTAGGTAATTCCATAATGCTATCTTGACCAATTTTGTTTCTCAGCTAGGATTGAGGACATTCCTCCATGGCTTCGTTCTCTTGATCAATTTTCATTTTAAAGAATTTATCAATGACTTGCACAAACCTATTGACTTCATCATCATCTTCAAAAACTTTCCTGTATTTAACATTATCAGGTAGAGATGGTCTCTATTTTACCTTAACTTCATAAGTCAATATATGGTGTATGGGAGGGATGAAAATGCTAGTAGACACAACAAGGGAATTAGCAAGCTAATTTTTTACTCTAGGAATATATGAGATACAAAAGCTATTGAAAGAATATTTGAGCCTCCATACCTCGTCTCTGTACGCTTTCAGCCTTGGGTGTTTTGCTTGAAACGTTCTATTCACTTGCTGGATGATGATATCGGCATCTCCAAACACCTTTACGTCTCGGATTCCCATTTCTTTAGCGGAATTTAAGCCCAACACCAAAGCCTCATACTCTGCTATATTGTTGGTGACCTGAAAAGTCAGCTTGAAAGACAGATGTATGCAGTCCTATGTTGGAGATATCAGCACTACACCTGCTCCTGCAGCTTCCCTAGAGCAAGCTCCATCAAAAAACATATCCCAAATCTATGGCCCTTCTTCCTCCATGATCTTGCATACTGGTTTCTTGAGTTGCATTGAGGCCAATTGGGATTCTTCAATTTCGATAATACGCACTCCAAAATCAGTGTCCACAGCATAGATGGGATGATTAGTGGGATTCCTTTCATCACTAATAATATATGCCAGCTGGGCTTCCCTGTACAATCTTCTGCTTTCTCCCCCAAAAACTGGGATAGTGGCATAGGACAGGTCCTTTTGCAATGTCCCACCCAACTTCTTAATCCACCCTCTGGAAAGAAGCATGCCAAACTTAGGAGGGACATCTGCTACCGCAATATCCATCATCATGCTCTTCATGGGTATCTGAGATAAGGTGATGGCTAGATCTTTGATTAACCCCAAACATTTCACCTTTCTGGAATCGAAAGAGAATAAGTCATGATAAGGTCTGGTGATATCTAGGCCTAACTAATCCATGAGAGCTTTTGGCATCAGATTGTGACTGGCACCTATGTCCAGTAGGCAATTGTGAAGGATTTTGTCATGAATAGTCAAGGAGACATAAAATGATGGGGAATTGTCATCAGCAGGTTCAGTCATCGGGCTAAGCACAACTGCAGGTTTGTCATCTTGCAAATTGACACAGTCATTTGATGCTTGTGTGGCTTTAAGCTCAAGGGCTTCAAGGATGGGTCTCTTAAAGGCTTCATTCTTTACCAGTTCCATTAGAAGTATAGATATTTTCAGCTTTTGCATTTCTGATTAAAAACTGAAGGGAGAAGGGGACTTGTCAGGACCTCTTACCTCTTAAGTTGGTGCTTTGAGGATAATGGGATCAGCTGCTAGTCATTTTGCTTGCTGTTCTATAGGGATAGAAGCTCTTTGGACAAGGCTTTCTTTGACATTACTTGTCCTTGACCTCAGGTTATATCTTTGCTAATCTTCAGTCTACAGAACAGCTTCTCTGTCCCACTCTTGGTTGGTATGGTCCTTAAGTAATGACTCCTCATAGGTAGTGATTGTCAAAAAGGTAGCACTACCTTTGTCTTCCATGCAGTGGATCTCATCCTCTTCATCAAACTACTCCTCCTCCAAGACTATGTTCTGGAAAAGAGTCTTCACCTTCTGTTCTTCACTGACCTCTTTTCCCCTTTACATGATCTGCAATTGTTCATTTGCTGTCATATATGGATTTGGATTTCTAGGAGAAAATGTATTAGGGACCCTTCTTTTCCTTGAATGTTGCTCAACCTTCAGCTTGGAGATTTCAGAGGCTAATGACTCTATCATCTTGGTCATTTTGTCTATCTTGGGGTCTGAAGATGAAGAAGATTCATCCCTCTATGTCCTTTAGTCAATATGCCCCTTGAGTTTCTCTACAGCCATGATGTTAGACTCTACCTCCAAAGTTGCATCCTGCATCTTAGCCAGAGAAGCACATATTCTTTCTCTCAATAATAGGCAGAAGTCAGAATCAAAGGCATTGGCATAAGTGAGCTTGGCAGAGCTGGGGGTAGGTTTCACTTTAGCTGGTATCTTGCTATACATGCGGTTAAACCTTTTATTGAAATCAAACAATGACTCCCCATTCTCCCTTTTTAGGTATCCAAACTCGGTATGATAGTAGAGCAAATATTTCTTATCCCCCCAATGCTTTAGGAACACATCATCTAAGGACTCAATTTCTGTTATAGACCTAGGGGTTATTTCTCTGAACCATTTTCTAGCCTCTCCATTTAGGCTTTGGAAAAATACCCTCATCCACACATCATCTTCACTAATGTCTAGATTATCAGCATAGCTATAAAAAGACTCAAGATGTTCTTCTGCTGTGACTCCTTCTGTCCCAGTGAACTTAGGCATGTATTTCTGATATTCTCCAGCAGGCATTACATTCAAAGGAGTGGGTAGTACCAAGGGCCCATACCTAGCAGCTATGATTCTTTCCATTTTGGTGGGTGCTTGTGGACCTGCCATGACTGGGGTAGATGAAAGAATGTTGGTAGTCTGAATGATAGAAAGCCGAGGGGTGACAGACAGGGCTAAAGGAATATGGTGGATTGGACAGGAGGTTTCCTTTGTGCTGAAATCTAAAGGAGGACCTAAAGAATAAGGAGCTTTATGAATCTTTGAAATTTTTTCCTCACTGCTAGTGCTATAGGCTATATTCTCAATATGTATGTGCTCTGTTACAAGCCTTTATTGCAGAGATGCATAAGATTATTTAGGCTTACCTGATCATGATGCTCCCTTTTGTGATGTCTTTCTTTCCTTGATAATCTTCTCAGGGTCAGGTATTGAGTCAGTTGCTGATTTCTGAGGATTTCTCCGAGTATGCCTCATAGACTAAGCTAGAACTACGATGTGGAGTCGCCAAGAGTTTTGACCTCCAGTAGAGTCGTTAGATAGATGATTACAACCAAAAATGTGTCCAGACTTTGTCTATCATCAAAAGCTGGATCTGTGTCGTTCTCCCAGGGAAGCTGAGCTTCAATCTCCTCTCCCCGACAATGGTGCCAATTATGTTAGGGATCCAAGAAACTCTCCTAGGTTGTAGCTCGGAGATGCCTGGTAACATATAAATTAAACTATTTTTGTAGAAGTTTTTTGGAAGGGATGATGGTTTGGTTCAAGCCAGATAACCACTTCTACTATGTTTTCACTCCAGACATGCATGAACACCCTCAGACTACAAGGCTTTAGACCACCAATGCTCAACAGTTTGGGCATTAGGTGAATATGGAGAATACTGACCACACCAGCAGATACACACAACCATGTGATGGCTGAATGCAACCAGTAAAGAAACTTGTAGGTCTAATCTATCAATGCAAAGATAAGATGACAGTTGTTTTGCATCAGACACGGAAGAAACCTGAGTGGCCTACTCACTGATACATTCAATATTTCAATACAGAGATAAGATGAAAGCTATCTAGTATTAAACATGGAAGCAATCATGAATACAACACCACAGGCACAAGCTTAAAACAGAGAAGAAATGGATAGTGAGCATGTTACAGAAAAAGAAGCTTACATTGCTGAAAATGAAGATGAGACGTTGCAAGTTACAAAGTGTCTATAGTCTCCAGAAGTTGAACCTTACATCAAATGCCAACTGTAGAAATTTTGAATAATATGACACATATTCATAGAGATTATCCTGATCATGTACTATTGCGGAATACATACACAACACATAAGCTCCTCTACGTTGATCATCAATTTACAGAAGCAGAAACATTCACAGGCACACATAGAAGCATCAATCAAACTCATTAACACAGTATGTATCCCGGGGAAAGCATCTCGCTAAAAACCACACACTATCTGTATATTATATTGATTGAATCATGTAACATTACAAAGTACAATTCTTATCACAAGCAATCCAGTACCAGCTCCACCTGTTACACAGAATACAGCTCAGATCTGATCTCCAAATCTATTCCACTGCTTGCCTGCCTCTCCAACTCAATACCTACTCAAGAACTAATGAGAATGGCTTACCAAACTCGTATTTGACCTGCAAATAATCACTCACACTCTGTTGGACGTGAGCACATGCTACAATTCTTGGTATTGGCCAATTCGTTGGCATACTCAATCCCTCTGATTGTGCAAATCATCATGCACAGCTATAGTCACAACTGATAGCAATCTGATCCTCTAACACATGTCCCTGCTGAACTGAACATGCACTGACATGCAACTGAGTTAACTGATGTATTATATAGTTGCATTATGTGTTAATAACTTGTGAATTAATTAATAACTAATTCACCCAACTCATCTCTAGTCTATTGATCAGTTAGACTAAATACAACTAGTTTAACAAGGCTAAACTGAACACAACTCCATCAACTGCACCTCCAGTCCACTAAACTCAACTCACTTGAGTTCTAACTGAAGTCCTGCATGCAAATATTAGTCATCCCATAGGTAACCACGTATTTGCCTCTGGGATCTGCATGTACCACATCTGTAGCTCATCCTGAAGTGCTCCAAGAGAATAAGATCAAGTTTATAGTCCAAATATTATTATGAGACAATAATATTTGACTTTTCTATTTTTGACAGCCAGTCTAAAAATAGACTTTGATCACTCACACTGTGATCACTCACACTGTGGTCACCCACACTTTGATCACTCACACTGTGATCACTCACACTGTGGTCACCCACACTGTGATCATCCACACTGTGATAAAAAATAGAACTTGCGCCATAATTTGCCTACGGGCCCACTTAGTGAAGGCGACTCTTTTCACTAAGCTCCATCATCTTGTTGCATTCTCAACAAGCATTTCTTGTTGCACACTTTTCAACACTCCCTCTCAACAAGAAAGGCTTCCTCATAAACCCGATCCTGTAACTCTGGAATGTTCTCCATGAAACACATCTGGCTGGTCCACTTGCTCTGTCATCAAAGTCTCTGACTGCTATTGCCTCTGTCGACTAAAAACTCTGCATCTCTGTGCTCTTCAGTATCTTACTGCTCTAGCCTCTGTCACTTTGATCTCTGACTGCATCCGTGCTGCTGCTGGTTCTATCTCCCAGAATTGCATCCGCACTGCACCTCCCAACTGACCTCCCTGTTGGACTAGAAACATCCTCTGATGCTGAAGCTCTACCTGCTGCTGACAAGTGCTCCCTCTCTGACATCTGCGCTACTGCAACATCTCCATGCATCTCGCACCATTGCACACCTCTCTGTGCCACCTAGCACTGTGCAAAACACTTGTGCCTCTCGCATTGATGCAGCCTGCTAGCTATGCGCTGTCCTGGGATTCCCTGCACTGTCGCTCTCTCTACCGCTCCATCTGCATCTGTCTCTACCCAATCAGTCAGTTCCTGCTACTACACATCAGGGCTCCCGTAGCAAGGTCTCATCCAAGAGGTTGGGTACCTCAAGGATCCTTCCCCTCCTCCTTGGGACGATCAATCCACATCACCCCACCTCCTACCTGGAGGTATGGCTGCATGTGATCCCTCAGCCCACGTGGCTCGAAGTTTCCCCCTATTGGAGGTCTCTGGATGAGTAGATGTCTCTACTTGATCTCCTCTCAGCTTCCCCTGTTGTGGCTCCTCCACAACCTCTTGAAGCTGCTGCACCAATCGTGGCTCCTCCACAATCGTCTGAGACTTCTTCTGGCTCTGCATGTTGAGAGGTAATATACGCTCCCTCTCAACCACCAAGTCTCCATCAGTTGCCTCGCTGCTCAAGGCTTTGCATGCATCTTGAACCTCAAGAGCATACAGGTTCTTGACCCGTGAACCAATCTCATGACAACGAAAGCATCACACCTTCAACTTGTCAACCTTCTTCCCATCACTGGAAGAGCAAGATTCTGAAAGAGAAACCTTCTCCTTCCTCTTCTTTGCCTTACTCGCTAAGGCACAGTTCTCCTCATCTTGCATGGATGAAGAACCGTCTCTGGTGCTCCGTCTAATCTCCTCCTGCACAAGATCCAACCAAAGTCTATCCCATCCTGGCAGTTTCTCCCTTCCATTCACCGAGTCCTGGTAGCTATGCCAACTCTTAGGAAGGTCAAGGAGTGCTAGACTCACCATCCTCATCCGAAAGTCACCCCCACACTTCCCAACTCATCCTGACATTGGGTGAACTTCGTGAGATACTGGGGCATATTGTCTCCATTCTCAAACTTAATGTTTCTGAGTTTTATCTCTTGCTTTGGAATTAAATTCGAATTCCACCAACTCAAAACTCAACCGCTTCCGATCTAGAATTCGTGAGAACAAAGTATTTCTTGTACAAAGATTGACTGTCTAGGCATTCACCAGATATCTCACCTTCCAAAAGAAGGATGAATCCAGAGGCTACCTGGCCCGATCACAGACTTTGCCTGAAGAAATAAAATGTAAACAATTTCTGAATAATAGATCCGATGATCAATCCTCGCTTTGATATCCTGTAGAACTTTTTCTACAAATCAACCAGCTCTGATACCATGTAGAAATTTTGAATAATATGACACATATTCATAGAGATTATCCTGATCATGTACTATTGTGGAATACATACACAATGCATAAGCTCCTCTACGTTGATCATCAATTTACAAAAGCAGAAACATTCACAGGCACACATAGAAGCATCAATCAAACTCATTAACACAGTATGTATCATGGGGAAAGCATCTCGCTAAAAACCCCACACTATCTGTATATTATATTGATTGAATCATGTAACATTAAAAAGTACAATGCTTATCACAAGCAATCCAGTACCAGCTCCACCTGTTACACACAATACAGCTCAGATCTGATCTCCAAATCTATTCCACTACTTGCCTGCCTCTCCAGCTCAATACCTGCTCAAGAACTGATGAGAATGGCTTACCAAACTCGTATTTGACCTGCAAATAATCACTCACACTCTGTTGGACGTGAGCACATGCTACAATTCTTGGTATTGGCCAATTCATTGGCATACTCAATCCCTCTGATTGTGCAAATCATCATGCACAGTTATAGTCACAATTGATAGCAATCTGATCCTCTAACACCTGTCCCTGCTGAACTGAACATGCACTGACATGAAACTGAGTTAACTGATGTATTCTATAGTTGCATTATGAGTTAATAACTTGTGAATTAATTAATAACTAATTCATCCAACTCATCTCTAGTCTATTGATCAGTTAGACTAAATACAACTAGTTTAACAAGGCTAAACTGAACACAACTCCATCAACTGCACCTCCAGTCCACTAAACTCAACTCACTTGAGTTCTAACTGAAGTCCTGCATGCAAATATTAGTCATCCCATAGGTAACCACGTATTTCCCTCTTGGATCTGCATGTACCACATCCGTAGCTCATCCTAAAGTGCTCCAAGAGAATAAGATCAAGTTTATAGTCCAAATATTATTATGAGACAATAATATTTGACTTTTCTATTTTTGACAGACAGTCTAAAAATAGACTTTGATCACTCACACTGTGATCACTCACACTGTGGTCACCCACACTTTGATCACTCACACTGTGATCACCCACACTGTGGTCATCCACACTGTGATAAAAAATAGAACTTGTGCCATAATTTTCCTGCGGGCCCACTTAGTGAAGGCGACTCTTTTCACTAAGCTCCATCATCTTGTTGCATTCTCAACAAGCATTTCTTGTTGCACACTTTTCAACACCAACCCTTATTACCATTTTCTGGTGGCTATTTAAATTTTTTTCATTACAATGGCCCCCTTCACCTTTTAGGGATGTGGGGGGGGTCTTTAGTTGACCACCAACTGCATTTAACTGTCTAATAGAATCTCTAAATGAGGTTGCTTTCTTCATGGTGAAAACCTGATCAGTTAAGGTGTTGTGCTGTCCTTTAAGTGGTTAGATTGATTATGGAAGTGGAGTTCCCATGACTGTTTAATTTGGTTGCTGGGTCGTGCTGTGTCCTTTTCTCCATTCGGCCATGTTTTTTGTTTAATTCAGTTGTTGGGTTCAGACTGCTACCAGGCTAAAAGAGCTGGTTGTCTTCTTACTCGAGTAACAAACTGGACGTGGGGCTGGAGTGCATGGGGAATGGACAGTTGGGATGATCGTGAATGGTGGCCATTAAATTTGGGAGAATGTGTGGTGGAGATCAATTTACAGAGGCTATCGGTCATGGTGAGAGCAAGACCTATCCGAGCCATTGGATCTTCAATGGGTAGATCGGACGGTTATCAGGTGATGAAGATATGCAGGCGATAACGGGCGGGGTGGTTTAGCTTGGGCGGTAATGTTTTCATCGCACGGACATCGGGCATTAAATCGTAAGTGTCAAAATTCGTGTGATTCCATTCAGCGACTGACACGTAGTGGTGAATGAGAGAGAAAAAACTGCCCATATCGCGCGAGTATTGTCCGTGCTAGTTGTCTTCGTGATATGTGCGAGGACCGTTAGATCCAGCAGAGGTGATCTATAGGTGGAGGCTGATCGAGCAAGTTGCCTCTATCGGGAAGAATGTGGGCCATTGTATTGGCGGGAGAAGATCAATGGCGTGGATGTGGTGAGGAGTTTTATGAGTGCGCAAGGGCATATGATCGAGTTTTATGGGTATTTTGGCTTTGCACTTGGGGATAACACCAAAAGGGAGTATTTTGTTAGGGTTAGAGGGTAAACGAAGGAAATGGGAAGGCTAGCAATTGAGCGGGTAAGAGGAGAAAAGGGAAAAATGACCCAGGTGGGGCCCCTTTGATTACAGCAAACCAGACCGAGCCCCTTTTTGTCCTTCCAAAAGTCAGCATTGCATCTCAAGGCTAACAAGTCCACACCCTGGGCTTCAACCTCCTCTATTTCCACTCCCACATCCTCATCCTCCATTAGGAGGTCTTCAATATCCTCCTCCTCTAATTCTAGGTTTATAGCCTTGCCTTTCTCCTGTGCAGTGGGCTTCTGTGGGTTTCACCTTGGCGAGGCGCACACTGGTATAGCAGGTTGTTTTCCCTTCTTGTCCTTCACGGTTTCCTTGGTCGGGGTTGGCTTCAGTCTCGACATTCTCGGGGATTTAAGGACCTCCGCCAATACTTCGGCCACTTCCGGGGTAGCTACTTTGGCCCCCATATAAATTTCCTGCACATTCCCCTCGACTGCCACTCCTTCAGTGTTCATAGCTTCTACGCGTGTTGACATGACGCTATTCACTAGTGCTTGGGTTTCCATTGACAATTGTTCAAACTCCATACTTGCTACCAAATCTTGAAATAATTCACAGTTCATGTGCACTTGAGAGCACAACAACTCAATTCTCAAAATGCCAAGTGTTTTTTGCTAGACAGCCACTTGTAATTTATAGGGAATTTTGAATTCAAATCTGACCATTCCCCCAAAATCGATTCATTAATGCCAGATTGGTGGCAGATTTTGAAGGATCTAAGTCATAAATTTCGTCTTAAATGTCGGTCACCCACTCCATTTGGCCTCACTTCTGGCGTCTTTTCATGAACAGTGACTATAATGGTCACTTCCCGGCCGACCTGCATGATTTCTCCCTAGGTAGCACAACTCCCTCCACGCTGCCGTGGATCCAGTGACACATCCTTGCTTCGCACCATCTTCCAATAGCGCATCTCTGCAGCCCGGGAAGTGTAGTTTATAGTCCCATGCCTCCTTTTAGTTGCTTGGAGTGCTAAGACTGTGCTACCTTCATTTAGTCACATGGCTGGACCGCCGATGTATGGCTTCAAGCAATTACCATTCACCTTTCCTAGGAAGGGTTCTCCATTTAATTTGACCAACTGTACCACTCCTCCATCAGTAATCCCCTTAATAACATAAGGCCCTAACTAGTGCGTCCTAAATTTCCCTGGAAATTTATCAAACTTACTATCATATTAAAAAACCAGGTCATTTACTTTAAATGTGCATAGCTTGGTGTGTCGATCATACCATGTCTATTTGTACTTCTTTTGGACCTGTTGGTGAAATCCAACCAAAAATATTTCCTCTTTGAGCTCATCCAACTGCGCGAGCCTCTCCTCCAAGGCTCCGCGATCCGTCATACCTGTGAGTGTTGTTATGCATAGACTAGGCATGATGTATTTCATAGGCATTACTGCTTCCACACCATACACAAGCCTAAAAGGGGTATGTCCAGTCAATTTCTTGTACGTCGTTCGATAAGCCCATAGTACTGTAGGTATGCGTAGGTCCCAATCACTTCGCTAAGCATTGCAAACCTTGGTCAGCATGTTTTCGAGCACTTTGTTGAATGCTTCCACCGTCCCATTAGCCCATGGGTGATAAGGTGTGCTCTTCTGGTGATATACCTTAACTTCCTCCGTCAGTGCACTAATTGTCTCATTCAGCAAGTGTGTACCATGATCACTCATCAAGATCTTTGGACATCCCAATCACATCAATACATGCTCAAATAGGAACTTTGTGGTAGTCATTACCATGCAATCCTTCACCGGCTATGCTTCTGCCCAACGAGTCAAATACTCCATCCCAGTGATAATGTACCTTGCTCCTATCTTCCCTTGTCATTGAATGGGTCCTACAAAATCTATCACCCACTTCTCGAAAGATTGCAATGTCATTTGTGGGTTCAAAGGAATTTCATCCCTCTACGATGGCCTAGCTATTCTTTGACATACATCACATGCCTTGCAATATGCCTTTGAATCTTGATGAAGGGTTGGCCACCACAACCCTGTGCATGGAATCTTCTGCGCGGTTTCTCTCCCTACATAATGTCCTCCTACGACGCCCCCATGAGCATCCGCGAGGATGCTACTTCTTTCAAACTCAGGTACATACCATCACAATATCTCATCAGTCCCCATTTTGTATAGATGCCCAGCAATGACAGAGAAATCTGCCGTGCGCACCACTAATTCCTTCTTTTGTTGGACAGTGTATCCTTCCGGCGCAATTCTTGTTGTTAGGAAGTGTATTATATCCTCAAAATGACCATCTGTGACACGCACTGCAAATAGTTGCGCATCAGGCAATCCTTCTTCCAAGTTAGTAGGTTCCTCCCCTATTTTGATGCGTGACAGATGATCTGGTCCCATGTTCAATCATCTAGGCTTCACAACAACTTCAAAATTGTACTCCTTGAACAATAAGAGCCATCTATAGATTCTCCCTCCCAACATAGGCTTATTGAGCAGGTACTTCAATTTGGAGTGATCCGTATACATCTTAAAATGGCCTCCCAGTAAGTAGTGCTTATACTTCTAGAGCGCATACACCAAGCTAGCCCCTCGCACTCAATGGTGGAATAGTTCTTCTCTGCCTTAGATAATCTGCAGCTTGCTAATGTGATAGGATGGTCCAAACCTTCTCCACCAACCTGTGTCACTACTTCTCCCAATGCTATACATGACATGTCAATATGCACGTGAAACTCTTTTTTCTAGTCCGAGAAGACTAGAATCGACGTGGTAACCATCTTTTCTTTCAATATATCCAAGCTCTTCCTACAATCATCGTTCTAGCATAATGTGACATCCTTCTTCAACAAATTTGCCTCTGCGCGGTGAAATGGGCGTAGCCCTTGATAAACTTTCTGTAATATCCTGTATGTCCCAGAGTAGCATGCAATTGTTTCACACTCCTTGGCGCTTCCAAGTTTAGTATCACCACGATCTTCGCAGGGTCTACCATCAGTCCTTGTCTGCAAACCACATGCCCCAACAGGTTTCCAAAAGGAATGCAAAACAAACACTTCTTAAGATTGAGTGTGATCTGGTATCTTCGACAGGTATCTAGCATCAGGCGCAAGCTTGCTACATGGTGCTTAACCAGCCCAAATACAGTCTAGTCATCAAAATATACCTCCAGGAACTTATGAATAAATTCCTTGAATGTTGCAACAACCATGCACGAAAAGATGGCAGGTGCATTCTTCAATCCAAACGACATTACAGTGTACTGAAAACAACCCCACTCAGTTGCAAAGGTTGTCTTGCTCCTATTATCCGACGTGATTTTTATTTAGTGGTACCCAGAGAACCCATCAGTGAAGGAATATGCTTCTTGGCCATCTATATTTTCCAACAGTAGATCAGTGAACGAAGTTGAGAAAGGATCATGCACACAAGCGTCATTCAATTTTTTGGGATCCACGCATATCCTTATCTCATCCTTCTACTTCTTCTCTTGCACCACCATTGGGCTTACCCAATCAGATTCTTCCACAGGCTCAATGATTCCTGTTGTGAGCATCTTGTCTAGCTCTAAGTGGGCGTTCTCCTTATATTTCAGATTGAGAGGGTAAGGCCTTTGCTTAACTGGCTTCCCTAGGTCTCCGATTATTCCTTTCAGATCCATAAACTTGGTAGGGAATAAGTCCTGGTATTCGTCGAGCAGTTGTCGTCCCATTAGTCTCCAATCTTTGCGAATTTTGGTTCTGCCTCCGTACTAATGTTTACTTGTTTCGTTTTAAATGGCGTGATTATATTAGGGTTCTCAATTTGTGGTCCTTGAACCTCGTGATGACCTTCTGTTTCTGGAATGTTAATCTTTTGTGGATCCTCATCCTCTTCTTCAATAGTTACATTATAACATTCTAGCGCATGACTTAGCTGAGTAGCCCATTCAGGCCGAATCAGGTCTAAAGGATCCTGTGGCATCCTAAATATTGCTAATTTCACCTATTGTAGCGCTTAATCAATATTGTCAAACCCATCCTCAAAACTGAACGTCATCATGAATCCCTCATGCAGGATATCCCATTTGCATGTCCCATGGCAGAGCTCTGTTTCTACATACCAATTCATGGGGACAACATCCAGGGTATGACAAAACAAGTGCACCCACTCAGGTTGGGGCTTTTCTCCATAATCCTAGGTCCATTTGGCCAGATGCGTGTGCAGGTAATTCTACCCATCATACTTGTTTTTCAATCACATATTAGGCTTCCCAAATCATGTTCTAATCATCCTCCTACATTCATGCCAATCATCAAAGCTTCCCTTACGCATACCCCACCATCTTGCGGGCGTAGCGAACGATGCCCAGTCCAATGCCTAGAAGCGTTGCTTTTCTGGTACCTCTCTTTCAAATGCATCCAAAAAGATATCTACCTCATTCAAACCATCATAACTAGGCATATTTCTTATCTCTAACGACACATAGCACAACGATCAGGTCATCATGTTGCAATTTAGCATAGTTACTTCATGTAACTGATTCTGCCAGTGTTCTATTTCTTCGTTGGAGTCCGAAGTGCAGGAACTCTCGCAATCCCATGTAATTCGTCCATTTGTGGTGGGATTCACCCAATCTTGGCCTTGCACTGTTATCTTATAGATACAGTCCAGGTCGTCATCACTCTCATAATTGCAGATAGGTTTAGTATAACATGATCCTTTAGTAGGATCGAGGGGTATTATTACGCGCAACGATTTCTTCTCAAAGATCATCTTCCGCTTCTTTAGATTGATTACCCTGTTCATATCAGTAGCCTAGTCAATTTCTAGGAGCGTAGGATAGGGAATGCTATCATCAACTATCTCTATTACTTCAAAATCAACTAGCGCTCTCACTCCCTCAATATCCACAGTCACCCCCTATAGCCACCCCATGGGGATGATCTTTTATTGATTCGTCATCCTTACCTGAATCAGAGACCATTGCAACGTAGGTCTCCCCATTCGCTCCCAATTATGATTTAGTAGGACATTCGCATCTAACCCCAAGTCCAAATGACTGGATCCATTTCATACTCTCCTATTTGTGCAGTCAGTCTCATCTCCTGTCCCGTCCTTGTTTTATGGTTGCCAATCTTTCGTACTATGCATGGCTCACCTAGCATGGTTCCAGTGCATCTATTGATGAGTTCTTGTAACCCTTTCACAGCCTTACTGTCATGCAGTAAATTCATATAGGTTTCCAGGAAAGTTGTGAGCATACAGGGGTCCATCTCCTGCTCAGGCTTATCCTTACTTCCTGAGGTGGAGGCCTCAACGAAGCTCTTCTTAGCTTCCATGAAGGTTTCATGTGTGTGCTCCAAATCGAACTCAGCCTCCTTTGTTGAGGCTTTTCGAACCCATGTACTATCTTCTGGTTGTTTCCCCTTGTCATCTCTTATCGCGATTCCACTTTTCAGCACTATATTTATGTTTGGATCTTCCTCGCGCGGCTTAGACCTCATCATGTACAAGTTTTGAGTTAGCGAAGGTGGTAGCACCCCTTTGTCATGTATCCTAGCTATCAGCATAGGATAGTCTTTCGTTTCATGATCAAACAGTGTGCAATACTTGCACGACAGATGCGTCAGATTAGCGCAATCGTGGGCATAGTGCCCTAGTCCTCCACAATTGTAGCAAATTAACTGTCCTTGACCTCAACTAGGTCCTCCTCCACCTCGGCCTCTTCTATGCCCCTGAAATCTTGTCCACGCCATTCCTGTGCTCTGGTCAAGAGGATGCATCTTGGCCTAAACCTTATAGGTGGGAGTTCTATCCATCATCAGTTCATAGCTCCTGCAAGTACGCTCATCATGCCCTACCGACCTACAAAAGTTGCAGAATAGCTATTGCAGTGTCTGTACAAACTTCTGTAGCAAGTGACAGTTATCCGAGGCATGTTTTTTGGCTACTTGAAAGATAGCGCACCATAATGCAGGCCCTGTGATAGGTCCTACTTGAGCTTCTGGCCTTAAAGGCATCGGTCCTCCTTCTGCAATATATTTTTCAAAGAGTGGGAAATGGTCTTTGTCATGACCCCGACTCTTGCATTTTAAGCACCACACCTCCTCGCGCACCTTTGGTCAAGTTGTCCTGTCCTGCTTCAGACTTTGCATCTCAAGGCACATATTCTTCAGCTGCACATGGATCTAATGAACTCCTAGATTTGGATCTTGCATAGGAGTTTCATGTAGTTTCATGGTGATTTCCAAGGCCTTTTCCTGACTTTTTATCTTCTGCTGCGACAATGCACTCCTTAAGTGTGGTATTAGTGAAGCCACAAACCACTCGTGATGCTATCCATCTATGAAATTCATGTTAGCTTTGCGGATTGTACACTTCAACCTTTGATCTAATTCCCAAGGCATCTCACCTGGTTGCATCGCGATTTATTTGAATCCCACAATCGACTACACCTCAGATTTAGGCCTACTAAATTATCTATTTAGTGCTGCCTAGATATCTGCCACTCCAGCATTCGGGTTATCATTAGAATACTTAATATACTAGGTTAGCACATGATATTGCAGAGCACTAACCATCGCCACCTTCTTTATATGATCATTTGTAACACCTTGAGCTTCCCATACAGGCCTCACAATGAACCAGAATTGGTCCAGGTCCTCATTTCCCAAGCCTTTGAACAAGGCAACTTCATTGTATTGGCCATACTAAACCGCGGTGGAGGTGGAGGTGGCATGGGTGAAGTTGGAGGTGAGGATGGTGAAGTTGGAGGTGGTGTGGGTGGAGGTGGTATTCGTAGGAATCCTTGTCTTATTAACTGCATAGCACTTCGCAGAGAAACCTTCACTATCCCTTCTTCATCAACTCACGGAGGTGAAATCAAGGAACTATACTCCAGACCCTTTTTTCCTTCATTCTTGTAATTTTTTCCACTTCGCGTACTCCCGAACATCAAGGTAGCTTCATAACTTGTTTTTTGCAAAATAGAATTTTAATCTAGGTATTCGAAGATTTTACGTACTTACCTCGCAGTCCTTTGAAAAAAATTCCACTTCGCCTCACTGTAGTTGACTGAGGTGTCGATCATGAATTCAGTCACAAATCCTCCTATTACACGATCGAGCCAATGATCAACAATGTGGGTGATCTTATCCTCCGATGTTTCCAGCCTTCGCACTAGCTCTGGGGTCCACACAATAGGACCGTAAAGTTTCCACCTTCCTTGGCTATCTACTAGCTTCGCGATCCACTCATATAGATCAATAGGGAAGGAGTAGAAAAAGATCTCATGGATCTCCATATACAGGTATCTGTCCAACCACTGTTCCTTTGTCAGTCACGAGTTTCTATTCTCTTGTGCCACAAATTCGTGGATCTTTCTATCCAACCAGTCTCCAATCTCCTTCTTAGTTGGATTCCAGTGATATGACATCACACATCTCTTATACAGATTCTGGTCTCGACAATGGAACCATTTGTTGGCTTGAGGGGGCCTGACCTAGGTTTAGCGTTAATTATCCAAACAAATCCCTACACTACTGGCCCTTTCGGCACCGGCCCACTGAGTGTGGACCGAAGTCTCACCTGAAGCAGTATGGGGGGATGTTGGAACCAAGTTTCCATACCCTGAGATGGTTGTGATGTCGTTTGATTCCTTCTATACCTGCCTTCACGCGAGTGACTTCGCTCTAGGGCTTGCAAGGCAAACCATCTATTCCCGCCTTCAATACCTTTGCGAAAGTATATAATCGACCTTCGCGCAACCCTAACCTGTGGCTCAGGTACTTTTGCGTGCTATGGCAGTGTGTCGTGCAGATTTCCCAATTATCGTAAGTGATTTTCTTATCTCGTCAAATACTTAAAGTTAATACTGCGTAAGCATATATTCGTAATTGTGTTCAATTATTTAATGTAATTGCATTCATTCACACATCATATAAGCATAAAGGAAATTCATACATAAAATATGCAAACACATCAAGAGACAAAGACACAGAAATTGTAGAATAACTCCTTTCATTAATATCCTCCAAGTGTTTACAGACTCTGTCCACCCTGCACACACAACTGTAGGGGTCCGCGCACTTAGCTGCGAACTTCTACCCTAGGTCTTTGTGCACCAGCTGCAGAGCCTTTATCTACACTATGACCCAAGACTTAGACTTCTTTCTCAGGGCTATCACTCTATTACATGATCTCCATTCTATTGATTTATTTATTTTCTAAACTACTTAGAGCTTAGCTCTTTTTATACAATCCCATGGTCCGCGGACCATGGGTAAGTTTCTTATAGCCGACTTTACTTTTCATAACTAAGGGCGAACTACCCTTTTTGACACATAACACCTTCATGCTCTGTGACCATAAAATGCAGAGTCTTTACAATTATATTACAAAAATTGACTTAACATGGGCTTTTAGCCCCAAAGCTGCCCTTGGGGGATCCCGCTCCCAACAGTTTGGTTTAGTGGCTCCACTAAACAACTCTGCCAACTCTTTTCGATTGTTGAACTATTACCAAGTTGAACCTTCTCCAAATTAACTCTACAATATTTTACCTATTGGGGCACTCACTTTTGACTGACAATATCTTTTGATCTAGGAGGCCATTTGTAAACTTCCATATACCACAGGAAATCTATTTCAACACTTTATACATCTAAGTAGGTTCCAATTGCATCTAAGATGATATTCTAAGGTAAAATTACCTTCAAAGCATGGACTCCCAACCACCATAGTTATAAGATTTCATAGCTACTTCACTTATTATGTTACTATGATGATTCTCTACCAAATATGGTAGAAACCATAGGACTCCTCTTGAAATTGACACCCACACATCTTCCATCCTTTACCCATTTGACATTAATTCCAACATTATGCTCAACATGACACACACTTTTATATTAGTTGTCATGGCTAACATTAAGAAAAAAATTTGTGATTAATGTTCTCTTTAAAAGTCACATATTATTTCATGTTTGGAATAGAAGGAATTATACATCTTCATCATCCTAGATTGTAGAAAGTGCCTCTTGGCACAGTAAAAAATGTTTTTACTTTCAACTAGTTTATGTGTGTGTACATCTTTATTATATATAAAGTTTCACTTATGTGTGTAAGTTGGTGCACATGTGCACCCACATGTTTATTTTTATATGAAGTGGAATTAGTGTTATTGTGCATGGATATTTTATATAAAGTTTAATTTTTAAGTGTGTATGTGTGTGTAGAGAAAGAGAGAAAGAGAATGGTTATTTTATACAAAATTGATATTGAAATATTACAATTATGTAGTTTTATAAAATTTTGATGTTGAAATAGTTATTTTTTATTAATATTAATAATAAATGTCACATGTCAACTCCATGTGGGGTATAAAAGGAATTACATCTCCCCCAACAATTGTGAAAACACATTTTGGTGTAATGGAACTTAAAAAAAAGGTTGGAGGCAAGAATGTGGTGATGTGTCTAAATATTATTTTTCTCATAGGAGTTAAGAGGATATTAATACATAAATTATTATTAAAATTACCATAATAACGGGAGGATTATAGTTCACGGGGTTTTTTCAATTAGTTATTGTCATTGTTACTAAGCATTTGGTTAGTTTCGTGTTAGTAGGTGTATAATTTGAATCCTCTTGTATTAGGCACATTACTTTACATTAATTCGATAAATGTGAAAGAGTGTCCCTTAGCTTTCCATGTGAGAATTCCTTTGGAAAAAAGAGTGATAAATATTACTAATATTATAAATATATAACTTATTAATGCATAAATAATTAACCTTAACATATGACCATGAATTTTGATTTTGTTATTACTATCATAAAACTAATTCTAGATATATTAGGAACTAAGAGGAATGAAATAGAAATAATGCTTGAAATATTTTTGTGGTTAAAATATATTTGACTAAGACGGATTTATGTATGTGTGTTTCTACATGTGTAGTCAACTGAGACAAGCTTGGGTGGTTAAGAGGGGAAGATGTCATCCTCCCCAGCTAGTTTAAAATCTTACTTGTGATATGCTTTCATTGATTGGGGTTGGAATGGCACTAGCAATATAATTCTCATATAAGGGCTTCAAGGTGGGTTGAGGTGCTTCCAAAAAAATTCTAATGAGTTAACTTAATTGGTTTAAACTAACTCTTTGAAGGTGAATATCACTAAGAGTTAATGGGATTAGTTTTAGTGAAGTCCCTCTAGCTTAGATGCAATGTTGTACTATAGTGATATATACCTTGAGGGACATTATAGGATGTGGGGAAACACCTAGAAGGTTTCCCATATATATATATATATATATATATATATATATATATATATATATATATATATATATATATATGGGCAAGCTTTTCCTTGTAAAATGTAAATCTATAAGGTTTAGAGATCTACTAATTAAACCACATTCCCAAGGGCTTTTTTTAATGGGGAGGCCATAGGTCACATGTTCAAATCTTGTTCGTATTATGGTTGGAGTAAAGTCACCCTACATATGAATATTCTAGGGAAGAGTGTAGGATCCTATGATGTTTAGACTTATATCTCACTAAATTTACCCACCCTAGTCTTGACTAGATTCTATCTATTTAATTACCACTTTCTTTCATGTGTTTCCGGTAGATAGAGGTACCAAGAGATAGGTGAACAATGTCACCACATCATCCATCTAATCTATGAGACCCCATAAGACCATATATGTTTGGCTAATGAGAAAATTATGTATATGTCACGTCAAATATAAATATAACACACCACAATAACAACCATACCTAATCTACGTCTTATTCATGGGTTACAACTTTTAGAAAATGAGACATGTCTTATACTTGATTATCTTGCTTATCCAAATCTAATAACTAGTCATTTATTATGAGTTTCTTCCACACGACCTCATATGTTAGGATTAATAACATAAAGGGGTTTTTATCTCCACCTTAACAAAAACAAACCCACTAGAGGTTTGATATTTTTGGACTTCATTTATCCATAGTACTTGTAGGGATATTCCTTATAACTTTCTTTACTACTCTGTGATCTTAGACTCTAGAATTTAAATCTTTCTCAACATAAGTTATATCATAATTACTCTAATATTAGCATATTATATCATATCCTTTAGGGGGAATATTATATACTTATCCTCAATTAATTTTCCTTTTCAACTTATGATTTGTTATAAACATGTGTTTTTTGTGTTCAATTTATATATTTTTTCCAAGGAATACTTGTTACGAGATCCAAGATATACTTCCTCAAATTCATGGATGGCATCCTTGTTAAAATTCTCATCATATAATAATGTGTTTTAACTAAGGGAGTTTGATCTAGACACTTAGTGGCCAAATAGAGCTAGTCAAATTCATAACAACATTAGTGAAAACCAATTAGGATAACCCCATGGGATGTGTGTATGTGCATGTGTCAATTGATTTATCTTGGTTGGTTGGGAGGAATGAATGTTAATGCTCCCTACCCAGGTTCAATTCTCATAAGTGACTTGTTCTTCTCATATATAGTATAATAGTGTAATGTATTTAAGCCTTGTTATTGTTTGCCCTTGAGACCTTAAGAATATATTACCCTTGCCTATAAGCTAGATGAGTATCTACCATTCAAAACCATTTTTGACCTTCTTAGGTCAAAACCCATTTACCAAAGGAAGTTGGTTTCCTTAATTTTATTTAATTTGAAATTTTTTCCTAAATATAATCAAGAATATATCTATGTCATTAGGAAGTTAGATAGTGTCATTTAGTTTCTATGTAAATTGAGAGACATAGCAAAATCAGGAATTTGTTAGATAATCCAACAAAACAAGTTGAATTTTTTGAGTTGAGTACGAGAGCTTTATGTAATACATTTTCAATGTAATTGATTGTTGATGTAGAGATATTCCAAGTTTGGAGAGTGTCAGAGTGTGTAAAGGAGGAATTATATGTGCAAGTTATCGAATTTACAATCTTGCCCTTTAGTTTGGATTAATATATATTTACGGTGTATTTTTATGCTCTATTGAGGTTTTGTGTTAAATTGGGTGCAAAAAAGATCAATTTCTTGTTTTGTTTTAGAAGAATTGTTTTTTCACAAGAGAACCAGTCCTGGTTCCAAATCTCAGAGGTCGGGGTTTGAATTTTGGCTATAACATCTATCAAGTGAATAGGTATTCGGTTGGAAAAGTATTTGTCTTGAAAGAGTTTTAGTGACTAAGAAATCATTCATATTCTAGATTGAAGTTCAGATTTGGGCTATAAGGTATCCAATGTGGACCCTCAGTGAGTTATAACAAGGAGCCATATTTTGGAACTTGAACCAAAAAATTATTTAGGCCCAAAGAGGTTATATGGTTCAAAAATTAAACTCAGATGAAAAGGTATCTACTCCTCACCTTTGTGTGTGTGTGTGCGTCAATTGGATATATTTTGGTTGGTTGGGGGGAATGAATGTTAATCCTCCCTACCCAGGTTCAATTCTCATAAATGACTTGTTCTTCTCATGTACAATATAATATTATAATGTCTTTAAGCCTTATTATTGTATGGCCTTAAGACCTGAAGAATATATTAACCTTTCCTATAGGCTAGAGGAGCATCTACCAGTTAAAACCATATTTGACCTTCTTAGGTCAAAACCCATTTACCAAACGAAGTTGGTTTCCTTAATTTTATTTAATTTGAAATTTTTTCCTAAATATAATTGAGAATATATCTTTGTTAGGAAGTTATATAGTTTCATTTAGTTGTTATGTAAAGGGAGAGACATAGATAAATTAGGAATTTGTTACATAATCCAGCTAAACAAGTTGAGTTTGTTGAGTTGAGTACGAGAGCTTTATGTAATATATTTTCAATGTAATTGAATGTTAACGTAGAGAGATTCCAAGTTTGGAAAGTGTGAGAATGTGTAAAGGAGGAATTATGTGTGCATACTATCCAATTTACAATAATCCCCTTTATTTTGGATTAATATATATTCTTGGTGTATTTTTATGCTCTATTGAGGTTTTGTGTTAAATTGGGTGCAAAAAAGATCAATTTCTTGTTTTTCTTTAGAAGAATTTATTTTTCATAAGTTAACTAGTCCCAGTTCCAAATATCATAGGTCGGGGTTTGAATTATGGCTATAACATCTATCAAGTGAAGAGGTATTCGGTTCGAAAAGTATTTGGCTTGAAAGAGGTTGAGTGACTAAGAAATCACTTAGATTCTAGATTGAAGTTCAGATCTGAGCTATAAGGTGTTATCACCAAAAAATGATCTCCTAGCCATTTTTAACTAGGTGGATCAAAATACACCATGTAGGATTAATTTTACGATAGCAAAATCACTTTCACCATGGAAAATAATTTAGTAAACCATTTTTATTAAATTATTTTTTGATTAAAATTAAAAAACCCCATGAGAATAATTGAATAAATCATTATTTATTTAATTTTCTCTATGAATAATTATTAAATAATTATTCCTTGTCACATTTGACTAAATCGCATAGGAATAATTAGATAAATCACTATTTAATAATTATTTCAATTTCACAACCATTCTTAATCGTTGTGAAATAATTAATAAATCATCGTGTTCGTTAATTATTTCTAAATAAATATATTTGACCATTTTAAATAGTGTTTCCCTATCTAAAAATGTAACAAAGTATTCCTAACAGTTAGATCTTGATTTGGTCAATATTACTCTATTATTCTCCATTTTCGAGATCAACCCAATATTTTGTTATAAATAAGAGGGTTTTCCATTCATTCTTGACCATGATCATTATCATTGTCACCATTATTGTTTCTTTTCACTTGAGCTCCCATTTGAGTTCTACACATTTTTTTGGGTTTTTCACACATTGAGAGAGAGAATCAATTACTAAAGAATCAAGGACATCAAAGGACACATCCCACAGAGGAAGATTTGCAAACCCTTTTTGTAGATCTACTTCACTAGGTGTTATCAATAAAATATTTATTCATTTTAAAAATCTTTCCATTTGGGTTATTACATTGGATATATACATTGATGTTTGTTGTTTTCGATCATATATATTGTTTTGTTGTAGGTTTTTCTAGTGTTATTGCAGATCTAAAGAGTAAGAAACCACAAATTATTGTCAAGGTCACATGTCACCTAGTGACTTAAGTGAAGTATTTTTGGTACACCTTCTAAGAAATTTCACACTAACAAATGACGAATCCACTGGGTTTTTAGTTACATTTTCCATCAAACAAATGGTGACTCCATTGGTGTAGTAATTCAGTTCTTGGGTGACTGAAGTTTTAGTAAATTTCAGGGTTTTCTATAGCTATTTTTAGCCTCTCAGTTTCTATTTATAGTTTTCTTTCTTTTTTTGTCATATTTTTGGATTCTTATGGTTTTCTAATTCTTTATGCAGATCACAGGTACCAGCCGAGCAAGAGATGGAAAAATTTGTGTGAGATCTACCAACCAAGAGTACCAAGAAAAAAACACACTTTTTAGGCCTAGATCTGCATTCTAGAGTGCACTTTCTTCGACCAATAACTGTGTTTTCCACTATTTGCAGGTCAGTACCTGCGTTTTGAATTTTTCTTGGGAAATTTTCAGAATTTTTTGTATACTTGCTAAAAGTGTTGTGTGTAGATTGTGAAGGGTTTCTTATCTCTATTTCAGCCTCCCATAGGCCTATATTCTCTTAGTTTTTCTCTTTGAGGAAGGAGAAATCCCCCTAAGGTTTAGAGTACACCTCCACATTGTTAGGAAGAGATTCGCTGGGTGAGGAGTCTAGGGTTTCAACATTTTTCAGCCACTGATTTTTAGAGTTTGATCTATTAATTTACAACACTTGTGTATAGATTTATTTCACCTTTTCTCCCTTTATATTTTGGGTGTTCTATTTCCCCTTTAGGATCCCCTTGAGCATCCTAGGTTTTGGAGCTTCATACCTATCCTTTGCAGCGTTTGTCACATATGATTTTTGTTGTGTTTCTGCACCATTTACACTAGATTAGTGCCTCTAGATCTCAGTCCCTTTTACATTAGGTATTTTAGGCATTTTATGTGTCTTTGAGTAGCTTGTTTCCTTCTCTTTCTTAGTTGCTTGATAGCCCTTTTGGGTGGGGTTTTGTGTGCTTGATTGGTTGTTTATTTTTCTATCATTTTCAGCATTATTTATAGTATTTCAACACTTTATTTGCAGCAATGCATGGCATCATTAAACATGCTCAATTAACTCATCCACTTGACACATTATTTTCACACACACACCCTAAGCGAACGTGAGCTTGGTTAACACCACCAAGCCAAGACTTGAAACACTACACCTTAATAATTCAATATACATATATTAAGCCCACTTTGGCACCAGGGTCAAGCAATATTTGTAGTTTAGGTGTAGGATCAATGGGGTAGTATTTCAATAACGCCCATTGATCACTTACATTGATACATAGAATTTGACATATCAAGGAGCTTAAAATCCTTCACCATCTCACGGTCCAAACTTGGAGTGCGTTAGAAACCCGATTCAGAGGGTGTTAGGCTAGGTCATCATGCGAGCAGTTCTCCTTGGGGCTACCCAACCCATGGTAGGGAATCCTATATGGTGGTTGATCATGAAAAAGCTCAATACTTGACTACCCTCATGGGATGAAGGTAACTGTAGTGACCAATCTTAGGAAAACACCCTATAGGAATGGTTGTAGGAAGTAATTGGTTCTCTACCCTACCTTTGTTTGGAAAACTCTTCTTGCGGGGATGAGATTCTGTCAAGTAAGAAGTTCTATGGAAGGCCATCTAAAACAATAGATTTAGGATTGTTTGAGGATTTAGACCACCTACAGGCTAGAGGCATTTTTCTTTGATAGGACGTGTTTTCTTGTATTAGGGTATATTCATTAATATAGTTAGTTTACACTTGGCACCACTACGCTAGGTGCTTTCTTGTTGTTTGTTGATCTTTTATTCCTATCATCACCCTTTAGTCCTTAATTTCCTTGACATAATTGCACCCCCTAGGCATTTGTCATGGAAAATTTGAGGCCTTCGCCTCATTTTCCATTAGGACATATTACTTCTCCTTGTCGATTTCGAGTTCACCCTCCCAGCCCTCCATCAAGTCATCATTTTGACTCTCGTTCTATTAATTCTTCCAGTTCCTCCTTTGATTTTGCATCTTCTCAACCCTGTACCATCACCATTTCAGGCACCAACAGGGGTGCGGGAAACCAAAGTGGTAACCCAGGTACTAACTAGGGTAACCCCACAAGCGGAACCTCCATCGGTATGGTCACTCCTCCATTTCTTCCTTTTATGGTTGGTTTGAATCTCCCTTATTTCAGCCAACTCATTAATGACTCTCTTCTCCATGGTCCCAATTGGCTAGCTATGCCTACTAAAATTCCTTCCGACATCATAAATTTTGAAGGTAATCCTAGAGAAGATCCCACAAATCATGTTCACTCTTTCCATATGTGGTGTTCATCCAATTCTATCACTAAAGGCTCCATCTGTCTTCGTCTATTCCAACACACTCTTATTGGACTTACTGCTAAGTGGTATGTCGATCAACCCAAAGCCACTCATACCTCTTTTATGACTCTTTCCAAAGCTTTTCCTGCCTATTTCCAGTTACCTCTTCATTATGACACTGGTACCGAACTATTGACTTCTCTCCATCAAACTTCTGCCACTTGCCTATCTGACCATGTTCAGGAATGGCGTTCAAGGAGGAGCATATGTAGAGCTCTTGAATTGGAAGGTCATGTCTATATGGATTGGTTCCTTAGATGGCTTTTGGCCCCCATTGCTAAATATGTTGCTTCTTGCATCCCTCAGTTCGAGGAAGATGTGCTCCAAGTAGCCTTGAAATTTGATTTGATCTATGCCCAGTCAGGTTATGTTTATACTGTCATCCCCGATCTCCCTTGGCCTGGTGTTGCTAATGCATCGAGGGAATCTCATGTTACTGATGGTATCGTTCGAACTATTTCACACCCTCAAATGCAACCACATGCTCCACCTCTAATGAGTTATGGTCAACCTCAAGGAGGAACCCATTCCTCCTACATCTATCCCTCCCCTAATCTTCCACAAGGTAACTCTTATCTAGGTCCTAGCACATCATATGCATATCCCCATCCACATCAACAGATGTCAGGGTTAGTTGTTGCTCCACCTTTTTATCCTAGCACTGCCCCATCTCCTTATTATCTTTATGTCCCACCTAGTGCTCCATCCCTTATGACACCAATTCCCCATGCCTCCTCCACCTCTACCACAACAAAAACCTCCTCAACCAGGTCAAGTGTATGCACAGGAGAGCGCAACCAATCCCCCTAACCCCAAGAAAAGGAACAAGGGAAAACATAACCTGAACTAGTGATATCAAGCTAATCAAGGTAGCCAAGGTCCACCACCTAATACACCTCAGTGAAACCATCCTAATCCCGTAACCCAACAACAGGGTAGCCAACCCAAGAAAAACAAGTGTCTTCATACAAAAAAACATTGTGCCTATTGTAGCATATATGGCCATTATACTCATGAGTGTCTCCTTTTACCTCATATGTGTAAAGTATGGGAAGCTCAAGCAACTACTTCTAGATGACAATAGCCCATATCTCCTCCTCCTCCTCTTGCTTCATCTCAACCGATTTTTCTTAGCAATCCTTTTCGTCACCAATGATATCTTGCTTCTCAACCTACGCAAGGTCGTGCAACTCCCCCAACTCAACCATATGGTAATAACGATTATCAAATTCGTGTGATGAATTCTGATGAGGTCAATACCGACCAAGTCAACCTATAGACTTGATTACGCCAATATGACAAGCCACCCACTAAGTCTTCTATTGAGTCCCAACCCCAAGTTTCCACTGAGCCTCTTTCATCATCCAATTATACCTTACAGATCCCTCCAGCTAAGGTAGAGGTTATCCCCAAAGGTCCATTACATTGAAATGTTGCTTGTACTAAAGCCCCCCATACCTATAGCATAGTAGATGACTTGGTGTAGTCTCTTGCTTCCATGTCAATGTTGGAAGTTCTCCAGACGTACCCATCCCAAAATAAATCTCTACTCTCTCTTTGGGTGTCGTGGATCCCCATGATGGTCGTATGATTGTATCTGGAGTTGACAAGTCTGAATATCCAACCCTACCTTCATCTATTGCATTCCAAAACACAGACTCTATAAGAAACACCATTGTCCAGTGGTGTATCATAGATGAAGGTGCCTCCACCTATGTGATGATTTCTAGTGTTTGGAAGCGACTTGGTTTCTCGAACCTGTCCCCATCCATCATCACTTTCCATGCTTGGGTCGGTCATCCGTCATGACAAGACTCTCTATTGACATCGATGTAATTGATGCCCCATTAGATTACAACATCCTTTTAGGTTGTAGTTATGCCTATGCTATGTTATTTGTCGCATTTGTGGTTCAAAGTTAGATATTCTCCCCCCATAATGGAAAGATCGTCACTGTCGATCAATTGATGTACTACAATCCAAAATATCAGACTTCACCTCAGTCCAATATCTCGTCAATCACTGACAATAATATTGTCTCGTTCCTCACCAATGTCTCTCCTAGATTATACAAATATTCCACCTTGCTTGGTGCTTATTACATTCCACCACCTACTCCTTCTGATCCTATCTCATTCAGTGTTTGCATGCTTCAAGCATCATGAAATGGCCATAAGTGGTCTGGTATGCCTTCACAATAGCCAACACCTATGCAACTTGTTGTTCCTAACTCAACCTAGCCTTCTAATACTACTCCTCAAGGACCATTTTCTCATGTTGGTATCTCTCCTAATCCCTTTCAACCTGGAACCATTCCCCCAGGTCTTAACCATCTCGAAGTAGTTCCCCTAGGTCATTACCCTTATAGTCAGATATCATTCTTATTTCCACCCCCTCAATTTTATTCTACACTTTTCATGGCTACATTGAGCTTACCTAGATTACCTTGGGGATCCGAGTCTACTACATTGATCCTACCGCAAACACTCCTCCAGATCAACTCAAACCTTACAATGCTTTGACCTTGGTTCAACCTATTGTTCCCACCCCTTCCTTTGCTTTAGTTCCACAACAACCTCAACAAGAACCTACTCATATTGAGAAAGCATATGGTGAGGGAGAAAAATCCTAGAAAAAGGGAACCAAAGACAAGGCACCCAGAACAACTCCAACTCCTCCAAAGCCGCCAAAGCCTATTCCTCCATGTTCTTTATGTGATTTTGTTGGTCATGCCACCAATAATTTTCCTGAGCTCCCTCATATGAAGAATTTGGTCTTTGATACCTTCCCTAATTCTAACATTCTTGAGGTCCATGTCACCTTACCAGAGTCAGCTAAGAAGAATAAATCATTACGCATGAATCACCATTGTGATTTGTGTGATAATTATGGCCATTATTCTCATTATTGTCCTCATATCGAAGAATTTTGTGATACACTTAAAGTGCTTCGTGAATTAGAGGTTTCTCATAGTGAATCCACCTCATCTCTATCTGCAGGTTTTGGTCCCACTCCTACACCATAGCAGGAGGTCTCTCAACCACCCATCTGATACCTCCACTTGATGTCGAGATGACGAATAGTATTGCTCCTATTCTCTACCTATCATCATACATGAGATCGATGTATTGTGACTCCCTTGATGTCTCCTATTGTGATTATGTTGAACCTTCTTTGATGAACACTTCGGTCTCAACATTGTTAGATGTCCCATCTACTAGTCATATGTTTCCCAACTGTGACGATGTGTATGTGAACCTTGTCTCTCATGAAGATGCCTCAGGTAGCTCCTCTTCATCATGTGGTCTCTCTTCCTCCCATCCTCCCATATTACAATTTGATGAAGTCATCATGGATCCATGACCACCCCTTATTATCCTTTGCATGATATGCACCATCATGCATACTTCCTTCCACAGAAAACCCATGACCAATATGTTGTGGAGTCAAAAGAATTCATTCACATGAAGTCGATTGGTTTAAAAATCCCATTCATGCACTAGATTCTTTTGAAGAAGGAAATATGGCTAATGTTTCCCCTACCATCAAAATTAACATTTTTAATAAACCAAGGATCGAAGAAAATATCATCTTGGGGGTGTTAGTGCCTAGATTTACCTCAGGCTGAGAAAGGTAGGATCTAGGGCCAACATCAAACCACACTTAACCTGGTAGCTAGCCCTACCAGCTCGGGAGAGGGCTCTCTCCGGGTCAATCTCAGCAAAATATGATCACTAAGGGCTTGAGATGACTGATATAACTACTGATCTTAGGCTAGGTATATGTGCAACGGTTTTTATTGAATAAAATGATGTGTTTGTTGGCTCAAATGGAAAGGCAGATTTTGGGTGTGGGGAATGAGGCTCAGTTTTGCAGAGATCTCTATGGGGCAAGGTAGGCAACTGATTTTGGCACTTCAAATTGAATGAGATGGAGGGACTAGATAGGTGAGGAGTTGAAGAGGGCAAGAGAAGCCATGGATCCTCTCCAAACAGCTGAAAACATCAAGAAACTAAAGCAAACCTCAAGTAGAGCACTGCAATTTCAATGGATTCTACTTTCACTCTTGTTTGATTTAGTTAAGAAGAAATAAGATAGATAATGTCATACATAACACATAAGTAAATTCACAATTACAAAAGAAAGCACTATACCAAAACAAAATGCACATGAATCCCAAAGAGTGCTGCAAACCCTGGTCTCAATTCCTTAGCCAAAATGCTGATATGAGTATACAATGAAGCTCCTTGTTTTCTCAAAAGTCCAACCATGCTAATGACTGAAAAACCACATAATATAGACAAAACATAGTTCATCCTAGCCTCTAGACTCACATGTTTAGGAGTTTTTCCAACTAATTCTAAACTGAGAACTAGAAATTAGGCAGTGGAACAGCATGCCTCTAGAAACAAGGGAACTGATTCATTCAGTTTCAAACAACTTTTTAATAGATGAATCTACCTCCATAAGTGAAAATTTGACATATTTACATCATGATCCATAAATTTAAATTAAATTAAATCACAAATTTGACATTAAGAAGTTGAAAAAGTTAAACTGGAAAAAGTTAGGCGAAAAACAGAGTATACTTGGTCATACTGGAAAAAATTTCCCTATGCGCCACGCCTGATTTCTCTATGCATAGGGCCTGTTTGAAGCCACTTTTGAAGGCCTTCCTAGTGTCCAAATTCGCTCCAAGTGCACTTGTTAGAAATTTCTACCTGTCTACTTTCCAAACCAAGTGGAATTTTTCAATTTGGCCTCCATTTTCCCCTCCAAAATTCAGTTCTCCCAACACTGTTTCCTGTGTGTCAAAATAGGGGCAGTAAGGTCATTTTTTGAGTGTTTTTGACCTTTTTGAGGGCTCAAAACCAGTCAAAATTTCTTGGCCATTGATAGGCAAGCATATTTTTTCATGCCAAATCCAAAAATGCTGAGTTTTTGTCATTTGGAGGCTCCTATCAAAAGCGAGCGCCAGGTGGCGCGACAAGTAGGGCAGAAAAGTCAGTGTTTTAGTCCAAAAATTTCAAAAATGCAAAAATTGTCCCAAATTTTTTGAAATTTGGGCTGAGTCTTCTCCATCAAGTGCTATGATGGTCCAAGGAAGCCTCAGCCAATATCTAAAGTATATCATGCTCCTTTCGCCTCCTTGATGCCCTTTTCAACTTTGCTTTCAAGCTCCTAATTCTTGCCTTGTAGACTTTGTTTCTTGCCATGTAATGATAATCCATACGCCTCAAAAATGTCTTCTCCTTGTTGGTCTTCTCTAGCATCCTTTTCCAAGTGCAAGTTTGTCCTCTCAAGCCAAGATTCACGCTCAGCTTGAATTTCCCTTTCAAGTGTTGTCAACTTGGTTTTCCTTCTATTAGCAGCTTGTCGGTTGCTTGCATGTTTTTGAGCTCCATGGATGAGTGGGACTGATAAGGGGAGGATTTGATGCTATTTGTAGGGTTTTGGGAATGAAAGGGTTTAGGGAATAGTATTTAGGCTTTGGGATAGCAATTAGGGTTTGGGGATATTTGACTAGGGTTTGGGAATAGTGGGATTAGGTATTAGGGTTTTTAGTTTTAGGGATATGGGGGATAGTGAAATGGGTTAACGAAACTAGAAAAGAAGTGAAGGAATAAAAGGTGAGGGAGTGATGGCAACAAAAACAAATTTACAAACCCTAAGCAATCATGTTTTGAACAAAAATTGCAAAGAGGTAGGGTTTTGAAAATTTTTCACTAAATCATCATAAACATCTTAAGACACACTTTCATTGGCATTTGGAGAGTTTTTGACTTACTTTGGACAGGAGGAAACCAAGAAAATTGAGAATATGGATGAATTTGTGGTGAAAATGGCTTGCAGCTTGTGTGGTCTAAAATGCGGATGCAAATTAGAGTTTAATTTAATGTCAACCTGGGAAGGTAAACTTAGAAGTGCTTATCTAAAATATATAGATCTAGAAAGATTCCTAATTTGTCCAAGATCTTAAAGTCCCCTTACAGGAACATATTCATTAAGATCTCTTTCAATAACTAATCAAGCCTAGATCTAACAATTGTTTGAGATCTATGATTCTCTTACAAGAACATATTCTACAAGATCTCTTCCAAAATTAGATCATCTAATTAGAACTTAAAAGAAGAAATGAAGTAAACCTAGATCTAATCATTGTATGAGATCTTATGGTTCTTTTACAAAAACACTTTCAAATAAGATCCTTCCAATATTAGAACATTTAATAAAACTTGAAAGCTGAAATCAAACAAAAACATAAAGTAAATTATAAACAAATAAGCATGCAAGTGAGGCCATGGGGGGCCTCCATAACTCCACAAGCACACCACTTCAATGGAGACTCAGATGTAGAAGCAAAATTGAAGTATGATCCTTTATTTCAAAATCTCCAGTACAAACCAACTCTACGATTACAACTCTAAGCTTCTAAGATTACATACTCCAAAATTCTAAGATTACAAAAAAAAATTCCAGATTACAAATGGAGGAGATTGTACTCCTATTTATACGATGGGATGAGTAACAAATTCATAATGATCATCCACTAATCTCTCTTTAGTTCCATAAATCTCGCAACCATTTTTAACTACTTTCCCATTATTACAAAATATGATCCCACAAATCTCTCAAGCATCTTTAACTACTTTCCCATTATTACAAAATATGATCCCTTTGAATCCTCCATAAATCTCTCACATATCTTGGATAAGATATGCCAACCAAATCTTCCATGATCTTCTCCTTAGGAATTGGATAAGATATGCCAACCAAATCCTCCATGATTTTCTCAGGAATAGGATAAGATATGCCAACCAAGCCATGATTTGCTCCTTAGGAATAGGATTGCATAATTATCTCCTTAATATGGTGGATGAGATATTAATTCTTCACATATTTCCTACACATCACAAAACTCACATATTATTGAGATATATATAAAAATATGTATATTCTCTAATATTTAATCATAAATTCACTTGTAATACAAAATTGAATAAAATGGAAAATAAGAAGTTGAAACCCAAATGTATTTATGAAAATGATATGATAAAAGGTTAATGGGATGATGAAATGTAAGGAATAGTGAAGAAAAATGTGGATGAAAATATGACATTTTTGAGTCCCAACACAGCTCTATGCGCCATGCCACAAACCCAATGCACTGTGCCCCAAACCCAATGCGTCGTGCCACCAAACCCAATGCGTAGCACATTTGCAGGAGACTTTTGGAGGCCTTCCTGATGTCCAAATTGGGCGTAGGATAGATAGTTGGAAATATTATTGAGTCCAATTTCCAACTCAACTGGAATTTTTCAATTTGGAGTTGATTTGCCATGTCAAAAATCAAATCTCCCAAGACTCGTCAAAATGTGCAAAATGAGGCTGCCTAAAGGGAGAGTGTTGTTGCAGTCAACTTTTGAAAGTCTTCCTCAACTCAAAATTGAGCTCATGATAACTCATTGGAAATATCTTTGTGTCTAGTTATCATTTGACTCATCAAGAAAGTCATTTGGCCAACCAAGCTAGTAGAAATATTTATTTTCCCAAGGTCACTTCAGAGGTGCATCAATTCTCCTGAGGCAACTGTATTTTTGACATTTTTCTAAAACCATGACACCTATGTAAAAAGTGAAGGAGGTTTTTCTTATTTGGAATATTGTGGACAAACACCTCTCTCAGGTTTTCCAAATTCATCTTTCCTTGCTCAGAAATATCATTTTATTAAAACCTACCCTGATGTGTGGAACAGGGGATTTGTCGAAATGAAGTGAAATGAAAGGGATAAGGGGCTTTTAAATTCTTGAGAAAATTTTGGCAAGTAGGGAGGGATGTTAGGAAGTAGGGGAAGGGATCCAAAAGGGCAAAACACAGGCCTAGCCTAGAAAATTGTCAAGTTGTAGCAAGAAACTAGGGTTTGTGCGAAAATGAGGAATTTGGGGGATCTTAGTGATGGGAAGTGTTTAATAAGGTACATTAAGGATAAGGGAAGGTGTATGAATATCAGGATACAATTTTTTCTGATGATTTGACCATCCAAGAAAAATTACCTTCAAAACTCTAGGAGAGGGAAATGAACCTTACCAAGGCACAACTGAAGCATGAACAAGGTGTAAAATGACCCTTTGGAACCTAGCATGATAATCACAACCCTTTCAATGATGGTACACTTAGCTAAATGGTGACATGGACCGACATTTGGACAACTCTGGAAGGAGTAAAAGCAAAACCTAGATCTAATACCTAGTGACCAAATTTTACTTAAAGACTCACTGAAATGACAAAATTTGACCTTGACACATTAAAATCACTTTGTAAGAGCATGTTTGATCACTGGAGGAAGGCTGCAAAGTCTGACACTAACATTGGCTCCAATGGGGATGGTAGCTCCTTGGAGGTGCCAAGAACTACAGATCTTTGGAAAGCAGACAATGCCTTCATCCATTGGGCAATGGAGTCAAAAACTCAAGTTGAAATGCATGACTGAAAACTGATGACTCGACGACACAAATTGACTCTCACTCAACTAAAAACTGACTCTCACTCAACTAAAAACTGACTCGATACTTAAACACAACTGAGAAACTGGAAATGATGCTCAAAGTAGAGCTTATTCATCAAAACCTACTCTAACAATTTCATTCATCACCTGATCAAGTGAAATGAAACAACCAATGCAACCAAGTAAGCATTTCGGTTCTTGTTTGAATTCTCCACAAGTGCTTGCTTATGAAAAACAATAAAGAACTACTGTAAGGCATCTCCCATGAAAACTTGTGAACAGATCCGTTGAATACTATGGATTCTCTATCCACCTCCAAAAACACTGCATAAGGATCTTGAAATTCATGCACAATAGGAATTAACTCATCCAATGGATTACTTCTCTTTTCCTCATACCATGGCTGCAAACTTTCATCTGAGGTTTGTGACGAGACTCCTACTGAAAATGACAAAGAAACCGGCTGTCCGATCAAGTTTATATCAATACTTTTGTCAAGCTCACAGATAGGAGAAGGACTTTGACTACAGACATCATCTAACACATCAGCTATCGGATCATGAAAAACTTGAAAATACTGCTGCAACCCATTTTCTATTGGCTCCGATGAGATTACATGATTTTCTACAAGTTTCTCATCCTTTACTGAAAATGTACTATGCAAATTTTCCTTCAAAAATTGAAATGATTCAAAACAGAAAGGTATGGAATCATCTTGCATCATTTGATCATATGATCCAGCTTCCAAGTCTTCATCTGCAACTTGACAATCAATGAGATTCGGGGGTTGCAACTCTGGATATGAAAAGTCTTGAACAAGGTTTTCATTGTCCTCAAGATGGTCTAGATCAAGACTTGTCGACAGTTGATTTCTGATTGCATGAATGTTGTCTCTGATGAACTGAAAAGAAGCAAAACAAAAAGGCAAATATCCTTCACTTACTTCAAAATTTGCTGCACTTTCCTCATCATTTCCATAGTTGATATGTGATCACTGAACATTGTATTCGAGCTGCTGAAAGTGAACTTCTTCCTCCCACAAACTAGCTGCTGATTTGTCTGCAAGATTAGCTTCTGTTTGGAGAACATAATAATCATCGTACTGATCAAACTGAGGCAAATCATCAGTATAAAAGATATCATCAAGCATACATGTCATATCAACAGATCTCTCTTCTCCAAGATGATCTATAAAACAATCATTATCAGATCTATGATAACTGGGATAAGAAAGAAAATGTTTTGGAGCATCCATTTGTTCTTCTTCAATCAGTGAGCGATGGGATTGAACACAATACTCATTCCTTGTAGTGATCCTTTGCATCATCTCTTCCATTGCACTTGCCAAAATGTCAAGCTTTACCTCTAGAGATGTCGATTCATCTGGATCTATGTTTTTCATCTCTTCTTCCTTCAACTTTGCCCTTCGGATCAGCAAATGAGCCTCTACATCTACTGCACTATTCTGTATCCCTTCAAGTGTTGCAAGATTCCTTTCTCTCAGCTGAAACTCCATTTTCGGATCAAAGGCAACCGGGTAGTGCGAGAGAGCGGATCCAGGAGGAGGTCTTATATTAACAGGCATCGAATAATAAACTTGGTTAAATCTGGCAAAAAATTGTTGTACTGTCTCCCCTGGCTGTCTTTTCAGCTGGTTATACTCTTCTACAATCAAGAAAGGGTTTTGTCTGACCACCCAGCTGTCGAGGAAAACTTTGACGAATTGCTGGAAATCTGAAATGCTCACATCAGGCAGGGTTTTGAGCCAAGTCTTGACTTTTCCTTGCAAAGAAAGAGAAAAAAGCCTAATACTGACATCTTCTTCATCAACTTCAAAAATATCAAGAAAAGACTCAAAATTCGATACATGTCTCTCAGCAGTGATGTTGTCGCGTTCACCATCAAATCTTGGTAGATATAGGTCATGACTTTTAGCGAAAGCATGGAATATAAGAGGTGAAATCAAAGGCTTGTATCGATCTAGAATTTTACAAGGTATAGGGGTATGTATAAAAGGTATAAAATTAGTCTTGGTCTCTTGAGGCTCATCAGTTTGAAGACAGTCATCACAAGATTCAGAAGAAGGGTCCTGATCAAACTTGAAGGCATGCAAATCTTTGGTATTTACAATCTTCAAAGGGAAGGAATCAACTGTAGGCCAAGGATTTCTTCTCAAACATAGTATACTTTGCAAAGCCTTCTTGACATTCTCGGGAAAAGAGAATAAATCATTTACAACAAAGAACAAAATTTCTTGGACGAAATTCCAACTTGAATACCTGATCTTTCTATATTGTCCTTTCATGTTTTTGTTGGCCGGGTGCATCCTCCAATGGATTCCTTGGATCTGATCTCAAAATTGATTTGGAATCACAAGGTGAATGATTTCAGCCTTGCTATGTCTGATCGTTGTTCCCCATCAACAATAAGATCTAACTTGATACATGTACTGGGGTAATTTGCAAGTCATATGTTCAGCTTATAAAACTAGACCAGAGATTGACTTAAGTAGCTTTTATCTACTTATGCACTCGCAAAGCAATGTGCAGTTCGAAGGCTTCCTGGATAACTTTAGGCTCCGTCTGTAGTTTATAAATCAAAGAACACTAACAAACAAATAAACTTTTCTTCCCTGGTATGGTTGCCACTATGTTAGTGCCTAGATTTACCTCAGGCTGAGAAAGGTAGGATCTAGGGCCAACATCAAACCATGCTTAACCTGGTGGCTAGCCCTACTAGGTCGGGAGAGGGATCTCTCCCGGTCAATCTCAGAAAAATATGATCACTAAGGGCTTGAGATGACTGATATAACTACTGATCTTACGCTAGGTATATGTGCAAAGGGTTTTATTGAATAAAATGATGTGTTTGTTGGCTCAAATGGAAAGGCAGATTTTGTGTGTGGGGAATGAGGCTCAGTTTTGCAGAGATCTCTATGGGGAAATCTAGGCAACTGATTTTGACACTTAAAATCGAATGAGATGGAGGAATTAGAAAGGTGAGGAGTTGAAGAGGGAAGGAGAAGCCATGGATCCTCTCCAAACAGTTGAAAACATCAAGAAACTAAAGCAAACGTCAAGTAGAGCACTGCAATTTCAATGGATTCTACTTTCACTCTTGTTTGATTTAGTTAAGAAGAAACAAGATAGATAATGTCATACATAACACATAAGTAAATTCACAATTACAGAAGAAAGCACTATACCAAAAAAAAATTCCACATGAATCCCAAAGAGTGCTGCAAACCCTGGTCTCAATTCCTTAGCCAAAATGTTGATACGAGTAAACAATGAAGCTCCTTGCTTTCTCAAAAGTCCAACCATGCTAATGACTGAAAAACCACATAATATAGACAAACAATAGCTCATCCTAGCCTCTAGACTCACATGTTTAGGAGTTTTTCCAACTAATTCTAAATTGAGAACTAGAAATTAGGCAGTGGAACAGCATGCCTCTAGAAACAAGGGAACTAATTCATTCAGTTTCAAACAACTTTTTAATAGATGAATCTACCTCCATAAGTGAAAATTTGACATATTTGTTGGCATTATGATTCAAGTGTTGTCCTTGATGGCAACTCACTCAGAGGTTGGTACAGGTGCTCAGAGACTGGTACAGGTGATGACAACTTAACTAATGGACAGATCTCAGTACAACAGGACAAGAAAGAGATATACGCAGGTTCAGCAAGGCGAATCAGCGTGTACACGCAGGTTGGCTTCAGCAAAAGCGCGTGTATGTGGAAACGTACCTTTGGTCCATGGCGGTTAGTCCTTGGAAGTTGTGCCTATGGTTTCGGACCATTGTGTCTCGACGGGCGTGTCGATCCCTAGTATTGAAGTTGATGGTATTGTGTTACTATGGTTTTGGCTCTTGGCATTGAGCAAGGCCTAAGGCTATATAAGGAAAAGATCACTAGGCCAAAGTGTGCAAGAGTGAGAGAGTGTATAAGTGATGAAGATCTGAGGAAGTGTGTGATCCAAGTGCTGGTTATGGGTTGGTGATCTGAACCAAGATTTCACCCATGTGGAGGATGATGAATGATGGAACGAGATCTCAAGGCTTGGAATGATTATCTTCATATGGTTTGACTGTGGATAGATCAGATCTACTGACGCATGTTTATTATTATGATCTGGGTATGTTTTGATGTCTGATATAGCTGCAGAGCTATAAGTTAGAATTTGCAGATCTGTACGCGGGTTGGCTTTGGTAAAAGAGCGTATACACGCAGGTTGGGTTCATCCAAGTAGCGTATACAATGTGAAGTATGATATTTGAAGATGGAGTTGGATCTGGTTGTTGTTATGTTGTCTGGTTGTTGTTGACAGGGTTACAGTGATTCAGAATTGGGTGTTTCAGTGATTGATGATGCAGGTTGTACTACAATGATGATTGTCTTATGGATCTAGTATGAAAATGTATGAAACATGGTCCCGGAAGATCGTAGGCCGGCACCTACGTACTGGTAAACATATCAGCCAGTACAAGAGCCAAGGGGGGTTGTAGCTCCCTTCCAGGAGCAGCTGGAAAACGAGTGAAGGTTGTAGCCTTCTGTAGGGTTGGCACCTACGTACTAGTAAATGGATCGGCTAGTACAAAAGCTATGAGGGTTGTAGCCCTCTGCAGGTTGCAGCCTGCGTGCTGGTAAATGACTGCACCAGTGCATTGTAAAAGAAGTTTCTTATTAAAGAAGAAAGAGACGAATTGCAGCAGGTGGTTTTCACCCACATTGGGTTTCCACCTTATATCATGGTGTTCATGTGTGTGGCTCTTGTGTGATGTTCTGTTATTCTGCACCTGTTTACTGTTAATATGCTTAATAATGATCTGATGCATTTACTGAAGATTAAGATAACTGAATTATAAGATCTCTGGATATACGCGGGTTTCATTAGACACAGTAGCGTGTACACGCGGGTTCACTTAATTGAAGTAGCGTATATGTTTCTGAGTATGAAATAGAAAAGTTTGATTGATCTGATAATACTGATTCACCCCCCCCTCTCAGTATTATTTCCAACAATTGGTATCAGAGCAGGTCCTTCAGAGAAGCTTGATCGCTTGAAGGAGATTCGTAGAACAATGGGGAAGAAAGCACGTCAGAAGAAGAAGACAGCTCAAAAGAACAATGACAACCTGTCGTTGTGTGGAAGCAAGTATTCTGATCCAGAAGCACCTCAGATTGAAGATGGACAAGCAAATGAAGCGTCAGATCAAATCATAGATCAACAAGATCTACCTAGCAAAAGGGAGAATGCCCTCAAAGAAGAAATCATCAGATTAGAAGAACAGTTGGAATGTGCCTTCAAAGTTCGAGAAATGCTGCTAGCACTGAATAAAGAGCAAGAAAACGAGATCCTCAAACTAAGGCATCAGTTGGATGAAGAAAGGAAAGTTGGAGAGACCTTGAAGAAGCAATGTCTTGAAAAAGAAGAACAACATCAAGTTGAGGTAAATATCTTGAAAAGCAAATTAGAAGAAAAGGATAAGCTTTTACGATTTCAAGATAGCTCTAAAGTCTTGGATGATATTCTTAGTAGTCAAAGATCTCCTGCTATCAAGACTGGTCTTGGTTTTCATGAATATGTTGAAGGTGAGTCTAGTTCACAAGGTGAGGCAAGAAACTCTAATGAGAAATCTGAAATGCCCAAAAAGGAACAACCAAGGAAAGAAATTCCTCAAGGAAGATTCTCTACTCCTAACTATGGACGTGATAGACGATTATTTCCTCCACTGAATAATGTTGAATGTTATGTGTGTCATAATCTTGGACATGTTGCAGCCATATGTAGAAGAAGACGGTTTCAAGACCATCATGCAGAAAGATCATCACATTCAAGATACTTTAATGGATATTGCTTTTCTTGCAATATGTTTGGCCACAAAGCTGCTGATTGCTACAAGAGGAATATGAAACATGTAAGATGCTATGCATGTAACAAGTTTGGACATAAAGCAAGAGATTGCAGGAACAAAGCTCATGATAAGAAGAAATCATCAACATGCGTGAAGATATGGAAGAAGAAGGAAGTTCAGTCAGAAAGATGTGGCACAGCACAGGGTACTCAGCACAGCACAGACATAACAGACTCAGGGGGAGCTGAAGGTATAGAACTTCAGTGTTCTGATTCTCATACGCAAGTTTCATGAAGACAAGTCGCGTATATACGCGAGTTACAGGCTGCAAAGTCGCGTATATGGAGAAAGGGCAGCAGAACAGACCCAGGTTCAGTCATGGTTGGCTCAGGCTCAGGGGGAGCAGAACAGACTCAGGAAATGGTTCAGACATGGTTGGCTCACACTCAGGGGGAGAATATTCTTCGAATAATGCATTGTTGGCATTATGGTTAGAAGGTGTTGATAAAGTCTATGAAGCTAAATGATACATCTTACTGTTTAGGAATGGTATTGCAGGCTGATCATGATGCTGTTGGTGGCTTTCATAAGTCTTGGTCTAGATATTTCATCACTATGTCATGTATCTCTTTTATGATGTCAAGGTCATGTAACGGCCTATGTTGGTTTCCCCACTATGCCTGGGATGAATGATGAAATGTTCATGTATTATCATGTATCTTCACATGGTTAGGTGAATGAGTCAATATTGGGATATCCCCACTAGGTTGGGTGATGAATGTATGTTGAGTCTTTTGGTGATAGGAAGGTCTTCTATGATGTATAAGTCTTTGTTCTTTTTGTAGAACATCTTTTACAGATCTTGCCTACAGTCAAGGGGAGCATGAACAACACAATTCAGCAAGAGCAGGATGGATAGATTGGTACACTTTGGCATACACAAAGGGGGAGCACATTTGGAGATTTCAGCATGTACTCAGGGGGAGTATGGACAGCAGTATGGACAGCAGAAGGTATACCAAGGAAGAGAATATCTTGGTCCACCCTTTGCCCTTGATGTCAAAGGGGGAGAGTGACTTGGTGTGGTGGTTGCCATCAAGTCCAAAGGGGGAGATTGTTGGCATTATGATTCAAGTGTTGTCCTTGATGGCAACTCACTTAGAGGTTGGTACAGGTGCTCAGAGACTGGTACAGGTGATGACAACTTAACTAATGGACAGATCTCAGTACAGCAGGACAAGAAAGAGATATACGCAGGTTCAGCAAGGCGAATCAGCGTGTACACGCAGGTTGGCTTCAGCAAAAGCGCGTGTATGTGGAAACGTACCTTTGGTCCATGGCGGTTAGTCCTTGGAAGTTGTGCCTATGGTTTCGGACCATTGTGTCTCGACGGGCGTGTCGATCCCTAGTATTGAAGTTGATGGTATTGTGTTACTATGGTTTTGGCTCTTGGCATTGAGCAAGGCCTAAGGCTATATAAGGAAAAGATCACTAGGCCAAAGTGTGCAAGAGTGAGAGAGTGTATAAGTGATGAAGATCTGAGGAAGTGTGTGATCCAAGTGCTGGTTATGGGTTGGTGATCTGAACCAAGATTTCACCCATGTGGAGGATGATGAATGATGGAACGAGATCTCAAGGCTTGGAATGATTATCTTCATATGGTTTGACTGTGGATAGATCAGATCTACTGACGCATGTTTATTATTATGATCTGGGTATGTTTTGATGTCTGATATAGCTGCAGAGCTATAAGTTAGAATTTGCAGATCTGTATGCGGGTTGGATTTGGTAAAAGAGCGTATACACGCAGGTTGGGTTCATCCAAGTAGCGTATACAATGTGAAGTATGATATTTGAAGATGGAGTTGGATCTGGTTGTTGTTATGTTGTCTGGTTGTTGTTGACAGGGTTACAGTGATTCAGAATTGGGTGTTTCAGTGATTGATGATGCAGGTTGTACTACAATGATGATTGTCTTATGGATCTAGTATGAAAATGTATGAAACATGGTCCCGGGAAGATCGTAGGCCGGCACCTACGTACTGGTAAACATATCAGCCAGTACAAGAGCCAAGGGGGGTTGTAGCTCCCTTCCAGGAGCAGCTGGAAAACGAGTGAAGGTTGTAGCCTTCTGTAGGGTTGGCACCTACGTACTAGTAAATGGATCGGCTAGTGCAAAAGCTATGAGGGTTGTAGCCCTCTGCAGGTTGCAGCCTGCGTGCTGGTAAATGACTGCACCAGTGCATTGTAAAAGAAGTTTCTTATTAAAGAAGAAAGAGACGAATTGCAGCAGGTGGTTTTCACCCACATTGGGTTTCCACCTTATATCATGGTGTTCATGTGTGTGGCTCTTGTGTGATGTTCTGTTCTGTTATTCTGCACCTGTTTACTGTTAATATGCTTAATAATGATCTGATGCATTTACTGAAGATTAAGATAACTGAATTATAAGATCTCTTGATATACGCGGGTTTCATTAGACACAGTAGCGTGTACACGCGGGTTCACTTAATTGAAGTAGCGTATATGTTTCTGAGTATGAAATAGAAAAGTTTGATTGATCTGATAATACTGATTCACCCCCCCTCTCAGTATTATTTCCAACAATATTTACATCATGATCCATAAATTTACATTAAATTAAATCACAAATTTGACATTAAGAAGGTGAAAAATTCAAACTGGCAAAAGTTAGGCAAAAAACAGAGTATACTTGGTCAAACTGGCAAAATTTTCCCTATGCGCCATGCCTGATTTCTCTATGCATAGTGCCTGCTTGGAGCCACTTTTGAAGGCCTTACTAGTGTCCAAATTCACTCCAAGTTCACTTGTTGGAAAGGTCTGCCTGCCTACTTTCCAACCCAAGTGGAATTTTTCAATTTGGCCTCGATTTTCCCCTCCAAATTTCAGTTCTCCCAACACTGCTTCCTGTGTGTCAAAATAGGGGCAGTAATCACATTTTTTGATTGTTTTTGACCTTTTTGAGGGCTCAAAACCTGTCAAAATTTCTTGGCCATTGATAGGAAAGCATATTTTTTCATGCCAAATCTAAAAATACTAAGTTTTTGTCATTTGGAGGCTCCTATCAAAAGCGAGCGCCAGGTGGCGCGACACGTATTGCAGAAAAGTCTGTGTTTTAGTCCAAAAATTTCAAAAATGCAAAAAGTGTCCCAATTTTTTTGAAATTTGGGCTAAGTCTTCTCCATCAAGTGTTGTGATGGGCCAAGGAAGCCTCAGCCAATATCTGAAGTCTATCATCCTCCTTTCGCCTCCTTGATGCCCTTTTCAACTTTGCTTTCAAGCTCTTGATTCGTGCCTTGCAGACTTTGTTTCTTGCCATGTAATGATAAGCCATACACCTCAACAATGTCTTCTCCCTGTTGGCCTTCTCTAGCATACTTTTCCAAGTGCAAGTTTGTCCTCTCAGGCCAAGATTCACACTCAGCTTGAATTTCGCTTTCAAGTGTTGTCAACTTGGTTTTCCTTCTCTTAGTAGCTTGTCGGTTGCTTGCATGTTTTTGAGCTCCATGGATGAGTGGGACTGATAAGGGGAGGATTTGATGCTATTTGTAGGGTTTTGGGGAATGAAAAGGTTTAGGTAATAGTATTTAGGCTTTGGGATAGCAATTAGGGTTTGGGGATATTTGACTAGGTTTGGGAATAGTGGGATTAGGTATTAGGGTTTTTAGTTTTAGGGATATGGGGGATAGTGAAATGGGTTAACAAAACTAGAAAAGAAGTGAGGGAATAAAAGGTGAGGGAGTGATGGCAACAAAAACAAATTTACATACCCTAAGAAATCATGTTTTGAACAAAAATTGCAAAGAGGTAGGGTTTTGAAAATTTTTCACTAAAACATCATAAACATCTTAAGGCACACATTCATTGGCATTTGGAGAGTTTTTGACTTACTATGGACCGGAGGAAACCAAGAAAATTGAGAATATGGATGAATTTGTGGTGAAAATGGCTTGCAGCTCTATGCGTCGTGCCACAAACCCAATGCACTGTGCCCCAAACCCAATGCGTCGCGCCACCAAACCCAATGTGTAGCGCTTTTTGCAGGAGACTTTTGGAGGCCTTCCCGGTGTGAAAATCGGGCATAGGATAGATAGTTGGAAATATTATTGAGTATAATTTCCAACTCAACTGGAATTTTTCAATTTGGAGTTCATTTGCCCTGTCAAAAATCAAATCTCCCAAGACTGGTCAAAATGTGCAAAATGAGGCTGCCTAAAGGCAGAGTGTTGTTGTAGTCACCTTTTTAAAGTCTTCCTCAACTCCAAATTGATCTCATGATAACTCATTGGAAATCTCTTTGTGTCTAGTTATCATTTTACTCATCAAGCAAGTCATTTCGCCAACAAAGCTAGGAGAACTCTTGATTTTCCCAACGTCACGTCAGAGGTGCATCAATTCTCCTCAGGCAACTGTATTTTTGACATTTCTCTAAAACCATGACACATGTGTAAAAAGTGAAGGAGGGTTTTCTTCTTTGGACTATTTTGGATAAAAGCCTCTCTCATTTTTTCCAAATTCATCTTTCCTTTCTTATAGACATCATTTGAGTAAAACCTACCCTAATGTGTGGAACAGGGGATTTGTCGAAATGAAGTGAAATGAAAGCGATAAGGGGCTTCTAAATTCTTGAGAAATTTTTTTCTAGTAGGGAGGGATGTTAGGAAGTAGGGGAAAGTGGAATTTAAAAGATTGAGTTAGGGGAAGGGGTCCAGAAGGGCAAAACATAGGCCTAGCCTAGAAAATTGTCAAGTTGTAGCAAGAAACTAGGGTTTGTGCGAAAATGAGGAATTTGGGGGATCTCAGTGATGGGAAGTGTTTAATAAGGTACATTAAGGATAAGGAAAGGTGTATGAATATCAGGATACAATTTTTGCTGATGATTTGACCATCCAAGAAAAATTACCTTCAAAACCCTAGGAGATGGAAATGAACCTTACCTAGGCACAACTGAAGCATGAACAAGGTGTAAAATGACCCATTGGAACCTGGCATGATGATCAAAACCCTTTGAATGATGGTACACTTAGCTGAATGGTGACATGGACCGACATTTGGACAACTCTGGAAAGAGTAAAAGCAAAACCTAGATCTAGTACCTAGTGACCAAATTTTACTTGAAGACTCACTGAAATGAAAAAATTTGACCTTGACACATTAAAATCACTTTGTAAGAGCATGTTTGATCATTGGAGGAAGGTTGCAAAGACTGACACTAACATTGGATCCAATGGGGATGGTAGCTCCTTGGAGGTGCCAAGAACTACAGATCTTTGGAAAGCAGACAGTGCCTTCATCCATTCGAGCAATGGAGTCAAAAACTCAAGCTTAAATGCATGACTGAAAATTGATTACTCGACGACACAAATTGACTCTCACTCAACTAAAAACTGACTCGACAATTAAACACAACTGAGAAACTAGAAATGATGCTCAAAGTAGAGCTTATTCATCAAAACCTACTCTAACAATTTCATTCCTCACCTGATCAAGTGAACTGAAACAACCAATTCAACCAAGTAAGCATTTCGGCTGTTATTTGGATTCTCCACAAGTGCTTGCTTTTGAACAACAAGAAAGAACTACTGAAAGGAATCTCCCATGAAAACTTGTGAACAGATCCGTTGAATACTATGGATTCTCTATTCGCCTCCAAAAACACTGCATAAGGATCTTGAAATTCATGCACACTAGGACTTATCTCATCCAATGGATTACTTCTCTTTTCCTCATACCATGAATGCAAACATTCATATGAGCTTTGTGACAAGACTCCTGCTGAAAATGACAAAGAAACCAGCTGCAGGATCAAGTTTGTATCAATACTTTTGTCAAGCTCACAGATAGGAGAAGGACTTTGAATGCAGACATCATCTAACACATCAGCGATCGGATCATGAAAAACTTGAAAAGGCTGTTGCAACCCATTTTCTATTGGCTCCGATGAGATTACATGATTTTCTGCAAGTTTCTTATCCTTTACTGAAAATTTACTATGCAAATTTTCCTTCAAAAATTGAAATGATTCAAAACAGAAAGGTATGGAATCATCTTGCATCATTTGATCATATGATCCAGCTTCCAAGTGTTCATCTGCAACTTGAAAATCAATGGGATTCGGGGGCTGCAACTCTGGATATGAAAAGTCTTGAACAAGGTTTTCGTTGTGCTCAAGATGGTCCAGATCAAGACTTGTCTACAGTTGATTTCTGATTGCATGAATGTTGTCTCTAATGAACTGAAACGAAGCAAAACAAAAAGGCAAAGATCCTTCACTTCAAAATCTGCTGCACTTTCCTCGTCATTTCCATAGTTGATATGTGATGGCTGAACATTGTATTTGAGATGTTGAAGTGAACTTCTTCCTCCCACAAACTAGCTACTGATTTGTCTGCAAGATTAGCTTTTGTTTGGAGAACATAATCATCATCGTACTGATCAAACTGAGGCAAATCATCAGTATAAAAGACATCATCAAGCATACATGTCATATCAACAGATCTCTCTTCTCCAAGATCATCTATAAAACAATCATTATCAGATCTATGACAACTGGCATAAGAAAGAAAATTGTTTGGAGCAGCCATTTGTTCTTCTTCAATCAGTGAGCAATGGGCTTGAACACTATACTCATTCCTTGTAGTGATCCTTTGCATCATCTCCTCCACTGCACTTGCCAAAATGTCAAGCTTTACCTCTAGAGATGTTGATTCATCTGGATCTATGTTTTTCATCTCTTCTTCCATCAACTTTTCCCTTCGGATCAGCAAATGAGCCTCTACATCTACTGCACTGTTCTGCATCTTTTCAAGTGTTGCAAGATTCCTTTCTCTCATCTGAAACTACATTTCCGGATCAAAGGCACCCGGGTAGTGCAAGAGAGCAGATCCAGGAGGAGGTCTTATATTGACAGGCATCGAATAATAAACTTGGTTAAATCTGGCAAAAAATTGTTGTACTGTCTCCCCTAGATGTCTTTTCAGCTGGTTATACTCCTTTACAATCAAGAAAGGGTTTTGTCTGACCACCCAGCTGTCGAGGACAACTTTGACGAACTGCTGGAAATCTGAAATGCTCACATCAGGCAGTGTTTTGAGCCAAGTCTTGACTTTGCCTTGCAAAGAAAGAGCAAAAATCCTAATACTGACATCTCCTTCATCAACTTCAAAAATATCAAGAAAAGACTCAAAATTCAATACATGTCTCTCAGCAGTGATGTTGTCGTGTTCACCATCAAATCTTGGTAGATATAGGTCATGACTTTTAGGGAAATCATGGAATATAGGAGGTGAAATCAAAGGCTTGTATCGATCTAGAATTTTACAAGGTATAGGGGTATGTACAAAAGGTATAAAATTAGTCTTGGTCTCTCGAGGCTCATCAATTTGAAGACAGTCATCACAAGATTCAGAAGAAGGGTCCTGATCAAGCTTGAAGGCATGCAAATCTTTGGTATTTACAATCTTCAAAGGGAAGTAATCAACTTTAGGCCAAGGATTTCTTCTCAAACATAGTATACTTTGCAAAGCCTTCTTGACATTCTCGGGAAAAGAGAATAAATAATTTACAACAAACAACAAAATTTTGTGGACGAAATTCCAACTTGAATACCTGATCTTTCTATATTGTCCTTTAATGTTTCTGCTGGCTGGGTGCATCCTCCAATGGAGTCCTTGGATCTTATCTCGAAACTGACTTGGAATCGCGAGGTGAATGTTTTCAGCCTTTCTATGTCTGATCGTTGTTCACCATAAACAATCAGATCTAAATTGATACATGTACTGGGGCAATTTGCATGTTAAATGTTTAGCTTATAAGACTAGACCGAAGATTGACTGAAGTAGCTTTTATCTACTTATGCACTCGCAAAGCAATGTGTAGTTCGAAGGCTTCCTGGCTAACTTCAGGCTCCATCTGTAGTTTATAAAGCAAATAACACTAACAAACAAATAAACTTTTCTTCCCCGGTGTGGTTGCCACTATGTTAGTGCCTAGATTTACCTCAGGCTGAGAAAGGTAGGATCCAGGGCCAACATCAAACCACGCTTAACCTGGTAGCTAGCCCTACTAGGTCGGGAGAGGGATCTCTCCGGGTCAATTTCAGAAAAATATGATCACTAAGGGCTTGAGATGACTGATATAACTACTGATCTTGGGCTAGGTATATGTGCAAAGGGTTTGATTGAATAAAATGATGTGTTTGTTGGCTCAAATGGAAAGGCAGATTTTGGGTGTGGGGAATGAGGCTCAGTTTTGCAGAGATCTCTATGGGTCAAGGTAGGCAACTGATTTTGGCACTTCAAATCGAATGATATGGAGGGATTAGAAAGGTGAGGAGTTGAAGAGGCAAAGAGAAGCCATGGATCCTCTCCAAACAGCTGAAAACATCAAGAAACTAAAACAAACCTCAAGTAGAGCACTGCAATTTCAATGGATTCTACTTTCACTCTTGTTTGATTTAGTTAAGAAGAAACAAGATATATAATGTCATACATAACACATAAGTAAATTCAAAATTATAGAAGAAAGCACTATACCAAAGCAAAATGCACATGAATCCCAAAGAGTGCTGCAAACCCTGGTCTCAATTCCTTAGCCAAAATGCTGATATGAGTATACAATGAAGCTCCTTGCTTTCTCAAAAGTCCAACCATGCTAATGACTGAAAAACCACATAATATAGACAAACAATAGCTCATCCTAGCCTCTAGACTCACATTTTTAGGAGTTTTTCCAACTAATTCTAAATTGAGAACTAGAAATTAGGCAGTGGAACAGCATGCCTCTAGAAACAAGGGAACTGATTCATTCAGTTTCAAACAACCTTTTAATAGACGAATCTACCTCCATAAGTGAAAATTTGACATATTTACATCATGATCCATAAATTTACATTAAATTAAATCACAAATTTGACATTAAGAAGGTGAAAAAGTCAAACTGGCAAAAGTTAGGCGAAAAACAAAGTATACTTGGTCAAACTGGCAAAATTTTCACTATGCGCCATGCCTGATTTCTCTATGCATAGCGCCGCTTTGGAGCCACTTTTGAAAGCCTTCCTAGTGTCCAAATTCACTCCAAGTTCACTTGTTGGAAAGTTCTGCCTGTCTACTTTCCAACCCAATTGGAATTTTTCAATTTGGCCTCGATTTTCCCCTCCAAATTTCAGTTCTCCCAACACTGCTTCCTGTGTGTCAAAATAGGGGCAGTAATCGCATTTTTTGAGTGTTTTTGACCTTTTTGAGGGCTCAAAACCTGTCAAAATTTCTTGGCCATTGATAGGAAAGCATATTTTTTCATGCCAAATCTAAAAATACTAAGTTTTTGTCATTTGGAGGCTCCTATCAAAAGCGAGCGCCAGGTGGCGCGGCACGTATGGCAAAAAAGTCTGTGTTTTAGTCCAAAAATTTCAAAAATGCAAAAAGTGTCCCAAATTTTTTGAAATTTGGGCTAAGTCTTCTCCATCAAGTGCTGTGATGGACCAAGGAAGCCTCAGCCAATATCTGAAGTCTATCATCCTCCTTTCGCCTCCTTGATGCCCTTTTCAACTTTGCTTTCAAGCTCCTGATTAGTGCCTTGCGGACTTTGTTTCTTGCCATGTAATGATAAGCCATACACCTCAACAATGTCTTCTCCCTGTTGGCCTTCTCTAGCATCCTTTTCCAAGTGCAAGTTTTTTCTCTCAAGCCAAGATTCACGCTCAGCTTGAATTTCGCTTTCAAGTGTTGTCAACTTGGTTTTCCTTCTCTTAGCAGCGTGCAAGTTGCTTGCATGTTTTTGAGCTCCATGGATGAGTGGGACTGATAAGGGGAGGATTTGATGCTATTTGTAGGGTTTTGGGGAATGAAAGGGTTTAGGGAATATTATTTAGGCTTTGGGATAGCAATTAGGGTTTGGGGATATTTGACTAGGGTTTGGGAATAGTGGGATTAGGTATTAGGGTTTTTAGTTTTAGGGATATGGGGGATAGTGAAATGGGTTAACGAAACTAGAAAAGAAGTGAGGGAATAAAAGGTGAGGGAGTGATGGAAACAAAAACAAATTTACAAACCCTAAGCAATCATGTTTTGAACAAAAATTGCAAAGAGGTAGGGTTTTGAAAATTTTTCACTAAAACATCATAAACATCTTAAGACACACATTCATTGGCATTTGGAGAGTTTTGACTTACTTTGGACCGGAGGAAACCAAGAAAATTGAGAATATGGATGAATTTGTGGTGAAAATGGCTTGCACCTCTATGCGCCGTGCCACAAACCCAATGCACTGTGCCCCAAACCCAATGCGTCGCGCCACCAAACCCAATGCGTAGCGCTTTTTGCAGGAGACTTTTGGAGGCCTTCCCGGTGTGAAAATTGGGCATAGGATAGATAGTTGGAAATAATATTGAGTATAATTTCCAACTCAACTGGAATTTTTCAATTTGGAGTTCATTTGCCCTGTCAAAAATCAAATCTCCCAAGACTGGTCAAAATGTGCAAAATGAGGCTGCCTAAAGGCAGAGTGTTGTTGTAGTCAACTTTTTAAAGTCTTCCTCAACTCCAAATTGATCGCATGATAACTCATTGGAAAGATCTTTGTGTCTAGTTATCATTTGACTCATCAAGCAAGTCTTGTGGCCAACCAAGCTAGGAGAACTCTTGATTTTCCCAAGGTCACTTCAGAGGTGCATCAATTCTCCTCAGGCAACTGTATATTTGACATTTCTCTAAAACCATGACACCTGTGTAAAAAGTGAAGGAGGGTTTTCTTCTTTGGACTATTTTGGACAAAAGCCTCTCTCATTTTTTCTAAATTCATCTTTCCTTTCTCATTGACATCGTTTGAGTAAAACCTACCCTGATGCGTGGAACAGGGGATTTCTCGAAATGAAGTGAAATGAAAGGGATAAGGGGCTTCTAAATTCTTTAGAAAATTTTTGCTAGTAGGGAGGGATGTTAGGAAGTAGGGGAAAGTGGAATTTAAAAGATTGAGTTAGGGGAAGGGGTCCAAAAGGGCAAAACACAGGCCTAGCCTAGAAAATTGTCAAGTTGTAGCAAGAAACTAGGGTTTGTGCGAAAATGAGGAATTTGGGGGATCTCAGTGATGGGAAGTGTTTAATAAGGTACATTAAGGATAAGGAAAGGTGTATGAATATCAGGATACAATTTTTGCTAATGATTTGACCATCCAAGAAAAATTACCTTCAAAACCCTAGGAGAGGGAAATGAACCTTACCTAGGCACAAATGAAGCATGAACAAGGTGTAAAATGACCCATTGGAACCTGACATGATGATCACAACCCTCTGAATGATGGTACACTTAGCTGAATGGTGACATGGACCGACATTTGGACAACTCTGGAAGGAGTAAAAGCAAAACCTAGATCTAGTACCTAGTGACCAAATTTTACTTGAAGACTCACTGAAATGAAAAAATTTGACCTTGACACATTAAAATCACTTTGTAAGAGCATGTTTGATCATTGGAGGAAGGTTACAAAGACTGACACTAACATTGGATGCAATGGGGATGGTAGCTCCTTGGAGGTGCCAAGAACTACAGATCTTTGGAAAGAAGACAGTGCCTTCATCCATTTGGGCAATGGAGTCAAAAACTCAAGCTGAAATGCATGACTGAAAATTGATGACTCGACGACACAAATTGAATCTCACTCAACTAAAAACTGACTCGACAATTAAACACAACTGAGAAACTAGAAATGATGCTCAAAGTAGAGCTTATTCATCAAAACCTACTCTAACAATTTCATTCCTCACCTGATCAAGTGAAATGAAACAACCAATGCAACCAAGTAAGCATTTTGGCTGTTATTTGGATTCTCCACAAGTGCTTGCTTTTGAACAACAAGAAAGAACTAGTGAAAGGAATCTCCCATGAAAACTTGTGAACAGATCTGTTGAATACTATGGATTCTCTATCCGCCTCCAAAAACACTGCATAAGGATATTGAAATTCATGCACACTAGGACTTAGCTCATCCAATGGATTACTTCTCTTTTCCTCATACCATGAATGCAAACTTTCATCTGATCTTTGTGACGAGACTCCTATTGAAAATGACAAAGAAACCAATTGCAGGATCAAGTTTGTATCAATACTTTTGTCAAGCTCACAGATAGGAGAAGGACTTTGAATGCAGACATCATCTAACACATCAGCTATCGAATCATGAAAAACTTGAAAAGACTGTTGCAACCCATTTTATATTGGCTTCGATGAGATTACATGATTTTCTGCAAGTTGCTCATCCTTTACTAAAAATGTACTATGCAAATTTCCCTTCAAAAATTGAAATGATTCAAAACAGAAAGGTATGGAATCATCTTGCATCATTTGATCATATGATCCAGCTTCCAAGTCTTCATCTGCAACTTGACAATCAATGGGATTCGGGGGCTGCAACTCTGGATATGAAAAGTCTTGAACAAGGTTTTCATTGTCCTCAAGATGGTCCAGATCAAGACTTGTCGACAGTTGATTTCTGATTGCATGAATGTTGTCTCTAATGAACTGAAACGAAGCAAAACAAAAAGGTAAAGATCCTTCACTTCAAAATCTGTTGCACTTTCCTTGTCATTTCCATAGTTGATATGTGATGGCTGAACATTGTATTCGAGCTGTTGAAGTGAACTTCTTCCTCCCACAAACTAGCTGCTGATTTGTCTGCAAGATTAGCTTCTGTTTGGAGAACATAATCATCATCGTACTGATCAAAATGAGGCAAATCATCAGTATAAAAGACATCATCAAGCATACATGTCATATCAACAGATCTCTCTTCTCCAAGATCATCTATAAAACAATCATTATCAGATCTTTGACAACTGGCATAAGAAAGAAAATTGTTTGGAGCAGCCATTTGTTCTTCTTCAATCAGTGAGCAATGGGCTTGAACACTATACTCATTCCTTGTAGTGATCCTTTGCATCATCTCCTCCACTGCACTTGCCAAAATGTCAAGCTTTACCTCTAGAGATGTTGATTCATCTGGATCTATGTTTTTCATCTCTTCTTCCTTCAACTTTGCCCTTCAGATCAGCAAATGAGCCTCTACATCTACTGCACTGTTCTGCATCTTTTCAAGTTTTGCAAGATTCATTTCTCTCATTTGAAACTACATTTCCGGATCAAAGGCACCCGGGTAGTGCAAGAGAGCGGATCCAGGAGGAGGTCTTATATTAGCAAGCATCGAATAATAAACTTGGTTAAATCTGGAAAAAAATTGTTGTACTGTCTCCCCTAGCTGTCTTTTCAGCTGGTTATACTCCTCTATAATCAAGAAATGGTTTTGTCTGACCACCCAGCTGTCGAGGAAAACATTGACGAACTGCTGGAAATCTGAAATGCTCACATCAGGCAGTGTTTTGAGCCAATTCTTGACTTTGCCTTGCAAAGAAAGAGCAAAAATCCTAATACTGACATCTTCTTCATCAACTTCAAAAATATCAAGAAAAGACTCAAAATTCAATACATGTCTCTCAGCAGTGATGTTGTCGCGTTCACCATCAAATCTTGGTAGATATAGGTCATGACTTTTAGGGAAATCATGGAATATAGGAGGTGAAATCAAAGGCTTGTATCGATCTAGAATTTTACAAGGTATAGGGGTATGTAAAAAAGGTATAAAATTAGTCTTGGTCTCTTGAGGCTCATCAGTTTTAAGACAGTCATCACAAGATTCAGAAGAAGGGTCCTAATCAAGCTTGAAGGCATGCAAATCTTTGGTATTTACAATCTTCAAAGGGAAGGAATCAACTGTACGCCGAGGATTTCTTCTCAAACATAGTATACTTTGCAAAGCCTTCTTGACATTCTCGGGAAAAGAGAATAAATAATTTACAACAAACAACAAAATTTCTTGGACGAAATTCCAACTTGAATACCTGATCTTTCTATATTTTCCTTTCATGTTTCTGCTGGTCGGGTGCATCCTCCAATGGAGTCCTTGGATCTTATCTCGAAACTGACTTGGAATCGCGAGGTGAATGATTTCAGCCTTTCTATGTCTGATCGTTGCTCACCATAAAAAATCACATCTAACTTGATACATGTACTGGGGCAATTTGCATGTCAGATGTTCAGCTTATAAGACTAGACCGGAGATTGACTGAAGTAGCTTTTATCTACTTATGCACTCGCAAAGCAATGTGTAGTTCGAAGGCTTCCTGGCTAACTTTAGGCTCCATCTGTAGTTTATAAAGCAAATAACACTAACAAACAAATAAACTTTTCTTCCCCAGTGTGGTTTCCACTATGTTAGTGCCTAGATTTACCTCAGGCTGAGAAAGGTAGGATCCAAGGCCAACATCAAACCACGCTTAACCTAGTAGCTAGCCCTACCAGGTCGGGAGAGGGATCTCTCCGGGTCAATCTCAGAAAAATATGATCACTAAGGGCTTGAGATGACTGATATAACTACTGATCTTGGGCTAGGTATATGTGCAAAGGGTTTGATTGAATAAAATGATGTGTTTTTTGGCTCAAATGGAAAGGCAGATTTTGGGTGTGGGGAATGAGGCTCAGTTTTGCAGAGATCTCTATGGGTCAAGGTAGGCAACTGATTTTGGCACTTCAAATCGAATGAGATGGAGGGATTAGAAAGGTGAGGAGTTGAAGAGGCCAAGAGAAGCCATGGATCCTCTCCAAACAGCTGAAAACATCAAGAAACTAAAACAAACCTCAAGTAGAGCACTGCAATTTCAATGGATTCTACTTTCACTCTTGTTTGATTTAGTTAAGAAGAAACAAGATATATAATTTCATACATAACACATAAGTAAATTCAAAATTACAGAAGAAATCACTATACCAAAACAAAATGCACATGAATCCCAAAGAGTGCTGCAAACCCTGGTCTCAATTCCTTAGCCAAAATGCTGATATGAGTATACAATGAAGCTCCTTGCTTTCTCAAAAGTCAAACCATGCTAATGACTGAAAAACCACATAATATAGACAAACAATAGCTCATCCTAGCCTCTAGACTCACATGTTTAGGAGTTTTTCCAACTAATTCTAAATTGAGAATTAGAAATTAGGCAGTGGAACGACATGCCTCTAGAAACAAGGGAACTGATTCATTCAGTTTCAAACAACTTTTTAATAGATGAATCTACCTCCATAAGTGAAAATTGACATATTTACATCATGATCCATAAATTTACATTAAATTAAATCACAAATTTGGCATTAAGAAGGTGAAAAAGTCAAACTGGCAAAAGTTAGGCAAAAAACAGAGTATACTTGGTCAAACTGGCAAAATTTTCCCTATGCGCCACGCCTGATTTCTCTATGCATAGTACCTGTTTGGAGCCACTTTTGAAGGCCTTCCTAGTGTCCAAATTCACTCCAAGTGCACTTGTTGGAAAGGTCTACCTGTCTACCTGTCTACTTTCCAACCCAACTAGAATTGTTCAATTTTGCCTCCATTTTCCCTTCCAAAATTCAGTTCTCCCAACATTGCTTCCTGTGTGTCAAAATAGGGGGCAGTAAGGTCATTTTTTGAGTGTTTTTGACCTTTTTGAGGGCTCAAAACCTGTCAAACTTTCTTGGCCATTGATAGGCAAGCATATTTTTTCATGCCAAATCCAAAAATGTGGAGTTCTTTTCATTTGGAGGCTCCTATCAAAAGCGAGTGCCAGGTGGCGCGGGCGCGTAGGGCAAAAACGTCTGTGTTTTAGTCCAAAAATTTCAAAAATGCAAAAAGTGTCCCAAATTTTTTGTAATTTGGGCAAAGTCTTCTCCATCAAGTGCTGTGATGGGCCAAGGAAGTCTCAGCCAATATCTGAAGTCTATCATGCTCATTTCGCCTCCTTGATGCCCTTTTCAACTTTGCTTTCAAGCTCCTGATTCTTGCCTTGCGGACTTTGTTTCTTGCCATGTAATGATAAGCCATACACCTCAACAATCTCTTCTCCCTGTTGGCCTTCTCTAGCATCCTTTTCCAAGTGCAAGTTTGTCCTCTCAAGCCAAGATTCGTGCTCAGCTTGAATTTCCCTTTCAAGTGTTGTCAACTTGGTTTTCCTTCTCTTAGCAGCTTGCCGGTTGCTTCCATGTTTTTGAGCTCCATGGATGAGGGGACTGATAAGGGGAGGATTTGATGCTATTTTTATGGTTTTGGGGAATGAAAGGGTTTAGGCAATAATATTTAGGCTTTGGGATAGCAATTAGGGTTTGGGGATATTTGACTAGGGTTTGGGAATAATGGGATTAGGTATTAGGGTTTTTAGTTTTAGGGATAGGGGGATAGTGAAATGGGTTAATGAAACTAGAAAAGAAGTGAGGAAATAAAAGGTGAGGGAGTGATGGCAACAAAAACAAATTTACAAACCCTAAGCAATCATGTTTTGAACAAAAATTGCAAAGAGGTAGGGTTTTGAAAATTTTTCACTAAATCATCATAAACATCTTAAGACACACTTTCATTGGCATTTGGAGAGTTTTTGACTTACTTTGGACCGGAGGAAACCAAGAAAATTGAGAATATGGATGAATTTGTGGTGAAAATGGCTTTCAGCTCTATGCGCCGTGCCACAAACCCAATGCACTATGCCCCAAACCCAATGCATCGTGCCACCAAACCCAATGTGTAGCACTTTTTGCAAGAGACTTTTGGAGGACTTCCCGGTGTGAAAATTGGGCATAGGATAGATAGTTGGAAATGTTATTGATTCTAATTTCTAACTCAACTAGAATTTTTCAATTTGGAGTTTATTTGCCTTGTCAAAAATCAAATCTCCCAAGACTGGTCAAAATGTGCAAAATGAGGTTGCCTAAAGGCAGAGTGTTGTTGTAGTCAACTTTTGAAAGTCTTCCTCAACTCCAAATTGAGCTCATGATAACTCATTGGAAATATATTTGTGTCTAGTTATCATTTGAATCATCAAGAAAGTCATTTGGCCAACCAAGATAGGAGAAAGCTTGATTTTCCCAAGGTCACTTCGGAGGTGCATCAATTCTCCTCAAGCAACTGTATTTTTAACATTTCTCTAAAACCATGACACCTGTGTAAAAAGTGAAGGAGGTTTTTCTTCTTTGGACTATTGTGGACAAAAACCGCTCTCAGTTTTTCCAAATTCATCTTTCCTTGCTCAAAAACATCATTTGAGTAAAACCTACCCCGATGTGTGGAACAGGAGATTTGTCGAAATGAAGTGAAATATAAGGGACAAGGGGCTTCTAAATTCTTGAGAAAATTTTTGCAAGTAGGGAGGTATTTTAGGAAGTAGTGGAAAGTTGAATTTCAAAGATTGAGTCAGGGGAAGGGGACCAAAAGGGCAAAACACAGGCCTAGCCTAGAAAATTGTCAAGTTCTAGCAAGAAACTAGGGTTTGTGCGAAAATGAGGAATTTAGGGGATCTCAGTGATGGGAAGTGTTTAATAAGGTACATTAAGGATAAGGGAAGGTGTATGAATATCAGGATACAAGTTTTGCTGATGATTTGACCATCCAAGAAAAATTACCTTCAAAACCCTAGGAGAGGGAAATGAACCTTACCTAAGCACAACTGAAGCATGAAGAAGGTGTAAAATGACCCATTGGAACCTGGCATGATGATCACAACCCTTTGAATGATGGTACACTTAGCTGAATGGTGACATGGACCGACATTTGGACAACTTTGGAAGGAGTAAAAGCAAAACCTAGATCTAATACCTAGTGACCAAATTTTACTTGAAGACTCACTGAAATGAAAAAATTTGACCTTAACACATTAAAATCACTTTGTAAGAGCATGTTTGTTCACTGGAGGATGGCACAAAGACTAACACTAACATTGGCTCCAATGAGGATGGTATCTCCTTGGAGGTGCCAAGAAATACATATCTTTGGAAAGCAGACAGTGCCTTCATCCATTGGGCAATGGAGTCAAAAACTCAAGCTGAAATGCATGACTGAAAACTGATGACTCGATGACACAAATTGACTCTCACTCAACTAAAAACTGACTCGATACTTAAACACAACTGAGAAAATAGAAATGATGCTCAAAGTAGAGCTTATTCATCAAAACCTACTCTAACAATTTCATTCCTCACCTGATCAAGTGAAATGAAACAACCAATGCAACCAAGTAAGCATTTCGGCTGTTGTTTGAATTCTCCACAAGTGCTTGCTTATGAACAACAAGAAAGAACTACTGAAAGGCATCTCCCATGAAAACTTGTGAACAGATCCATTGAATACTATGGATTCTCTATCCACCTCCAAAAACACTGCATAAGGATCTCAAAATTCATGCACACTAGGACTTAGCTCATCCAATAGATTACTTCTCTTTTCCTCATACCATGAATGCAAACTTTTATCAGAGCTTTGTGACGAGACTCCTGCTGAAAATGATAAAAAAACCGGCTGCCAGATCTAGTTTGTATCAATACTTTTGTCAAGCTCACAGATAGGAGAAAGACTTTGATTGCAGACATTATCTAACACATCAGCTATCGGATCATGAAAAACTTGAAAATACTGCTGCAACCCATTTTCTATTGGCTCCGATGAGATTACATGATTTTCTACAAGTTTCTCATCCTTTACTAAAAATGTACTATGCAAATTTTCCTTCAAAAACTGAAATGATTCAAAACAGAAAGGTATGGAATCATCTTGCATCATTTGATCATATGATCCAGCTTCCAAGTCTTCATCTGCAACTTGACAATCAATGGGATTTGGGGGCTGCAACTCTTGATATGAAAAGTCTTGAACGAGGTTTTCATTGTCCTCAATATGGTCTAGATCAAGACTTGTCGACAGTTGATTTATGATTGCATGAATGTTGTCTCTGATGAACTGAAACAAAGCAAAAAAAAAAGGCAAAGATCCTTCACTTACTTCAAAATTTGCTGCACTTTCCTCATCATTTCCATAGTTGATATGTGATGGCTGAACATTGTATTCGAGCTGCTGAAAGTGAACTTCTTCCTCCCACAAGCTAGCTGTTGATTTGTCTGCAAGATTAGCTTCTGTTTGGAGAAAATAATCATCATCGTACTGATCAAACTGAGGCAAATCATCAGTATCAAAGACATCATCAAGCATACATGTCATATCAACAAATCTCTCTTCTCCAAGATGATCTAGAAAACAATCATTATCAGATCTATGACAACTGGGATAAGAAAGAAAATGTTTTGGAGCAGCCATTTGTTCTTCTTCAATCAACAAGCGATGGGCTTGAACACTATACTCATTGCTTGTAGTGATCCTTTGTATCATCTCTTCCACTGCACTTGCCAAAATGTCAAGCTTTACCTCTAGAGATGTCGATTCATCTGGATCTATGTTTTACATCTCTTCTTCCTTCAACTTTGCCCTTCGAATTAGCAAATGAGCCTCTACATCTAATGCACTGTTCTGCATCTCTTCAAGTGTTGCAAGATTCCTTTCTCTCAGCTGAAACTCCATTTCCAGATCAAAGGCACGCGGGTAGTGCAAGAGAGCGGATCTAGGAGGAGGTCTTATATTAACAGGCATCGAATAATAAACTTGGTTAAATCAGGAAAAAAATTGTTGTACTGTCTCCCCTGGCTCTCTTTTCAGCTGGTTATACTCTTCTACAATCAAGAAAGGGTTTTGTCTGACCACCCAGCTATCGAGGAAAAGTTTGACGAACTACTGGAAATCTGAAATGCTCACATTAGGCAGGGTTTTGAGCGAACTCTTGACTTCGCCTTGCAAAGAGAGAGCAAAAAGCCTAATACTAACATCTTCTTCATCAACTTCAAAAATATCAAGAAAAGACTCAAAATTCAATACATGTCTCTCAGCAGTGATGTTGTCGCGTTCACCATCAAATCTTGGTAGATATAGGTCATGATTTTTAGGGAAAGCATGGAATATAGAAGGTGAAATCAAAGGCTTATATCAATCTAGAATTTTACAAGGTATAGGGGTATGTACAAAAGGTATAAAATCAGTCTTGGTCTCTTGAGGTTCATCAATTTGAAGACAATCATCACAAGATTCAGGAGAAGGGTCCTGATCAAGCTTGAAGGCATGCAAATCTTTGGTATTTACAATCTTCAAATTTAGGCCAAGGATTTCTTCTCAAACATAATATACTTTGCAAAGCCTTCTTGACATTCTTGGGAAAAGAGAATAAATAATTTACAACAAACAACAAAATTTCTTGGATGAAATTCCAACTTGAATACCTGATCTTTCTATATTTTCCTTTTATGTTTCTGTCGTCCGAGTGCATCCTCCAATGGAGTCCTTGGATCTGATCTCAAAACTGACTTGGAATCGCGAGGTGAATAATTTCAGCCTTGCTATGTCTGATTGTTGTTCACCATCAACAATCGGATCTAACTTGATACATGTACTGGGGCAATTTGCAAGTCAGATGTTCAGCTTATAAGACTAGACCGGAGATTGACTGAAGTAGCTTTTATCTACTTATGCACTCGCAAAGCAATGTGCAGTTCGAAGGCTTCCTGGATAGCTTTAGGCTCCATCTGTAGTTTATAAAGCAAAGAACACTAACAAACAAATAAAATTTTCTTCCCCGGTATGGTCGCCACTATGTTAGTGCCTAGATTTACCTCAAGCTGAGAAAGGTAGGATCCAGGGCCAACATCAAACCATGCTTAACCTGGTAGCTAGCCCTACTAGGTCGGCAGAGGGATCTCTTCGGGTCAATCTCAGAAAAATATGATCACTAAGGGCTTGAGATGACTGATATAACTACTGATCTTAGGCTAGGTATATGTGCAAAAGGTTTGATTGAATAAAATGATGTGTTTGTTGGCTCAAATGGAAAGGCAGATTTTGGGTGTGGGGAATGAGGCTCAGTTTTGTAGAGATCTCTATGGGGAAAGGTAGGCAACTAATTTTGGCACTTCAAATCAAACGAGATGGAGGGATTAGACAGGTGAGGAGTTGAAGAGGGAAAGAGAAGCCATGGATCCTATCCAAACAGCTAAAAACATCAAGTAACTAAAGCAAACCTCAAGTAGAGCACTGCAATTTCAATGGATTCTACTTTCACTCTTGTTTGATTTAGTTAAGAAGAAACAAGATAGATAATGTCATACATAACACATAAGTAAATTCATAATTACAGAAGAAAGAACTATGCCAAAAAAAATGCCACATGAATCCTAAAGAGTGTTGCAAACCCTGGTCTCAATTCCTTAGCCAAAATGCTGATATGAGTATACAATGAAGCTCCTTGCTTTCTCAAAAGTCCAACCATGATAATGACTGAAAAAACACATTATATAGACAAACCATAGCTCATCCTAGTCTCTAGACTCACATGTTTAGTATTTTTTCCAACTAATTCTAAACTGAGAACTAGAAATTAGGCAGTGGAACAACATGCCTCTAGAAACAAGGGAACTGATTCATTCAGTTTCAAACAACTTTTTAATAGATGAATCTACCTCCATAAGTGAAAATTTGACATATTTACATCATGATCCATAAATGTACATTAAAATAAATCACAAATTTGACATTAAGAAGGTGGAAAAATCAAACTGGCAAAAGTTAGACGAAAAACAAAGTATACTTGGTCAAACTGGAAAAATTTTCCCTATGCGCCATGCATGATTTCTCTATGCATAGAGCTTGTCTGGAGCCACTTTTGAAGGCCTTCCTAGTGTCCAAATTCGCTCCAAGTGTGCTTGTTTTAAAGGTCTTCCTATCTACTTTCCAACCGAAGTGGAATTTTTCAATTTGGCCTCCATTTTCACCTCCAAAATTTAGTTCTCCCATCATTGCTTCTTGTGTGTCAAAATAGGGGGCAGTAAGGTCATTTTTTGAGTGTTTTTGACCCTTTTGAGGGCTCAAAACCTGTCAAAATTTCTTGGAAATTGATAGGAAAGCATATTTTTTCATGCCAAATCCAAAAATTCTGAGTTTTTGTCATTTTGAGGCTCCTATCAAAAGCGATCGCCAAGTGGCGCGGTGCGTAGGGCAGAAAATTCTGTGTTTTAGTCCAAGAATTTCAAAAATGCAAAAAGTGTCCCAAATTTTTTGGAATTTGGGCTGAGTCTTCTGCATCAAGTGCTGTGATGGGCCAAGGAAGCCTCAGCCAATATCTGAAGTCTATCATCCTCCTTTCGCCTCCTTGATGCCCTTTTCAACTTTGCTTTCAAGCTCCTGATTCTTGCCTTGTGGACTTTGTTTCTTGCCATGTAATGATAATCCATACACCTCAACAATGTCTTCTCCTTATTGGCCTTCTCTAACATCCTTTTCCAAGTGCAAGTTTGTCCTCTCAAGCCAAGATTCACGCTTAGCTTGAATTTCCCTTTCAAGTGTTGTCAACTTGGTTTTCCTTCTCTTAGCAGCTTGCCGGTTGCTTGCATGTTTTTGAGCTCCATGGATGAGTGGGACTGATAAGGGGCGATTGATGCTATTTTTAGGGTTTTTGGGAATGAAAGGGTTTAGGGAATAGTATTTAGGCTTTGGGATAGCAATTAGGGTTTGGGGATATTTGACTAGGGTTTGGGAATAATGGGATTAGGTATTAGGGTTTTTAGTTTTAGGGATATGGGGGACAGTGAAATGGGTTAAAGAAACTAGAAAAGAAATGAGGGAATAAAAGGTGAGGCAGTTATGGCAACAAAAAAAAAAATTACAAACCCTATGCAATCATGTTTTGAACAAAAATTGCAAAGAGGTAGGGTTTTGAAATTTTTTCACTAAATCATCATAAACATCTTAAGACACACTTTCATTGGAATTTGGAGAGTTTTTGACTTACTTTGGGCCGGAGGAAACCAAGAAAATTGAGAATATGGATGAATTTGTGGTGAAAATGGCTTGAAGCTCTATTCGCCGTGCCACAAACCCAATGCACTGCGCCCCAAACCCAATGCGCTGTGCCACCAAACCCAATGCATAGTGCTTTTTGCAGGAGACTTTTGGAAGCCTTCCCGGTGTCCAAATTAGGCATAGGATAGATAGATGGAAATATTATTGAGTCTAATTTCCAACTCAGCTGCAATTTTTCAATTTGGAGTTCATTTGCCCTGTTGAAAATCAAATCTCCCAAGACGGGTCAAAATGTGCAAAAATGAGGTTCCTAAAGGTAGAGTGTTGTTGCAGTCTACTTTTGAAAGTCTTCCTCAACTCCAAATTGAGCTCATGATAACTCATTGGAAATATCTGTGTGTCTAGTTATCATTGGACGCATCAAGCAAGTCATTTGGCCAACCAAGCTAGGAGAAATCTTGATTTTCCCAAGGTCACTTCAGAGGTGCATCAATTCTCCTAAGGCAACTATATTTTTGACATTTCTCTAAAACCATGACACCTGTGTAAAACGTGAAGGAGGTTTTTCTGCTTTGGACTATTTTGGACAAAACCCTCTCTCAGTTTTTCCAAATTTATCTTTCCTTTCTTAGAAACATCATTTGAGTAAAAACTACCCTGATGTGTGGAACAGAGGATTTGTCAAAAAGAAGTGAAATGAAAGGGATAAGGGGCTTCTAAATTCTTGAGAAAAAATTTTCAAGTAGGGAGGGATGTTAGGAAGTAGGGGAAAGTGTAATTTCAAATATTGAATGAGGGGAAGGGGTCCAAAAGGGCAAAACACAGGCCTAGCCTAGAAAATTGTCAAGTTGTAGCAAGAAACCAGGGTTTGTGCGAAAATGAGGAATTTGGGGGATCTCTGTGATGGGAAGTGTTTAATAAGGTAAATTAAGGATAGGGGAATGTGTATGAACATCAGGATACAATTTTTGCTAATGATTTGACCATCCAAGAAAAATTACCTTCAAAACCCTAGGAGAGGGAAATGAACCTTACCTAGGCACAACTGAAGCATGAAAAAGGTGTAAAATGACCCATTGGAACTTGGCATGATGATGAAAACCATTTGAATGATGGTACACTTAGCTAAATGGTGACATGGACCTACATTTGGACAACTCTGGAAGGAGTAAAAGCAAACCCTAGACCTAATACCTAGTGACCAAATTTTACTTGAAAACTCATTGAAATGAAAAAATTTGACCTTGACACCTTAAAATCACTTTGTAAGAGCATGTTTGATCACTGGAGGAAGGCTACAAAGAGTGGCACTAACAGGGGGCACAATGCACCCTGGAAGAAATTGATGCTTACACCAAGTTATTCAAAGAATTATGTGGTGTTTTCTCCTTGTCTTTATTCTGAAATGCCCAGACTTAATCCCACCATTTTTTAGAATTACATCAACACTTGGCCCGATGCCATCCCTGTCTGCCAAAAGAAAAGGCCTATCAAGCCTCCAAACGTGAAGCTATCAAAGTTGAAATCGATAATCTCAAGCAGGTTGTTTTCATCTATCTTATTAAATACACCACATGGGTTTTCAATCTTGTTCTCGTTCTTAAGAAACAAGGAACCATTCATGTCTACACAAACTTCCGTGATATGAAAAAATATTGTCCCAAAGACAAATTTACCACACCCTTCATAAAGCAGGTCATTGATTAGTGTGCGGGGCATGAAGTTCTCTCCTTTATGGATGGATTCTCCAAATATAACTAGATACGTATATGTTATTCCAATCAGCTTAAAACCACCTTCATTAGTCCATGGGGAACATTTTCTTATAAGGTCATGCCTTTAGGTTTAAAGAATGTTGGGGCCAATTTTTGGCATGTCATGTCCTACTATTTTCATGACCTAGCTCATATTATCCTTACATATCTAGATGATCTCACTGCTCATTCCAAACTTTAGTCACAACACCTTCATGATTTTCGTACCATCTTTCTTAGATGTCACAAGTATAACATTCACCTCAACCCCATTAATTTTTCCTTTTGCATTCCTACTAGACGAATTTTGGGCTTCATTGTGTCCAAAGAGAGTATCACCCTTGACCCCCTCAAAGTTCAAGCCATTCTCGAACTTCCTCCTCCTCATACCCTTCGCTAGTTACAAATCCTCCAAGGAAAAGCTAACTTTCTTCGTAGGTTTGTCCTTGACTATTCCACCATGGTTCATGGGTTTCTTAGACTCCTCTGATCTAACATTCCATATGTTTGGGATGACCAAGCTCCATAGTCTTTCTATGCCCTCACATGTGCTCTCACTTCTGCTCCCTTGATTAGTCCACTAACTTTGACAAGGATTTCATCTTGTATATCTTTGTGTCCGCCTATTTGGTCATCAGGGTCCTAATCCAAGACAATATTGTCGGAAATGAGCATGTCATCTATTATGTCAGTAAGAACCTTAATGGTCCCCCTGTGTCCTATTCACACAAAGAAAAGTTGGCACTAGATGTTGTGCTCTCTGTTCAAAATCTTTGTCAATATATCATTATGTGTACCACCAAATTTGTGACCAATTCTAACCCCATGGATTTCCTCTTAATTAGATGGATCATTAATGGAAAGTACGCCCATTAGATCATTATCCTTCAAGAATTCGATCTTGAATTTGTCACACCCAAAAGTAAGAAAGATTTAGCCCTTGTTGAATTCATTTCTGAATTTCCAGTTGATGCGCCTTATTCACCGATAAATGATGATCTTCCAGATGAACGCTTGTTCACCATTACTATGGATGATCCTTGGTATGGAGACATCCTTACCTACCTACAAACTTTGAAATTTCCCTCCCACCTCACTCGTGATGATCGACTGCATATTCGACATCAAGCCCCTTGCTACATCCTCATTGGTGATGATATTTATCTTCACTATGTCGACATTGTCATATGTCATTGTCTCACCCATGCTAGAGCTGAGCAAGTGCTCAATGCCTACCACAATGGTGCTTGTGGTAGTCACCTCTCTGGAATGGCCACTGCCTAGAAAATAATGTGTGCCAATTACTTTTTCCCTTCTCTCTTTAGTGATTGCTTTGAGGTAGTCAAACACTGTCCCAATTGTCAGTTATACATCCCTAAGGCATGAGCTCCACCTGCTCCCCTCCACCTTGTCATCACAGCTGATCCTTTATGTTAATGGGCTATTGACTTTATGGAGTGTTGACCCCCATCTTCTAATAGCCATAAGTATATTATCGTGGACGTCGACTATTTCACCAAATAGGATGAAGCCATGCCAACGATCAATAATACCATGACTACCGCAACCCTCTTTTTATTTAACCATGTTATCGCTCGATTTGGAGTTTTGAAACAATTGGTCTCCAACCATGGCCAGCACTTTGAAGATGATAAATGGCGTGATCTATCCTCTCTGTTGGGCTTTGAACACCAATATTAATTGCCTTATTACCTCAAAGGAAATGGCCAAGTTGAAGCTGTCAACAAAATCCTATTACTATGCTTCAGTAGATGGTGAATAAACACAAGACTAAGTGACATCTAATGCTCTTCCATGATTTTTGGGCCTATAGAACTTTTGTCAAAACTACCACTGGGTTCACTCCTTTCCACCTCGTTTTCAGAGTGGAGGAATTCTTACCAATCAAGTGTGAAATCCCCTACCTCCACCTTGCCGTTGAAATTCTCCCAGACACCCAACCTCTAGAACAACAACTTATCATGATTTAGCACGCTAATGAATATTGTCATGTTGCATTGCAAACCATTGAAGCGATCGAAAAGTGCACCAAAGCTCAGTATGACCAAAAATTCCACCCTCATACCTTCCATGAAGGTGACCTTGTGCTTGTTTATGACCAAGCTCATGATGTCATGGGGCATGGAAAGTTTGAATCATTATGTCTAGGAACTTACATCATCCGTACGTGTTTGGGAAAATGGGAATAGCTTTTATAGGGTCCAGAAGGAGAAATCCTTCCCAACCCTCGCAATGCACTCTACCTAAAGAAAATTTACCCATAGCATTTCCCATTGAAATGTGTACATCTTTTTATTTTTCTTGCATTTAGGTAGCTTGCATCCCCCACCATCTTATACATTGTCTTCTTGCATCTTTCGAATGGATCCATCATCCACATCTCATTTCATCTATGTTGATGTTGCGAGTCACTTCAACAGGAATCTAGCCTTGGAAACTTGGGCCATTTTCACCCCCTTTCATTTGTTAGTCCACTCCAATGGCATCTACATTAGATCTTCCACCAACAGCCAAGCCAAATATGATGTTGTGATAGGTTTTTTTGTTGATGCCCTTGATCATCAAATCCTTCACCTTCATGTTTGTCTTGATTCCTTGCTACTTTTCATGCAATTGAACAGCGTTTATCATGTGCATAATCCTGTCCTATTTAGAAAATATCTATGAGTTAAGCTTTTGGCATCTGAATTTGAATCCATTGCATTCAGTCATGTTCCCAGAGCCCAAAATCACTATGTAGATAACACTGCAAATAATATTCTAAATTGGAATTTATCACATGCATATAAAATAGGACATCCATAGCATAGATAAATGGTGAACCAAAATTGTCATATGAAAATGCATAACCTTAATTATGTATCATAATATCCAAAATACGGTGTTTTGAGTCCACTAATCTATATACATTCGACATGCTCATTCACATGTTATCACAAAACAAAAATGGGGAACCACATGTCCCTATGCCTAATCACTATCATCTAGAGGATCCCAAGCCAATGGTTCCATCCCACTAGCCTATAGGTCTTGTACTTCCTAACTGGCCATAGCAATGCACCGCATGATTCCTCATCACTCTGAGGGAAGACCAGTGAAATCAACTATATACCGATATTCTAACTCAAGCCACCCATCCTCTATCACCCTGGTCAGTTGAATGTCAAATCTATGCCAGAGATCCTCCAGTAGAGCATCACTACCTGATCTTTGTTGTGATGTGGATCCACCCTGATCTGCAGCCCTAGGCGCTGCGGCTTGTCCCTTGTATCCTATCGGCCACCCTGGTGCTATATCTGCATACCATAAAGTTTAGAAATTAGTACCACATACACATATTTCTTAAACTATAAATGCATCAAATACATAAAAAATTTCACTTACCATCTAGACCCCATGCTCATCCCAACAGAAGTGGTAAGTTGGGATCCACTTTATAGTTCATTTCACTATATGGATAATCATCTATATACAGTGGAATCTAACCCCAATGAGAAAAAAACTCAGGTTGGAACACTCGTCTGACTCCCCCTCCTCCACCTCGTCATAGTAGCTACCCCCATCAATGCATCTTGGGCTCCTGTGGCCCCCCAGCATGGATTTGTACGAGGACAGATATTCAGAATCTTCTCAAAGAAGAATGAGCATAACATTGTTCGAAAAGAACAGTTATCATTGGTCCTCCACCTGCATAGTGGAAAATTTTGTTTCAACCATGACAACATCATTTGGGCCCACCCATAGTAGGTCTCAGCCAACACACTCTCCACTAGCATCATCTTCCCTCCAATGATGTGATGGAAGGCATGACTACCCAAAATCCACAACACTATTGCAACTATACCTCTTTTCTCAAGCCTCTAAAGGTCACTGATATGAATGGTTGTTCCCTTTGCATGAACCCCCAGTACATATTGACGTTCAAAAAACTCACCTATATGCCTCCCATGAGGTCGCGCTAGATGTATCTCCTCCACTACCCCCATGGGGGGGAATCCTGTCGGAAAATATATGTCCTAAATTGTGATCTCGATCATGTTCCCCTATACTACAAAGGCCTCCTGAGCTGGGTCCCAATAGCTCATAATCCCTGACAGTAAGGGCTCACCAGCCCTCACCAAAGGGCTCTCCAATAACTTTAGCACACCATACCATGCCAAAATCCCTTTGACTGCCGGATTCCCTTGAATCCCAGCACCAAGACTTTCCAAATCTCGTTCTCGCCTTACAAGCTTTAACTCTGCCATATCTACAAAATAAAATTATTTTTTGTCAGTTCAGAGTCAAAGGCATTCATTTCTGGTTCTTAGCTTCAGCTCACCACATACCACCAATCATGGTTTTCCTCTCAGCCCAAAATGCAGTTTTTTCCCTCAAAACTACACGAGATGCACTTATCAGCCTAGTTTTAGCATTCCATAATGCATAATAGATCCCCAAAAGTGTGTTGCGATCGTGAGGATAAGAAGGGGTCCCCCACAGTGAACTAAATCCCTAATCTGAAAGTATAATCCACAAAAAATTATGATTAAGGTTAGGCTACCTACCTCCAACTCGCAAATCCTAATTCTGATGGTCGGTTTGTCTGCTATGATATCCACAATATTTAGGGCCTTCTCCTCCTCTCCAAATTGTGACAGCTCACTCTGTAAATGAATTGGACTTGGGGGCAAAAAGCCCTTTTATAGGAAAAACCCTAGTTTTTCCATTGCCCATTGTGACCAAACAGTAGCTCCATTTGACGAACTGTTAGCACTGTTGGAAATTTTTCACTGAGTTATATAATGGGTCTTCCTTTTGTTTTTTGTAATTTAACACTTCGCCAGGAAGTCATGTTTTCCATGAGGTCCCACTTTGTTGCCTATTAAAACCAAATTTCCTCATATGAGTCACTTGTACTTTGGTACCACTTTTCCTTGGCACTTTTCGACTCATGTGTCGATTTTCATCATGAGTAACCATTATTTACAAATGTTTTCATGGTCCCCTCTAGACCTCCCCCATATGGAAGCATCATCAAGTCATCCTCGTTCAGAGCATTTGAGATGAGTCACCCTTGCATCTATGGAGTCTGTATTGAGTCCCCTTGAGACCAATTACAACATTCCATACATCTTTGTGTCACATCCATCCTATTGTATTCATCTTTGGCCTCCATCTATACTGCTTTGTCTTTGACAAGCCCCCATCTGAGTAATTGGCCATCCCCTCCGAAATGGATTCAGTTGCTGCCAAGTCAACCATACATATCATATATGACAAGGGAAGTCATCAGTCCACCACTCATTTTGTTTCCCTCCATCGTCATCCCTAGAGTAAATCCATCAGTAACTCTAATATGATACCTTGTGCCTTTGTTAAGGCTTCCTCATTGCCTTAACTCTGGCGGGCCCTCTTTTGTTGACTTCAGCACATTTATTCCTGAAGTGTGGCCTATAGGGCAGTGCACCTTATTTCCAGCCTACATCTTTGTTCGTTACCTCACATCATGCAAAGGGAATGATTATTGCCCTTTGACTTTGTATTTTCTCACGTACTCGACTTCAACTCCTTATTGTACGATTGAGAATCATACACTTGATGGTTCAGTGATCCAGATGATTGTCCCAGTGATTCTTGGGTGTGTGTGAGATGATTCAAACCTCATGAGGGAGTGGCCCTTCAGGTAGCCCCCCACATTCTTGGATGTCCAGAAATGTTGATCCAGTCTCAGATGCAACTCCGCAAATGTGATGGGTTCAGTTTCAGCTGCTTGTAGTGCCTGCAACATGCATGTCTTCTTCACATTATCCATTGAGATCTTCAGAGCCCTTTCCTGTTCAACACGGATTCTTTGGTTGTGATCCCCCCTCACTATGTTAGTTTGAGGGGCATTATGTCTCATGTACTCGAATGGTATTGTATTCAATCCTGGTCTATGTCTTTCTAGGTGCATTATGTATATTGGATTGATTGTATTATTTCCTGGCCCATTGATGCTAGCATATCATGTATCATGTACTTTGTAGATGAGTCCCAAATTGTTGGGCTCACCATTATTATTTTTACTTAGTTATCTCGATGAGTATGGGTACGCCTCCCCCCGCCTCATTTGAGATCATGTACTCCAACATAAAAGGAAACTTCTATCAGTTTAGTAGGTCTTCACACCTCCATTTATGTATGTCCTCGCATTGCTTTAGCTATCTCTCTCTCTGAATCTCCTTTGGTGTCTCATGGAAGTGTAACCTACAATGTATTTTGGTCATACGATTTTCTCCTAACACTCATACATTGGGGGCAAATATGTTATCACCAAAAAATGATCACCTAGCCATTTCTAACTAGGTGGATCGAAATACACCATGTAGGATTAATTTTACCATAGTAAATCACTTTCACCATGGGAAATAATTTACTAAACCAATTTTATTAAAAAACCGCATGAAAATAATTGAATAAATCATTATTTATTTAATCTTCTCTAGGAATAATTATTAAATCATTATTTGATAATTATTCCTTGTCACATTTGACTAAATCATCTAGGAATAATTAAACAAAACATTATTTATGTATTATTCCTTAATTCTATTATTGGAATAATTGTTAAATCACTATTTAATAATTATTTAAATTTCACACCATTCTTAATCCTTGAAAAATAATTAATAAATCATTTTATTTGTTAATTATTTCTAAATAAAGATATTTGACCATTTTAAATATCTTTTCTCTCTCCAAAAAATACAATAAAGTATTCCTAATGGTTAGATCTTGATTTGGTCAATATTATTTTATTATTCTCCATTTTAGAGATCAACCCAATACTTTGTTATAAATAAGATGGTTTTCCATTCATTCTTGTCCATGATCATTATCATCATCACCATTATCGTCTCTTTTCACTTGAGCTCCCATTTTAGTTATCCACATTGTTTTGGTTTTCTCACACATTGAGAGAGAGAATTGATTACTAAAGCATCAAGGACATCAAAGGACCCACCCATGGAGGGGGATTTGTAAAATATTTTTATAGATCTCCTTCAACAAGTGTTATCAATAAAATATTTATTCATTTTAAAATTCTTCCATTTGGGTTATTACATTGGATACATTCATTGATGTTTGTTGTTTTGGATGGTATATGTTGTTTTGTTGCAAGTTTTTCTAGTGTTATTGCAGATCTAAAGCATAAGCAGCCACAAATTGTTGTTAGGGTCACGTGTAACCTAGTGAATTAAGTATTTTTGGTACACCTTCCAAGAAATTTCACACTAACATAAGGTATCAGATGTGGACCCCTCAACAATTTATAACAAGGAGCCAAATTTTGGAACTTGATCCAAAAAATTATCTAGGCCTAAAGAGGTTGTTTGGTTTAAAAAGTAAACTCAGGTTCAAAGGTACTACTCCTCAGTGAAGTGCACCAATACTCAAATCATAGGATATTCAAACTTCTTATTAAAGTAAAAAGGTATCTAGACCAATGAGGCTATATAGATCTAACACAAGTGTAAAATTTATCTAGGTATTCGGGACTCTAAATCAAGGAATTTCTAGAGTAAACATCTTGATCTCTAGATTTTGGATTTCACTTTACTTTTTGAGATTCATTAATTAAAGTTGGAATCTATGATATACACTAGCCATTAACTTTGGAATGTTGTTGTGGGTGTAAAAACACAAAGAAACCCGAGTGTAAGAGGGAGAGATAGTAAATATCCCAGAAGAAAAACTATTTAGAGCACAATCCAGAGAGGAAATTTTCTTATATAGGAACCGGTTTGGTATTATATGAGTGCTCATATATGGTAGAAAGACATAAAGAAGTAGCTCAAGGAGCATTTTAATGGAGGCTTGTAGAAATTTCAGCCCTGCAAGTAGAGGTGAGATGCATTTAGACAAGGTTAGAGTCAATGGAGACTTCCTAGAAAAAAGGAGCTAACATGGGAGATGTCAATGAGGCAGATGAAGAATCTTCTAGGGAAGAAGAAGGTGAAGAATTAGCATTGGAGAGAATGTTAAAGATGACCACTAGGATAAGTGATGGACCAAAGATGGAGGTTCTTGTATATGAAGGTAATTTAAATGTTGATGAATTCATGGATTTTATCAATGTCATGGACAAATATTTCAATTAGGAAGATGTTGATGAAGAGAAAAGAGTGAATTATGCAATGACAATATTGAAAGGTCATGCAACCCTATGGTGGGATGAAGTGCAAGTAGGTAGAAAAAGTAAAAGCGAGTCCAATATCAAGAGTTGGGAAAAAAATGGTGAATAGATTTAATGTTTGCTCTAGTATTCCAACTCTTGATATGTTTACCATACTTGTACAGGTTAGCAACATTGAAAATTAGAGATATTCCAACATCAGGGGGTATTTCAATCTCATATGTATTTGCAGAATACTTCCTTAATACTCTGCATGGTCCAATTTTCTTGAAATTTAATTTGTTATACTCCCTCTTTGGAAATCTTTCCTTTTTGAGGTGTGCTAATACCAAATCTCCAACTTCAAAGTTTACCTCTCTTCTTTTCAGATTTAAAGTTAAGTTCATGCCTAAAGATTACTAGTTAAATCTATTCAAACATTTTCATAATCTTGGAAAGAAATTTAGTTAGTAAGAGAATATAATGAGAAATTTTATAAATTAAACATTAGAACTAGTCATAAAAAAGAGGATGCTTAAAATGTTGCTAGGTACATTAATGGTTTGAGGTATGAAATGCAGTGTGAGATTAGAATCTTATCCCTAAGAATAGTTGAAGACATATATCAAGCTAATTTGAAAGAAGAACACAATATAACTAGAAAATAGAGTCAGAAAAGTAGAGGAAGTAGTCTTACAAGAGGGAAAGGACAACAAACTAGCAGAGGAAGATTTCAATCCTCAAGAGAGGAACGTTGAAGTTCAAGTAGTCAGTCAACAAGAGGAGGTGAATTCAGAGGAAAAATATCTTTCTCGAGAGATAGAAGAACTCGCAGTGACTATTGACCCAAATGTTACAGATGTGGAAAATTGGGACATATGTCATGGCAATGTCTAGAAAATAATCCATTAAGGAAAAAAAGTTCACATGTGACAAAAGAAAGAGAAGAAAGTGTGAATTCAGCTACAATAGAATAAACCCTTAAAGCAAGGGAGTCATTATTGCTGAAGAGAGGTTTGGTCAAATTAGAGAAGGAAGCTAAGGAGTGAGACTAGAGGAAAATCCTATTTAGAATGGTATGCAAGTCATAGGGTAGGTGTTGCAAAGTTGTGATTGACAGTGGTAGCATAGATAACTTTGTTTCTATTAAGATGGTAGTCAACCAGATTTGAAAAGAACAACACACCCTAACTAAATGATCTTCCAAAATTAATTCCACAAAGACTCTCATTATAAAGTTTAAATGAAAATTGAAACAAAGTTACAAACTTCAATAAAACTTACAAAAGACAATAATGAGAAAATATGAAAATGACTTTATTCTCTGCAGAAACAATTCATACAAAGTTTGAGGTTAGTGCTTAGGGTTCACTTTGTTGGAAATAATACTGAGAGGGGGGGGGTGAATCAGTATTATCACATTAATAAAACTTTTTCCATTTCCATAATCAGATTCATACATGCTACTTCCACAACTTCTTATGATTAAGTTAATTGATCTTCAATGAGTGCATTAGAACATTATCAACCATATTATCAATTAACAGATGCAGTAACATAGAATAGATCATCACACATAAGGCACACACATGAACACCATGATATAAGGTGGAAACCCAATGCGGGAGAAAACCACCTGCTGCAAGTCATCTCAATCTTCTTCTTAATAAGAAAATCCTTTTACAATATTTGTACTGGTGCAGTCTTATACCAGTACGGGAGCTACAACCCCCTTTGCTCTTGTACTAGCCGATCCATTTACTAGTACGCAGGCTACTACCTGCTACAATGCTCCAAAGATTTCCTTTAGCTCTTGTACTAGCTTAGATACTAGTACGTAGGCACCGGCCTACAATCTTCTCTCCTCTAGGTACCACGTTTCATCAATTTTCATACTGGATACACTGAAGCACAACACATAATCTGAAAGGCTACGTTTCATCCAATTTTCATACTGGACCCAACAACAACATTGAAGCACATAATCAAACAATCTTCTGAATCACCCAATCACCAGATCCATACACATACAATGATATTATGAGAGTTATCAACCAGATCTAGTACATAAAGATAAGTCATTAATCATGCTGCTATCTGAACTCAATACCAGTAACCAAACATCAGTTATGCACCCAAAACCCTGCAGAATAGTCAAAGGCAGTTAAAACAAATTTCAAGCAGGGACCGCAACTTCACTGGTATAGATCTGCGGATATCTGTACTACCTCCGCACATGCGCCTTCTGTGGCGCCGCGACCACTGCACCTGCGCCTTCTGTGGTGCCTCCGCACTGCGCCTTCTGTGGCACCTCCACACTGCACCTTCTGTGGCGCCTCTGCACTGCGCCTTCTGTGGCGCCTCCGCACTACGCCTTTTGTGGCCTCTGTGGCGTCTCCGCACTGCGCCTTCTGTGGCGCCTCCGCACTGCGCCTTCTGTGGCGCCTCTGTGGCATCTCCGCACTGCGCCTTCTGTGGCGCCTCCGCACTGCGCCTTCTGTGGCGCCTTTGTGGCGTCTCCGCACTGCACCTTCTGTGGCGCCTCCGCACTGCGCCTTCTGTGGCGTCTCCGCACTGCGCCTTCTGTGGCGCCTCCGCACTGCGCCTTCTGTGGCGCCTCCGCACTGCGCCTTCTGTGGCGCCTCTGTGGCGTCTCCGCACTGTGCCTTCTGTGGCGCCTCCGCACTGCGCCTTCTGTGGCGCCTCTGCACTGCGCCTTCTGTGGCGCCTCCGCACTGCGCCTTCTGTGGCGCCTCTATGGCATCTCCGCACTGCGCCTTCTATGGCGCCTCCGCACTGCGCCTTCTGTGGCGCCTCCGCACTGCACCTTCTGTGGCGCCTCTGCACTGCGCCTTCTGTGGCGCCTCCGCACTGCGCCTTCTGTGGCGTCTCCGCACTGCGCCTTTTGTGGCGCCTCCGCACTGCGCCTTCTGTGGCGCCTCTGTGGCATCTCCGCACTGCGCCTTATTTAGATCTAGACATTACTCCCAAGAGATCATAGTATTTCAGATCTAGCTCCCATAAGATGTTCAACCCAAAAACTACACAAGCCAAATGATCTCCTTTGCTTTATATAGGCAAGCTCTTCCTCAAATCATGGATCAATACCACGAGCCAAAACCATAGGATCAAAAAACTGTTGGACTAATACCATGAACCAACCATGAAAGTACGTGAGATCAACACTTTTGGATGCAATACCACGGGCCAAAACCATAGGATCAAAATTGTCGGACTAATACCATGAACCAATCATGAAATTGCGTGAGATCAACACTTTTGACGAGGTACCATGGTCCAAAACCATAGGTTCAAATACCAAGGACTAACTACCATGGACCAAAGGTAAGTTCTCCAACATATACACGCTTTTCCTCATAGGTTCAAATACCAAGGACTAACTACCATGGACCAAAGGTAAGTTCTCCAACATATACGCGCTTTTCCTTGCATGAAAGTGCGTGAACTTTTTCTCTACTTGAAATAAACTTTTCTCTGCATAAAAGTGCGTGAACTTTTCTCTACATGAAATAAACTTTTCTCTGCATAAAAGTGCATGAACTTTTCTCTACATGAAATAAACTTTTCTCTGCATATAAGTGCGTGAACTTTTCTCTACACTATAATTTATTTTCTGAGATGAGTGGGTTGCCATCAAGTACAACATATGTATCATAATGCCAACACATTTATCACTACTTCTTAAAAAAATTTGATCAATTAACTATTGGACGCATCCCTACTCTTGTTACCCTTTAAAAACGAATTTTATAAAGAAAAATAAGAATGCAGAGAAGATTCAAATCACCCTATGCTTCATCGAGATCTCCCCCCCCAAAGAAAAAAATATTTGTTTCTGTAAATAGAGGGTCTTCCCCTTTTACCATTACATATCGAATCTGCAAGTCTTCAAAGATCTTATAAATCGATTAGGTCCCCCAAACTAACTAAGGATCCAGATAATCAAATAGTCAACAATTGATATTGATTGCCAATTCGAGTTGGAAGATGTAACCATGTAGGAAAAACACATTCCCTATATTCCAGGATTCTGTTGTTTTACATCACAGAAATCATTTCCCGACATATGTTTCTCTAAAATTAACAGGGACCGATGCATCCCTTTGAGTATTATCCATGGAGAAGATTTGCATGCCAATCTGGGGTTGACAGATCTTGGTTGAAGGCAGGAGATCTTGTTACAGATGCAATAATTTTCCATCATAATCCAATCATTTAACAATAATACTAGTTAAAATCAAATGACAGAGTAGGTATGAAATGAAAACAATATGAAAATAGTCATTGATCATCCTTTTTCTAGCATTTACAGATTGAGTGAGATGTTTGGAAACTTCATGGCAGAATTGTAAAAATATTGAAGTGGATTACAATCCTCTGAAAAATAAAAAAAATATGAACAAATGGCAGATTGGATCCAAACAGTGCAGAAAAAGTGGCACATTTAATCTTTTTGGCATTTTTGTTTTTTGTGGTCAATGGGGAAATATTTTGTAATGCTCCATATTTCGCATTAAACGATGTTGAATAGTTGTTGGGGCAATGTTAATTTTGGTGAGAAGGTACAAGCAAAGTGAATTTTATTGCATTGGTGTGTCATGTAAGTTTGCAAAACCTCATTTTGAAAAGAAAATTGTTTGTCCAATTACGGTGAATTTTTTATTTATGAAGTTCGATTCCCACTCATCATTTCCTGTCAGCAGATATGTCAAAGCATAAAAAGCGGATGATATTTTACTTGTGCGCAATCAAGGAATATATTTGGATTTTGAAATTCTTTGCCATAATTCCTCGTAATCTTGATTAATGTTCAACATTTGTTCCCTTGCAATCATATTACCAATATGCTTTAATCATTTTATACTATGTGTTCCTCCTTTATTTATATCCCATATTTGTGTTTTTCTTTTGAATATTTTATATATACAATATATATAATGTGCCCACTTTTATTTCTCATACAAAAGTTTGTTATGAGAACCTTTCATGTTGATAAATGTAATTAATAATATATAATATACACTATATTAATTAGCCCCAAGGGATAGTTCAGTTGGTCTAGTTCCTGTTGCGAAGCACCTCGCTTATCAAGAGGTCACAGGGTCAAATCTCCTTGACGACCTTGGGATTAGGCATTGCTAGTTTGGCCGGTGGGTAGATCCCTTTAGGTTGATCTACCTGGATTTTCCCGTGGATGTAGTGATCACTCAGTGTTCGTGAACCACCCTTAAAATATATCTATTGACGCATCCCCTGATGATGGACTCACTTGGTAGTTCGAAATGTTGGTTTTATAAAACTCTATAATAGGTTATTCCTCCTCTTTTTAAAACTATGCTCACTTGTATGGATTCATTATTTAACAAGAGTAGTCTTATCGGCATTTAAATAGGGCTATGGGAAGACTATAGTTAATGAAGCAATTAGACGTTTTATCAGAAAGTAAAGAGTACAAGGAGGCATATAAAGCCTTTCATAATGATTTTGAGCATCGTTCATTCGATATTTTTGTGGAAATGCAGAAGATACATTTTGAAGCTATGAAAGAGTTTTTAACACGGAAGCTGGAGACGCTGATTCCGAAGGATATTCTTGCAAAATTAAAGGATGCATTTAGTTTTGTAGAATCAGGCGAAAGGGGTAAGAAGGGAATCATATGTATTTATGACCCTATTTCCATGTTACTAATTTGAAATCTTCTGTGTTGGTATGAAAATTGAAATCTTTCACGTAGCTTTCAACTTGGTGACATTGCCAGGCTTTTAAATTTGCTACTTTTATATCTGAATTGGCTGAGACTAAATCCTTTGCTTCATAATATAGTCCAACATATCCATACTGAGGCTTTCTGGACTGATTTTTGCTCTACATTTCTGTAAGCTCCATTGTCTCCAAGCAAGAAGGTAGATCACTTGTATCTGGTACATTCATTCTTATATCCGTTAGTAGCCAAGGAATAGGATCAACACCATTTGCAAGTGTAAGCATATGTCTAATGAGTTCCATGTTTTTTTCATAAAATCACTTGTGCTAAAAATGAAACAAGAAAATCTTGATTCAATTTTTCCCTTGAATAAAATTAGGAGAAAAATTGTAATTCCACGTTCCAAGACAAACTGTACGAGTTAACTAAGTTAATTTGACTTAGCTGGTCCAGTTAATTCGAGTTGAGGATCTAACTTGAGTCATGTAGAGTGTATGCTACTTTATAGGATCCTTGGTTGAGTTTATTTTGAGTTGTAATTAATTAATTCAGTTTTACTGAGTTAAAGTCAGTTTAACTAGATTCAATTGATCGAGGAACTCATAGCAGGTCTAACAATGAGCTTCATGTTTTCGACTAGATCATTGATAATTCAGTTATAAATAACTCATGCATGTTAGATATGAGAGTTACCCAATTGAGATTTGAGTTAAAGGGTAGTGTACTATTAGTTGTATAATCATCCAAATTGTACAGGTGGTGCATGCATTCATAGGAAGGCCTATGATGGATTGCACAATTACAATTGAGGAATTTCCCTAATTAATATGGGTTAATTCCTCATTGAACAATGCAAGGAAGTAGGAGCTTGGAAGGATAGGAAATTAGTTAAGTGTTGGCCAGATTTAGCCTATGAAGTGGTGAGACAAACAGAGATAGTGCAAAGGTTTCTCGGGCTTCAGAAAATAATTGTAATGTTCTTACATTTTCTGATTAATGAAATATACAAATAGCAAGGGTTTCTAGTTGTGGATTTTACTAGGAAATCATTGTGTAATATGTTGATTGAATTCTTTCTCTTGTATGATTTGTGATTTCTCAGTCGATTAATTGTTTCCTATGATGAGTAGAGTATATTCAAATATTTTATTTTAAAAAATTACATAAGCATTTCAAATCTACAAGGAATTTTTACATGGTATCAGAGTTTTAAATCATGCTAGAAGAGAAGAATATGAGTTTGTCATTGCAGGTGAAATCGAATTTGCAGGATCATTCTTTAGAGTCAGCAGGATGTTGTTTAATGGATTGAGACTCGAGTATGCCCTTGAGGGTAGATCGAACTATATTTCTTGGAAGGACGGGATGGAGGCAGTGTTGGAAGACAATGCACTGAAGGAATTCATAGATAATGATATTCTTAAGCCTCCAACAAATGATGTTGAATATCTAGAAGAGTGGAAGAAATGTGTTGCAAAGGTGAGGAGGATCACACTAGAAGGAGTTCTAGATCATATTGTCTCAAATATCCATGGGAAGGATACACCATATGTAATGTGGCAAGCCTTGATAGACTTACTTCAGAACAACAGTGACCACAGGAAGTTGGCACTGAAGGAAATCTTTGGAAGATCAAGATGGAGAAGGGTGAAACAGTACCCCAATACTTGAGTAGGTTAACCCAATGTTAGGATGAGCTTGGGAGCATTGATATTATAGTTCTTGAAGATGATCTGGTCAACCTAGCACTTCTAGGCCTTCCCAAGAGTTGGCACAACTACCAGGATTCGATAAATGGTAGGGAGCATCTACCAAAGTGAGAGCATTTGTGGTCCGACTTGGTGCAAGAAGAAATAAGGTAGAACACTAGAGATGGAACCTCATCCAAGCATGCTGATGAGGATAATTATGCCATGGCTGGAAAGGAAAAGAAAGGGAAAGGGAAGAAATCCCAATACAAAGGGGATTCCAGTCAGGGTGACAACAAGAAGGACTTGTCGACGATTAAATTTTTTCACTATCATGAGTTGGAACACTATGCCACGAAGTGTTTGCATAAGAAGGCTAACAAGAAGCCCTTAGGAGGAGAGGCAAGCGAAGTTCTAACTTCACAATTTGAGTTGGATTTTACCCGCATTGCATGCATGGTGACCTCTGTGATGGGTAGTGTGTGGTATTTGAATAATGGAGCCTCATTCCATATGATGGGAAACAAATAATTTTTCAGTGACTTGGAGGAGAAGGACCTTCAAATGCACATAAATATGGGAGATGATGGAAGGTATAGCATGACCGAAATCGATATTGTTACTTTTCATAAGGATTTTGGTTCTCCTCTCACATTAAAAGATGTAATGTATGTTCTAGGTTTGAAAAAGAATTTAGTTTTAGTTGCTATGTTGGAAGATCGTGGCTACGATGTGATATTTAGCGAAGGAAAGGCTTTCCTTCATCAAATAGCCACAAAACAAGTGAAGCAAATTAGAGTTCAGGTGAAGAACCTCTACAAATTAGATTTAGAAGATTGTGCAACATTGATTACAAAAGTAGAGAAAGTGCAATGTCGAGACATTGGTGATTTATGGCATAGAAGATTGGGCCATTTGCACCATGGAGCCTTCCAGATCATGCAGGTGATTTCTACAGGACTTCCCAAGGGTGCACTAGAGCAGTGAGATACATGCAAAGGGTGTAAATTGGAGAAGTACACCAAAGCAACCTTTCAGATTTGTGTGGATCGTTCTCGATAGCCTCCATGACCAAGAACATGTATTATGTGATATTTGTAGATGATTTCTCATGAAAGAGTTATATTTTCTTCATGCAGAAGAAATATCAGACATTGTCTAAATTTTGTGAATTTAAAACATTTGTTGAGAAAGACATTGCAGGAAAGTGAAAGCTCTTAGGAGCGATAACGATGGACAATATGTGTCGACTGAGTTCAAGAAATTTTGTGCATCAGAAGGCATTTGACAAGAATTAATAACACCCCATAACCCACAACAGAATGGGGTGGTTGAAAGGAACAATATAAGTATGGGAGCTACATAGACGATGTTACATGATCAGGGCCTACCATTGCACTTGTGGGATGAAGCATGCAACACATATGTATATGTGCAAAACAAAAGTCCTCATCGGATTCTCAAGATGAGTAGACCAGGAGAATCTTGTTCAGGGAAGAAACCAAATGTAACACACTTCAGGATATTTGGTTCATCAGTTTACTTTCATGTTTCCGAGGATGCAAGGAAAAAGTTAGAACTGACAATTGAGTTGGGAAGATTTGTGGGGTACACTGATACACCTCACAATTATCAGGTGTACCTTCCATCTCACATGATGACAATTGTTTTTAAAGATGTGAAGTTCGATGAGGAGAAGGCCATGAGATGTTCCCTTAAGAGGGGGCTTCAGTTACATGAAGATGAGGAGATTTTAGTTGAAAAGGAAGAACCTTAGGATGATGTGGAGCAGCCACACACAGAGGAGCAGAGAGTGGAAGAACCCACTCATGCAGAGACATCAAGAGATGGAAGGAAGCGCACCAAAGAAACTGGCAGATTGATGCATGATGCTAGACAGAATGTGAGAACACGCACATCACAGCAGGTAGAGGAGGTCACGTACACTGGCTACATGGATATGGTGAGAAATAGTGTAGATACTGAGACATCCTCATTCGAGGAACCATTGTAGAAACTAGTATGGGTTGATTTTTATGGTAGAGGAATATGATTCCATAGTTAGAAACAATGTTTGGGAAGCTGTCCCACGGCTAGAGGACAAGTGAGTGGTAGGTTTTAGGGGGATCTACAAAGTGAAGCAAGAATCAAATGGGAGTGTCAAGAAACACAAGGCCAAATTTGTGGCCAAGGGGTTCTCTTAAGTAGAGATAATTGATTATGATGAGACCTTTCCTCCAGTAGCAAGTTACCCTTCAATTGGATCTATTCTAGCACTTTTAGTGTAGATGGGATGGAAGATACATCATATGAATATGAAGATAACCTTACTCGATGGAGTGATTAAGGAAGAGGTGTACATTGAGAAATCAAAAGGATTTGAGACCTTCAACAAAGAGTCACATGTGTGTAGACTCAAGTAAACATTGTATGGAATGAAACAAGCACCATGTGCTTGGTATGCCAAGATTGACAGTTATTTCACCAGGTAGGGCTTCACCAAAAGTGAAGCAGATGAAAACCTTTACCATATTGTGGTTGAAGGTAAATTATTGATTATATTATTATATGTCAATGATTTAATTCTAACAGATGATGAGAATTTGGTCAAATCTTGCAAAGAGGATTTTGCAATAAAATTCAAGATGAAGGACCTGGGGCTCATGTATTATTTCCTTAGTATAGAAGTATGGCAAGGAGATGGGGAGCTATTTGTCTCTTAGGGAAAGTATTCCAATGAGATACTGAAGAAGTTCCACATGGAGAGCAGCAAATCCATGGAGACTCCTCTAGCAGAGAATTAGAGGAAGGAATATGCTACTTCAGGTGAAGTAGTGGAGGCTACTATTTACAAGTTGCTTATGGGTTCACTTGTGTACTTGGTGAACACATGACCGAACATGTGTTTTGTAGTTAACCATCTTATTCAAGCAATGGCTAATCCAACCAAACTCTATTGGAAGGAAGTTAAACATGTTTCGAGATACCTTAAAGGCACCACTCAGTTTGGTCTTTGGTACATACAGACAGGGGGAGTGAAGCTGCATGGGTTCATAGATACAGATTGGGAAAGGAGTACATTAGACAGGAAGAGCACATCAGGAGGAATCGTCAGTATTACGTTAGCAACAACTTCTTTGTACAACAGGAAACAGAGATCAGTTGCACTCAATTTAGTAGAAGTAGAGTACATGGGTGCTAGTCAAGAAACTTGTGAGGCTATCTAGATGAGGAAAATCCTTGTTGGGTTATTTAGTCAAAAAATGGATCCTATAGTGATTTATTGTGAAAATCATAGTTGTATCAACTCTCTGAGAATTCAGTTTTTCATGATTGGTCCAAGCATATTGACATCTGGTATCACCATCTCAAAGATTGTGTGCAAAGGAGAATCATGTTGCTAGAGTATATTCCTACATAGGAGCAGGATACAAAAATCTTGACTAAGGCATTGTCAAGAGGAAACTTAGAGTTCCATAGAGGAAGGATTGGTGTATCTGATAATCTCTTTCTTGTTGAAAGGGAGTGGTGAAAATGAAATAAGAAAAATCTTGATTTAATTTTTCCCTTCAATTAACTTAGGAGAAAAATTGTAATTCCACATCACAAAACAACTTGTACGAGTTAACTAAGTTAATTTACTTAGTTGGTTCAATTAATTTGAGTTGAGGGTCTAACTTGAGTCATGTAGAGTGTCTCCTACATTATAGGAGCCTTGGTTGAGTTTATTTTGAGTTGTAATTAATTAATTCAGTTTTACTGAGTTAAAGTCAGTTAAACTAGTTCCAAGTGATGGAGAAACTAGTGAGAGGTCTAACAGTGGGGTGTTGCTTCATGTGTTCAACCAATTAACGGATAATTCAGTCATAAATAACTCATTCATGTAAAATTTGAGAGTTACCCAGTTGAGATTAGAGTTCAAGGATAGTGTACTATCAGTTGTATAATCATCCAAATTGTATAGGTGGTGCATGCAGTCAAAGGAAGGCCTATGATGGATTGCGCAATTCAAATTGAGTAATTTCCATAATTAATAGGGCTAATTCCTCATTGAAGAATGTAAGGAAGTAGGAGCTTGGAAGGTTAGGAAATTGGCTAAGTGTGTGCCAGAGTTAGACTATGAAGCAGTGAGACAAATAGAGATAGTGCAAAGGTTGCTGGGCTTGAACAAAGCATTATAATCTTCCCATATTTTATGACTAATACAATATACAAATAACATGGGTTTTTAGTTGTGGCTTTTCCCATGAAATTGTTGTGTAATATGCTGATTTAATTATTTCTCTTGTATGCTTCGTGATTTATCGATAATTAATTGTTTTCGATGATGAGTAGAGTAGATTCAAGTTTTTTGTTTTAGAAAATTACATAAGCACTTTGAATCTACAAGGAATTTCTACAACTTGGCATCGTTGTCAGAGAAATAGGGTGAGCCAAAGAAAATCAATACATAAACACTTTTTCCCTTTGCGAGTGCTTAGCGTGTAACATATCAATTACAAATAGGCTAATGACCTAGCCAAGCCATGACCTAAAAATATTACCTTGTTTGCTTTATAATTTTTCAAATAACTCATACTAGGAAGATTGCAGGTTATTCTCTAGAAAATGTCATAATGAAACATACCTTGCCAATCTTTGGACACTTCACCGTAGCTCTTATAAAATCCACGTTATCCCAACTGCCTTACTAAATTTATCCGAATTTGGCTGAAAATATGATCAAGTGTTGTCGAGCATGAATTATCGTGAGATGGTCGAACCAGCCTCAGTTATTTAATTTCGAGATTAATTCGATGCATGGAGTCTAATCCAACGACATTCACATATATTGTAGATTTTTTGTTTTAGATTCTAAATATTTATTTTGAAATAAAAATTGTAGATTCATCTCCAGTGAAATCATGACTAGAAAATCATAATCATCGAATTTTGAAATAGGTATTGTAAATCGTAACCATCCAACCATAATGGGGATCACATTCTCATCACAATTAATAAATTAAATGTCGCTGAGCCAAGAGTCAAAATCCTTTTGTATATCTTCACTATAAACTCGTCGAAGATTTAAGCATTCATGGGTGTTGTGTTTGTTACAAGATTTATTATCTATGTTGTTAAATTGAGTGTTTTGTGGCTATAATTTGAAATGGGGTAATTTGCTTCTTTCATTTATTAAAGAAATTAATAATTGAATAATTTTAATTTTTTTATTAAATAATTTAATTATTATTGAATATGAAATTTAAAAATAAATATAAATATTGGTTTTTGTTTTCAATTTTTCACATTATGTTTTTTGATTTATTATTTTTTTGGGGTTTTATGGTGGTACAGTATTCACTATAGACATTTCATTGTTCCACTAGGACACCTTGGAAGCTTCGTTTCTTTAACGCTGAATTTGAAGACTAGAAGAACTCGTAGAATAATTGGATTATTTTTTTTCATGGAGCCTCAAAAATGGACTAAGTCTGTATGAAGTTGCATTAATGTGTAACAATGGCCTATAGTAGCCTTATTGGTGTATTTTGTATTGATAATTTTCTTGATATAAACTTTAAAGAGTGGAGATGGTAACATCAATGAACAATAGTGAGACTAACCAAATTCATGGAATTTGACATTGGGAGAAGAGTCAAATTAAGATTGTTTTGAATTTTATCATATATGTCCTTGTTGCTCCATTCGTGTTGGACTTAGATCCCATTTACTAGAAATTTTCATAAACAACAACACAGGCATAGGCCAACACAGGAAACAAATGAAACACCTAAATCACAATGAAATAATATTATCGAGAAGTTGGAAAGCCTCAAAACAATCCATGGAAAGAAATATAGAACAACAAGAATAAATCCATTACTTGGATCAACATAAATGACTACTATTGAGGTTTTGCAATCTTTAAACATTCATTAATATATAACATTATCCCAAACTAATCTTAATGTACCTCATCAAATTTTGGAAAGAAAAAAATCATTTTTGGGTTTGCAAATCTGCTTATGACCTGATATGTAGGTTACTTTCTATCCCAAAAAGTTCTTGAAACAGAAGGTAGATTCAAGCTTTTGTGGATTGTTAAACTATTTGACCTATACAATCAAGTATTCATGGTGTCTCTCCTTCCTGAACAAATTTGATTTTAGGTCAAATAGTCTCATCACTGTAGAAGCATTTCTTAATCATTAGAATTTTTTGAATCAAATTAGTTTTTGAATTTTTAGACTCTTAGGTGCTTAATGTGCCTTAGCCAACACTTATAGAACCTATCTTCTTCTCTATTCAAAGGATTTCCAATATGTGTTAAGCCCTTGAACATGGGAAATGATATTTTCCTCATTATATTGGGAGTACCCATTAGGAAGACATCCCATGAGAGTGCTTATGCTTCTCCAGTGCTTCAATCTGCACCATTGTTGACAAATTCAATTATGTTATCCCTTCTACTTCAAGGAAATCATATCTTTGTTTATCAATCTGTCATTCCTCTCCATCAGAAGATTTCTTATGTGACACCTTTGAATTCACATCATTTTTTTCTTCTTCTTTGAAACTTTATTTCTTTTCTTCTGTTCTTCATCTAAATCTTCCCCCTGTTTAATGTATTCCTTTACATCCCTCCTTAGTGACTTCTTATCTTTAATTCCCTTCTCTTTTTTTCTAAAGGATTTTTCAAAATAAAAGAAGTCATCTTAATCCTCATATCTACATCAGTAATATACCCACATGAAGCACATCGCAGGGATATCATTTGTGTCTTTGACATTAGAATATTTGTCTCTATATTTCCACATCCATAGTTGTTATAGATCCATTTGGGCACCTCACTCCCATCATTTAGATCAGTACCATTAGGGCTCATCAAACCCTAATTTAGTTACTACATGCCCTAGACAAGTCATCACTTTGAATGCCTCCTTCCCTGAGAGTTTCTTGGCCTGAATCCCTCCAGAAATGCCTCCTTGAGGGACTAGCGTAGCCTTAGACATGGGCAAGTGTGCTTCAGTGCAGGTAGGCCCATGTCAGGGTGCTTTGCAGAGCACCTAGGCCACTTTGACTTGCATTGGGCAATATTGAGCAAAATTCACATAGGGTTCTGGCAATATTCTTATCTTCTGGAGCCATCTAGAAGATTTCCACACTTATCATCTCCTATGAACTCGAAATTGGATAGGGAATGAGTTAAGTAACCTCCTATCCTCTCATCTCTTCTTCCATGGAAACTAAATCTAAGTTTGGAAGGCCTTTCAACACCTTCATTTATGACCAAACCTCATCCATTTGCCTATAAATTGAGCACTCATCTAAGTGATCAAGGGCTGGACTTTGAGAATTGTAAGGAGATACTGTTGGTGTGAGGATTGAGATTATAAGCAAGTATTGTTATGCTGCTGGAGTGCTATGCTATTGATGTGATGTTGGTTGGAACCCAAGCTCGAAGAGTGGCAATGGATTGGACTTCATGGTTGTAGTTCTTCCTTCTACTTAATAAATTTGTTTACACATTTTTTCATATGCTTGTCTTGATATATGATGTTTATATGTGTGAATGTATCTGATTCCATTTACTTATAGTCGATAGATCTCTTGCTTTGATTGGTTCTTTATCTTCTTTTTATGCTTGCAGGTACTTTTTGAGCGAGTTAACAAAAGAACAAGTAGGTCCTTTGATTCCCTTGTCTGATTTATCATCTATAGAAAAAGGATAAGCGCTTTACAGCTGTTTTTCTAGGTATAGCTACCTACCTAGGGAATTAGTATTTATCCGTAGATGCAAAATTCCTCATAACAAATTGGCGACTCCGCTAGGGAACGATCATAGTTTCGGGTAGTTTACCTTCATCCTAGTACACTCTAGTAGATCTTACTTGCTTCCATTGATCTTATTTCAGCCTTTTTGAAGTGCTTTTTTGGTGAAAATTGTGCTTGCAAGCCCTTAGGATGGCCTCTTTAGCACCAACACAGGTTTGGTCTAGAGACAGAGCACTGCAGAGCACCCTTGGCTTGAGGACAGTGCTCTGAAGCACACTATCTCCCATTCAAGGCTGCGCTAATCCTCCTTACGAAAAAATTCCCTCATTTGAGTTGATTTTTTACCAAAGTTCTTTATGTTTCTGCTTGCTGAAAGGTCAATGATGCTTGTGTCTCTGAAATCAATTTGTGTTTCCTTTTCCAGCCCTACTTTGTCCTTGATTGTCTAGTGTTTCTTAAATGATTTATTTATCACTATCAATTCATTGTCAAAGTTAGTTTATAGTCGATTAATCTTTGTTCAAAGTAAAGTGTCGTAAAAGTCTTCTTTTCTTTCAAAACGGAATTGTCTTAAATTCTTCGTTCTTGCAAAAAGATTGGTTGATTGTTTGTGCATTAGTTTCTTTTTTTTCATCACAACATTAAGGGAATTGAAAAGAAAAACTTGCATTGTGCATTAAAAGAGTTTGTGTGCACTCATAGGAATAGTTTAGGGAAATTGCATTAGATGTGTTCTTTGTTCTTTGGTTACAAGAATCAGATTGCTTTATCCCTCCTAGCTAAGGTTTTCATTGTCAAAATTGAATGAAAATGATGCCTATCATATTAGTTGCATTCTATGAATTGAAAATACATCACGTGGAGAACCTTGAAAGGAAAATTCTTAATCAATATCAACTTAAAATTAACATTAATTAACCTAATGGAGCATTGTCACCTAACGCAAAACATTTAGAGGTTCTAGGCTAGAGACGTGTTCCAGTGTCATAAAACATAGTAGTTGCCACTAACTTGTCTGTGATACATTCCGAGTGTGATACCTCATTCCACGTATGTGAGTATATCGTAGCTTGTCCATGTACCTTCGGGTATATAGGGCGGAGTTACAGTATGTAAAGTATATGGGAATGCTCTCACTATGTGGTTTCACATTAGACAGTGCTAATACAGATTGGGCCTCCATGTACTTTTATGTATATATGGGAGGACAATACTAGGTTGCTATCCATCCTTAGGTAACCGAGTCGACTGCCTTGTACACTATGATACACCAAACACAGCATTCGGGGAGATTGTCTGCCCGTACTTCTTGGTTTACCAGGAGGGATTCTGTAGTTCACAGCTGCTTGGTAAACCTTTTTTGCCTAGCTTACCCCTTTTTGTTTATTTCTTTTTGGTAATAAATTCAATCAGAAATCATGGAGGAATTTCAACCCTTACCCCGTCGTTCGTGGAGAGCAGTGAGTAAACCGCCTTTACCGCCAGAAGCTACACCTATCTGGTCGAAGAGGTCTCGTTTGACTGGATCCAATACTTCACAAGCCTCTGGTTCTTCATCTGAATTACCAAAAACACCTATACTGGTAAGTATTGTGATCCCAGTTACTCCAACGGTTATTGGTACATCTGTTACTGAAGTGGAATCTCTAGAATTACCTGAGGAAACTAGAACTGAATCTAGTGAAATGGTAACACAAGTTGTTCAAAAACAACTGGATTCTCAATCTGAAGTTGTTCAACAAGAAATTAATTCTAAACATGAATTTGTTCAAATAGAAGTGTATTCTGAACCCATCACTGTTCAATCAGAGGTTACTTCTGAACCATAAGTTGTTCACGAAGCCCGACCTGAACTTGTTCTTTTACTAGAACATTTGGATCTTGAGGTTGAACAATCAGAAGTTGTTACCTTACCGGAAGAAGATCGACTGATACATCCTCAAACATCTGTAACTGTCGAGACTTTCTCTTTACCTCAGCAACAAATACCAGAAATCTATTACGGACCAGAAGGTGAAATTATTCCAACTGGTTTGATTTCGATAGAAGAGGAACCTGAGGTAGAATCACCCAGAATTCCATTCCATTTTGGAACTAGACTTTATCTTTATCCTCATACTCCTCATTTCACTACTCCTTTTGATCCTGATTACTTTCAAACACCCCTTTGATTCTTTAGGAAACTTATTTGGACATTTGGCTATGGCAGAGTCAACATCCTAGATCGTACCATCTGCTACAGCTACGACAGAATCTTCTGTCGCAACCTCTTCAATGTTTACTAAAACACTTGTGTCACACTTATATGGTGTTCCATCTATCCCATCGGGTTACCAATATTTATCGAGAACCCATTTAGGTGTTGCTTCTAGCCCTTGGTCTTCACCAATGTCCTCTACTATAATTTTATCTGGTTCTTCATTAACGAATACTGAATAGGTGGACCCATCAAGTTCATATCAAGCTGGTTCATCTGGTTATTGTCCTATGTATCCGCTTTACACTGGACTACCCCCATACAGAGAACAATATGCACATTCTCCTTATCCTCCATTTTTTTGGGGGCAACCATATGTCGGTATGTCGTCATCTTTAGGTCAGCTTGGAATGACTGTCTGTCAGTGGCAGACAACCATGCCCATTCAACCTAGGCTTGTGTATCCATCATAACCTATGTAATCTGTCTCATCCATACCTACAACACCTGTTCTTACAGCTTTACCGTAGTCACAAGCTCATATTGTTGTATCTCAACCTATGCAAGCTGACCCTTCAACCTCAGACCCCTAAGTTTCAGGTATACAGATCCAGCCTTCTCAAGAAGTTTTACAAAAACCACTTGTGTTTGGAGTCCAAAAACTTCAGGCTAGTTTACCTTTTATTGGAATGACTTAGGCTTACACGGGTTTAGTGTATTCACAACCTGGTCAACCTTACATTGGTGGGCAACAACAACAGTTGTACCAACAACAAAAACAGTTGATTCAACAACCTTGGCAGCCCCAATATCAACAACAATAATTCTAGCAATACCAACCTAAACATGGACTTGGACAACAAGCTTATGCTAGGTTTGGTCAGCAACAACCTTATCCAGGTCCTCGTCAGCAACCTATGCTGGGATTGGACAACAAAAAATGTATCCCGATGCTCAACAACAATATTATGCTGGATTTTCTCAATAGACTTACCCTTATCAAGGTTACCAGCAGTAGATGCCTTATGCTGGTATGCAAAGGCCTATTTCCCAGGCAATCCCATCTTACCCTGGATATGCTCAACCTGACCTCAATAAACAATTACCTTTCGTTGTGACACTTGAATTACCAAATCTAAACTGGCTCACCAATGACCCAATTCATTGTGCACCTTGGTGGTCGGTGATTCCTCATAAGTTACCTTCCGATAAATTCAATGGAAACCCTAGAGAAGACCCATCCAACCATGTCATGAATTTTCATTTATGGTGTTTATCAAACTCCTTGAATGATGATTCTGTTAGACTACATCTTTTCCAGAGAACGCTTACTGGTTCAGCTGCAAAGTGGTACATTGAGTTGCCACGAGCTTCTTTTGATAACTTCACTGCCTTAGCTACCACGTTTTTAACCCACTTTTAGTCAGCCATACGATATGAGACTGGAACGCAACTATTAACCAACTTTAAACAAAATACTGCTAATCATATCTCTTATCATATTCCTGAGTGGCACCGTCGTCGTCGAATGGTTAAAATTTATGTTCCTGGTCAGCTTCTGGCTAAGTGGTTTATAAATTCCTTGCTGCCATCTATCACTAAGGATGTGACAAAAGGTGGAGTTGTCACTGAAGAGCAAGTAATTTCTCGTGCCCAATATTTAGAATTGATTTATACATAGTCAAGCACGCTCTATGACAAGATCTCGAATGCACCACGACCAACTTTCATTGTTCCTTCTCCACCATCGAGTAAGGACTCTCATGCCGATGACGGTGTGATTGGTTCTTTGAGCGCACAAGCATCAGGTAGACCATCTAGTCAAACACTTGTCATTTCCAAACAAACTACAAATTCACTTGATAACATTCTTACTTCTGAAATCAATTCTGTGTCATCTAACAAGGGAAAGAATGAAAAGCAACCAAGAAGTAAGAAGGGGAAAAATAAGAAGAAACAAAATAATTCCCCTCAAGAGAAATCATATGATTCCTCTCCTTCTGCTACGAAACCTCATTACCTGTGTTTGATCTATAACAATAAGCATTTTATGTGAGATTGTCCTCACTGCTCCAAGTCTCAAAGCTTCTGAAGACTTCTAATACATCTGCGGTATTAAATGATCCTTTTCGAAAAACGGAGACAAATATGGTTGCTACAGACCATGCTTCCACTTCCCAAGTGCTTATGTTATCCACCTCTAAGCCTAAAATTGAAGTTTTTGTGTCAACATGAAGTAAATATTATGGAAATCAACCACGTCGTCGAATAACCAGGCTAATCAACCTAACCCTTAGACTTCGACTTTGAATGATCTTATTCCACCAGCTATTTCACCATAGTTAACAATAAACTGCCTAAGGGAGTTGTACATAAATATACATTTAACCCTCAAGCTTGAGCTGCACATAATTATAACATAGTAGAAGATTTGGCTCAGTCACATTCTACTATGTCAATGCTCGAGGTGCTTCAGAATTGTCCCTATTATCACCCCAAGAAACTCTCCTAGGTTGTATCTCGGAGATGCTCGGGAACATTACCAACTCAACATGATGTTGGAAATGGATGAATGGAAGGAATGATGCTTGTTCAAGCCAGATAACCACTTCTACTATGCTTAACTCTAGACATGGGTGAACACCCCCAGACTACAAAGCTTTAGACCAGCGATTACTCACAGTTTGAGGATTAGGTGAACATGGAGAATACTAACCACACCAACAGATGCACAAGACCATGTGATGGCTGGCTGCAACCAGTAAAGAGGTCTGCAAATCTATTTCTTAATACACAGACAGGATGACAGCTCTTTGGCATTAAGTAAATAAAAACCTGAATAACACATTCAATGATACATACTAGACTTCAACACAGAGGTGGGATGACAACCCCTCAAATGCTAAATATCAAAAGTAGATGAAAAATGCATTACAGGCACAACCTAGAATGGAGAAGAAGTGGAAAGTGAGTAATTAACAACAAAAGAAGCTTGTATTAGCTGAAAATGAAGACCAAATGTTGCAAGTATCAAAGTAGTTACAGTCTCCAGAAGTTGAACCTTACATCAAAACAACAACCATCAACCCTGACTACATTTATTTTTTAGCCTTTTATAGGCCTTTTACAATGATACTAAGCCTTGTGAGGCTTCAGAGGTCTTGATCTATCCCCCTGTCTCGTTAACTATTTGATTTCCTCAATCGGCAAGCCTGGCTCGACAGTTTTCCTCCTCTGACAAAGGAATAACCACATTCAGATATTTTGGGTAGTTGTTGCACTGTCTGGGAGCTCCCTCGTGCCAGAGATGCCCCATAATCGATTTTGTTTGTTTTGGGCAAGCTGTGCTGTCTGCTCCATGACCATTCTGTTTGTTTGGATGTGTTGTGCACGCTGTGTTGCGCTATGCTGCTCCATGACTGCTTTGTCAATTTGGGATGCATTGTGTTTGATGTGCTGTCGCCTTCCCCTTCCAGCCTTCTGTCTCTTTCTTGAAATGGCTATTCGGGTTTCTGTTTTCCCTTTAAAATGTTTAATAATGAGCATTTTCTGTTTTACACAGAAAACATTGTAATACTGTAAATCCTGCCCTTTTCTGCCTCTTTCGGACTTCAAAAGTCCTCAAGTATGGTTTAATTTTCTATCGGGTCCGCCCTTGGGTCGCTGTTGCATGTCGCACTTGGCCTGTTCCCTTTGTTCCCTTTATTCCTTGAAATACTTGAAAAAACACGGGAAATACATAAAAAGGCCTCCCTCCGGACTTCAAATATTATCAAATAATCTTTTAGAATACCATCGGGTCCGCATCATCGCACTGCTTTTGGAGCTTAGGCGGTAATCATATGCGGGCTCACAATACGAGTCACCGGGCGACACGTGGCAGATGTGACGGGAGGAAAACCACCGTGCTCACGAGTTAATGCACGGGCAGCTTACGAGAGCGAGAGGAGCGAATGTCATTTGATCAAATGGAAGGACGGTGGAGATCTGACGGCAGGAGGTATTAGGAGATGTGAGAGCGAAGCATATCGCATCGGACCTCCGCCGATTAACACACAAAATACATTGAAAATGGGCTTTGGCGGACATGAAAGATTATACATTTTGCTTCTGAAACCCATCGGGTCTGGGTATTATCGCATCGCGCACATACATGTAAAGGCCATGCCCCTTGGTTTTCCCGATAGAGATACTGCGATACAATCTCATTGCATTGCTGATTGCAATTGCAATGCCCCTCCTATCCACGCCGATTGCCACTTCCTGCCTGCCGATTGTGATCCGCCAATTAGATCTGGACCGTTGATCAGCCAGATCAAACGGTTGTCATGCATTTGGACTGTTAAGCCTACGATTTGGGTTTTTGACTATTTAAATGCTTTTTTTGCCTCCCGATAGTGTATTTCCGCCCTTCCAAGGGCTCTTGGCATGCAATGGTTTTGACTTTGAATGGTCCTTAAGAGGATCTTGAAGACTTCAAGAGCATATATGGATCCATTGGCATGATTTCAAGCAAATTTGGAGACTTTGAGGCATATTTGGATCCATTTTTTGGGCCATTTTCCAACAAGGCTAACAGTCCCTCCCAAAAGTAGGCTTTGTTGTCAGCAATTGGTGGAATCGATCCAACTGATTCCAATCTTGTGGTTTTCAACCATGCCGGTTATACGCCACAAGTACCAGCACAATTAGCATTCCTTATTCAAGTAAATTCCTTGAATAAACTTATTCATCGTACCATTATTGATGAGGGGGCATCTACTTGTATTATGTCTATGAATTGTTAGAAAACACTTAACTCACTGCCTTTGTCACGTTCACCAACAACGTTAAAAGGTTTTGACGGATGCATATATATGCCTTGTGGAATATTGAGTAATCTGCAAATCGAACTAGGACACAAAAGGTAACTGTTGAAGTTGAGGTTGTTGATGGACCCCTTGACTACAACATTTTACTAGGAACACTGTGGGTTTATGATATGGCTGTTGTGGTTTCAACATACTTTTGTACGATTACATTCCCTCATAAGGGTGGAATCACAGTTATTGACCAACTCGCCTTCTTCGCCTCTAGTTCACAAGCTACTCAAAGCATTCCATTGGTACACGGACCCTCGCTATCTCTTCAAAACATTGGTGTAGGTCTCTTTAAAGATTCTTCCCTAATGGGTACTTTTTCACTACCACCACCATCAAATTTGGTGGAAGTGGCAAAAGTTGAGAGTTGCAACATGACATCTTCCACTTCATCTGACTTAAGGAAGATTACTAATAACTTTGAAGTTGATAATAGTAATGAAATCATGCCACTAAGCCCTATTGAGCTAGCATAGAAATCAATCTTTCTGGCTTGTGCGGCGAAGCCAAATCCCTTTTCATCAATTGTATGGGTAGATCGTTCATTAGAATATGGTACTTCCTCCGATCCTTTTTCATGTATATTTTCTATTGATGAAGGAATAATCCAATCAATGATGATGGAAGGAGAACCATGGGAAGATTATCATCATCATTCCCATCTTCAAAATCACATTGAAGATTATTCAAATGAACTTAATCACCCTTCATTTGTCGTCTTCCTTTCGAATTCTATTTTCATAGATACAGTAGATTCCAAGCGAAACCTGTCAAATATCGAAGAAACTATTTCTATCAATATTTCAACCAAACTTAACATTATAGAAAATATTCATGTTGGAAAATCTTGTTTTCCATCAGAACTTGAAATTTACCATGCTCTCTTTCATGAATTTCAAGATATATTTGCATGGTCATACGAGGAGATGCCGGGAATTGAATCTAGTATAGTTGAACATGAAATCAAATGTATCCTGATGTCAAACCAGTGCAACAACGCCTCCGTCCTGTTCATCCAAAGAAACCCGCTGCTATTAAAATAGAAGTTGAAAGACTTTTGCATGCTGGTTTCATTTACCCTGTTCCTCTTACTGATTAGGTTTCAAATATAGTTCCTGTCATGAAGAAACAGGGGACAATACGAGTGTGCGTCGATTATAGGGATGTTAATTAGGCTTGTTCAAAAGATAATTATCCTACTCCCTTTATCGACCAGATTATTGATGAATGTGCCAGATGCGAAATATTCTCATTTATGGATGTTTTTCTAGCTATAATCAGATCAATATCCGCCCAGAGGACCAATCTAAAACTGCTTTTATTTGTCCATGGGGCACATTCGCTTACACAAAACTCCATTTTGGTTTGAAGAACGCAAGGGCAACATTCCAGAGGGCGATGAATTATGCCTTCCATGACATCAAACGTATTTTTCAACCATACCTTGATGACTTACCTGCTCATTCACGAAAGCGATTTGATCACACGCAAAATTTGAGAGCTATATTTTTACGGTGTCGACACTACAAAATACGACTCAATCCACACAAATGTGTGTTTTGTGTTGGTTTTGGTCATTTGCTTGGATTCGTAGTGTATAAGGAGGGAATTCAACTTGATCCACTTAAGTTTCAGGCAATCCTTGACTTGCCTCCACCTCCCAATCTACTACAGTTACAAAGACTCCAAGGGAAGGCTAACTTTCTAAGGAGGTTCATTCTCAATTATGCTGAAATGGCTAAAGGATTTACTCATTTATTGAAAAAGGGGATACCCTTCCATTGAGACTAGGTTGTGCAAGCTTCCTTTGATGTTCTTAAAGATACCTTGATTAGAGCCTCATTAATGTATTCTCTGAATTATCAAAACGACTATTTCGTGTATCTCGTCGTTGCATATACAACCATTAGAATGGTTTTAGTTCAAGAAGAAGATGGGATTGAACATCCAATATATTATTTGAGCTGCAATCTCAATGATACAGAAGTTAAGTACTCTTACGTCAAAAAGCTGGCTCTGGTTGATGTTCAAGTTGTACAAAGATTTCGCCACTACATCCTGCTCCGAAAGACCATTGTCATTTCGGATTGCAACCCTATGACATATATTTTGTCATGTCAATTGTTGGGGGGAAATACTCAAAATGGATCATCATTTTCTAAGAGTTTGATTTGGAATTCATCAAACCAAATCAAATAAATCTCTAGTCTTCGTCGAGCTTCTTGGCAACCTTTCCTTGAATACCATTGATTCAACATCAGAACCATCAATTCTGGATGAGTCTCTGTTCTTGATTTCGTCATCTGATGCGTAGTATGGAGATAGACTAATTTATCTCTAGACCCAAACTTTCCGACCTGAAACCTCTCACTCGCAACAGCGACATATCCGATCCAAGCCAAATATTATCTTATCGTTGGCGACACTCTTTATCGTCGTGGTATCAATACGATTTTACGAAGGTGCTTCACTCTTGAGGAAGCTGAGAAAGTTTTGAATGATTTCCACTTAGATGCTTGTGGTGGACACTTATTTGGTTATGCTACTGCACAGAGAATTCTCTGTGTTGGTTACTTTTGGCCTTCCATATTCAAAGATTGCATAATTGCTGTCAGAAGCTCTCACGCATGCCAGATCTATGACTGTAAAGCTAGATTACCACTTGCACCATTGCATCCTGTTGTCGTTGTTGGACCATTCACCAAATGGGGCATTGACTTCAGGATATGTAACCCCACCTCGGCTAGGGGGCATGGGTACATTATAGTCGTTGTTGACTATTTCACAAAATGGGTCAAGGCGATGCCAACATTAAACAACAATGGCAAGATGGCTGCTCTTTTATTTTTCAACCATGTGGTTGCCCGATTTGGTGTACCATAGGCTATAGTTACAAATCATGGGTCGCATTTTCGCAATCACATGATGGCTGAGTTAATTTCCAAGTTACGACTTTCACATGATAGTTCTACTCCTTATTATCCACAAGCGAATGGACAAGTTGAAGCCATCAACAAAGTCCTGAAACGAATGCTTCAAAGAATGATAGGGGTTCATAAACGAAATTGGAATTTAATCTTGTACTCTACCTTCTAGGGATATCGAACCTTGGTGAGAAATGCAACTGGATTCACACCCTTTCAATTGGTGGAAGGTCTGGAGGCAATCTTGCCGCTACAATGCGAAATTTCATCTCTCAAACTCATGATTGACTTGTTACCCGACACTTCTGAAGAAGAAGCATGTTTCTTGGAACTTATCTATCTGGATGAAACCCCTCATGAATCCACATTGGCTAACGAAGCGCATAAGAAACAAATCAAGGTGCAATATGACAGTAATGTCAAGCCTTGTGTTTTCTCAGAAGGAGACCTAGTCTTGCTTTACGATTAGGCAGCTGATAAACTAGGAGCAGTAAAATTTGAACCGCTTTGGATGGGTCCTTATATTGTCAAGCGTGTGTTTTGGTAAAAGGTGCCTACGCGTTGGTGGATTATGATGGAATTCCATTGTCACAACCTCGAAATGGGTTGTACCTAAATCGTTACTATGCTTAATTGAGTGTAGTAAAAATCACTGTACATATGCTTTAATTGCATGTGTGTATGTCAGTGTATCTTTTAGAGTTTTTATGTGGTTAAGTAATCTGCTTTGCATTTGTTGCAGATTTTGGAACCTTTGGAACCATTTGTTGGTTATGCCGATGGTGCTAGTCGTAATACGCAGAACCTATCTTCTGCAGCATGGGACATTTTCGCTCCAAGTGGCAAGTTAGTGAGTTTTCAAGGGATTTGTATCGGAACAATGTAAACTTTGAAATGGGAACTATAAACTCAAAACAAGAACTCTGGATTAAAAAAAAAGGGAAAAAACATGAAAAACAGTGCTAAAAATGAAAAGTGTGTATACTAGAACGATAGTTTTATTTTTTTAGGGTCAATTTTGAACATGTTTTAAAAATGGCAGTGAAAACGAATTTTTCGTGCAAAAATTGTTTAAAAAACACCCTGAAAATGAAAAGTTTTGATACTGGAACGATGGTTTTTTTTAGGTCAATTTTCAACATTTTAAAAAATGCCAGTAACAATGAATTTTTATGTGCAAAAATTGTGCAAAAAACACCCTTAAAACAAAAAGTGTTGATGCCAGAATAACACTTTTTTTTTTTCTGGGGTAAATTTTCAACATTTTGAAATAATGGTGTAAAAGATTTTATCATGACTCCGAAAAATATTAAAATTTCAAAAAAATAATGAAAACATAAAATTTAAAAAAAAAAAAAATTAAAACAATGAAAAATAAACAAAAAAAAGTTTTAAAAAATAGCAAAACGTAAATAAAAATATATATTAAAAAAAAATCAATCATAAAAATGTTAAAAACAAAATTAACCTATAAAACATAAGAATTAAAAAATTAAAAAAATATAAAGAAATAAATAATAAGAAAAATATATTTAAAAAAAAACAACATTTTTCTATCTAAAAAAAATACGAAAATCAAAATTTAAAAAACTATAAAATTAAATAAGTAAAAATGGAAATTTTTAAAAAGCATTAACAAAAACTAAAAATTAAAAACGAACTAGATTAGAAAAAAATAGAAGATTAACAAAACAAAACAAAACAAAAAAAAACCCCAAAAAAAATTAAAAGCTACTAAAATTAAGAGTAAAAACATTTAAAAAAATCCTAAAAAACTAAAAATATGTTGCAATTAAAAAAAAACAACGGATTAAAATTTTAAAAAATATACCTATTTTCAAATTAAAAAAATAAAACAAATAAAAAATAAAATAAATAAAAAATAAAATAAAATAAAATAAAAATTAAAAACATTTAAAAAAACCAATATATTTTTTATTAAAAAAAAAAAAACATTTCCAATTTTATATTAAAAAATATAAAATTTAAAATTAAAATTTAGATTAAAATTTTAAAAAATATACCTATTTTCAAATTAAAAAAATAAAACAAATAAAAAATAAAATAAATAAAAAATAAAATAAAATAAAATAAAAATTAAAAACATTTAAAAAAACCAATATATTTTTTATTAAAAAAAAAAAAAACATTTCCAATTTTATATTAAAAAATATAAAATTTAAAATTAAAATTTAGATTAAAATTTTAAAAAATATACCTATTTTCAAATTAAAAAAATAAAACAAATAAAAAATAAAATAAATAAAAAAATAAAATAAAATAAAATAAAAATTAAAAACATTTAAAAAAACCAATATATTTTTTATTAAAAAAAAAAAAAAACATTTCCAATTTTATATTAAAAAATATAAAATTTAAAATTAAAATTTAGATTTTACATTGATTTAAAATTTCAATTTAAAAAAAAATAAATTAAAATTAAAAAACATTTAAAATTATATATATATATATATATATATATATATATATATATATATTAAATAACATTTAAAATATTTAAAAATATATATACTTAAAAAAAACATTTAAGTTTCTTTTTTAAATACAATTAATTTATTTAACATTACCCAGCCGCCCATGGGGGTGGCTCGTGGGGGTGGCTATTCTGATTCTCAGAATCGGATAGTCATCATCCGACCGCCCGTGGGGGTGGCTATCCGATTCTCGAAATTGGATAGCCACCGCCCAACCGCTCGTGGGGGTGGGTATCTGATTCTCAGAATCGGATAGCCACCGCCCGACTGCCCATGGAGGTGGCTATCCAATTCCAAGAATCGGATAGCCACCGCTCAGTCGCCCATGGGGGTGTCTACCCGATTCCGAGAATCAGATAGCCACCCCCATGGGCGGACGGGGGATGGTTATCCGATTCCGAGAATCAAATAGCCACCCCCATGAGCGGTCGGGCAGTGGCTATCTAATTCTGAGAATCCGATAGCCACCCCCACGGGCGACCGCATGGTGGCTCTTCGATTCTCAGAATCGGATAGCAACCGCCCAACCACCTATGGAGGTGTGACCCTAGGCGGTGGAGCTGTGTGCATATATGTTTTTTAAAGTTTTAATCATAAATATATGTTTTTTAAAGTTTTAAATTTTTTTCATTTTTTAAAAATCAAAATTTTTTAATTTTAAATGGTTTTTAAAAAAAAATTCAAAATATATATATGTTTTTAAAATTAAAATGTTTTTAGGATTTTATATATATATATTATTTTTTTAATTTGAGTATATTTTGGTTTTTGTTAGGTTTTTTTTTTAATCTTGATTTTAATAGTTTTTTAGATTTTTATTGCCTTTTTTTCTTTTTCTATTTTTTGTTTAATCTAGTTTGTTTTTATTTTTATTTTAGTTTTTTGTTAATGTTTTTTTAATTGTTTCTATTTTTTATTTTTATTTATTTATTTATTTTTTACAATTTTTATTTTTATTTTTATTTTTTTTTATCTCAAAAAAATTGACATAAAAAATTTTAGAGTGTAAAAAAATGTAACATTTAAAAAAAAAATATCCATACTTAATACATTAAAAAATTTAAAGTGTCAAAAGTTGTTAGATTTAGAAAATAATTATTTACATTTCATACATTAAAAAATTTAAATTAAAAAAATAGGTCTTTTAAAAAAAGGGCTTGATGCAAAATCACCACTTTTTTAAATCAGCATGCAAATCACTAACATTCTAAAACGTAATGTACATAAAAAAAATTTAAAGCGCCAAAAACTATGCTCTAAAAGAAATATGTTTTCTGCATCGCCCCTTTTCAAAATCGGGTCGCTTTTTTGCTATCTCTACGAAACGAGTAACGGTATCAATTTTCATTTCAAAGTTTACATTGTTTCGTTTGATCGACGAACAATATCGCTGAGTATAGCACGTTGATCGAACTTCTCTCTGATTCCATTTCACTTGGCATTCGCCGAATCATCGTAAGGTTGTACTCACAACTTGTCATACTGCAACTAACAAATGTTTATACCATTCGAAACCCAAAAATTCTTTGTATGTTCCTTACAGTTTGCATTTTGGAAAGACATTTTGAGTACATTCAATATCAACATATTTCCAGAAACTTTAACACATTAACCGACTCATTAGCAAACTATGTGTTAAATAGACATTTGCAACACATGTAAAAGTAAATTTTCAATTCACATCATTAGTTGAATAGGATTGCACATAACCATATATATAAAAACTCTGAAAGTAAAAATAGATAGATGTTTTAAATTTTTTTACAAAATTTGTGTCCAAGACATGTTTGGTCATTTGACCTAAAAACTCAAAATGCATGCAAAAAACATCCTAAGTAGACCTAGTGATGCTCATGATAACAAGTCACAACCTGAGCTATCATGTGCAAGAGCCGCATCCAATGGCCTGGAACACCAATAGTATGGTGCTGCAACCTCATAGGTAACTCCTTGATCTAGACATCCGTAATACCAAGGGTCAATCCTGTTGAAAAGTGTGCAACAAGAAATGCTAAATTTAGAATGTGCTAAAAATAGCAGTTTGGCCAGTGAGGTCATTGGCCACATTGGATGAGAGGTGAAACTGCTAAAAATAGAAAGTTCTAAAAATAGCATTTCTGGGTCCCTTCCTATTTATAGCAGTCACTAGTCTATCTATAGGAAATAAAATTAATTTTGGTCTTAATAGCAGTTGGAAATATTAATTAATTAATTCAGTTGAGTTAATTAGTTAAAAAAATTCGAATTTGAAGTCTTTGTGAGCATGCACATGAGTTGTCCCACTGATTGAGGAATTTATCCTTAATTTCCTCCACTGATTGAGGGAATAAGTATGAGTTCTATAATGAAAGGATCAGTTGATTTAGTTCTAACTAGTCAAGTCCAGTTAGATTATTTTAACTAGTTGTTAAAATAATAAAATATAGTTTGTTAATGCTTGCATGCATGTGACAACTATTATTTTAGATAACTGAGGATTCACTCATGGATAACTGTTGCATGTTAGTTCTGTCAGAGACCCAGTTGAGATCAGATGTGGGATAGTGTACTATCAGATGCTTGACTATTTCTAGTAAGTAGTTTTTGCATGGTTAAGGAACTAGTGTCCTCAAGGACTGCGTAGTTGGACCATTGGTTAATTTGGTATGTTTGGAATTAATAGCATATGCTTTTTCTATTATTTCCTAAGCAAACTACACAAAGACCATAGGTAAAGCCTATTTAAACAAGGCTTGGTTGTTTCATGAGACATATCTTCATATCTTCATAGTTCATTGAGAATTGAATAGCTTGAGAGCTAATTCTTTTTGTATTGTGAAGAGGATTTCCACTTGATTGATAATACATGGTTGGGGTTTTATGTTGGTGCTTTCCCCTGGATATATCTTGTGTTATGTTATGATTAATTCTTTTGATCAGTTATGCATGTTTCTACTTGATGTTGCTCATGAATTTGATTATGCTTCCGCTTAATGTTTTGTAGAAGTAGAACAAGTATTATGCTTTAGGACATTGCATATATTGGTTTGTTCTACAGGTGAAATTTCTACATGGTATCAGAGCTAGTTGATTTGTAGAAAAATTCTACATGGTATCAGAGCACAGGTGATCAAGGGAGAACAGTATACTGAGAGGAGATTTCAAAGTTTTGAGTTTTGGGCCAAGAGTTTGCAGAGCAGATCTGAAAATTTTTGTACAAAATTTTCAGAAATAAATAGCAGATTTGGATTCCTTGTGGGAAAATACCCAAAATAAAAAAATAAAAAATTGTTTGAATCGGAGTTCGGATGAGGGAGATATCACTGATTTAAAATCGACTCTTTTTCTAGAAAATTTCGTGACAGCAGGAAAGTGGAAATAGATTGGTGTGCTCGCCAAGAACCTGTATGCATTTGAGGAACAAGATGCATGCAAAACCTTGAGGAGTAAGGCAAAGGTTAGATACTTGGTGGTTGAGAGGGAGAGTAAATTACCTCTCAACATGCAGAGCCAGAAGAAGTCTCAGACGATTGTGGAGGAGCCACGATTGGTGCAGCAGCTTCAGGAGGTTGTGAAGCAGCCACAACAAGGGAAGCTGAGTGGAGATCGAGTAGAGACATCTACTCATGCAGAGACCTCCAGTAGGGGGAAACTTCGAGCCAGGTGGGCTGAGGGATCACATGCAGCCATACCTCCAGGTAGGAGGTGGGGTGATATAGAGTGATCATCCCAAGGAGGAGGGGCAGGATCCTTGAGGTACCCAACCTCTTGGATGAGACCTTGCTACAGGAGCCCCGATGTGGAGTAACAAGAACTGACTGATTGGGTAGAGACAGATGCAGATGGAGAAGCAGAGAGAGCGATAGTGCAGGAAATGCCAGGATAGCGCATAACTAGCAGGCTGTAGCAATGCGAGAGGCACAAGTGTTTTGCACAGTGCTATGTGGCACAAAGAGGTGTGCAATGGTGCAAGATGCATGGAGATGTTGTAGTAGCGCAGATGTCAGAAAGGGACCACTTGTCAGCAGTAGGTAGAGGTTCAGCATCAGAGTATGTTCCTAGCCCAACAGAGTGGTCAGTTGGGAGTGTTTTTGTTCTAAGTGTTGTTGGAGAAAATGGACCGGGTAGATGTGTTGCATGCAGAACATTCCAGAGTTACAGGATCGAGTTCGAGAGGAAGTATTTCTTGTTGAGGGGGAGTGTTGAAAAGTGTGCAACAAGGAATGCTAAATTTAGAATGTGCTAAAAATAGCATTTCTAAAAATAGCAGTTTGGCCAGTGAGGTCATTGGCCACATTAGGTGAGAGGTGAAACTGCTAAAAATAGAAAGTTCTAAAAATAGCATTTCTGGGTCTCTTCCTATTTATAGCAATCCTTAGTCTATCTATAGAAAGCAAAATTAATTTTGGTCTTAACAACAATTGGAAATATTAATTAATTAATTCAGTTGAGTTAATTAGTTAAGGAAATTAGAATTTGAAGTCTTTGTGAGCATGCACATGAGTTGTCCCACTGATTGAGGAATTTATCCTTAATTTCCTCTATTGATTGAGGGAATAAGTATGAGTTCTATAATGAGAGAATCAGTTGACTTAATTCTAACTAGTCAAGTCCAATTAGATTATTTTAACAAGTTGTTAAAATAATAAAATATAGTTTGTTAATGCTTGCATGCATGTGACAACTATTATTTTAGATAACTGAGGATTCACTCATGGATAACTGTTGCATGTCAGTTCTGTCAGAGACCCAGTTAAGATCAAATGTGGGACAGTGTACTATCAGATGCTTGACTATTTCTAGTAAGTAATTTTTGCATGGTTGAGGAACTAGTGTCCTCAAGGATTTCGTAGTTGGACCATTGGTTAATTTGGTATGTTTGGAATTAATAGCATATGCTTTTGCTATTATTTCCTAAGCAAACTACGCAAGGACCATAGGTAAAGCCTATATAAACAGGGCTTGTTTGGTTCATGAGACATATCTTCATATCTTCATAGTTCATTGAGAACTGAATAGCTTTAGAGGTAATTCTTTTTGTATTGTGAAGAGGATTTCCACTTGATTGATAACACATGGTTGGGGTTTTATGCTGGTGCTTTCCCCTAGATATATCTTGTGTTATGTGTGATTAATTCTCTTGATCAGTGATGCATGTTTCTACTTGATGTTGCTCATGAATTCGATTATGCTTCCGCTTGATGTTTTGTAAAAGTAGAACAAGTATTATGCTTTAGGACATTGCATATATCGGTTTGTTCTACAGGTGAAATTTCTACAAATCCCTCTACATGATCCTACAACTCTGCCAATGTCTCAGCCAAATCCAAATCCTGGAGAACTACTCTCCTAACATTTCTCTACGTCAACCCACCTGACTCCTGTCGGTGCCTCATAGGTCGAACAGTACCCACATTTGCATGCATGAGAAAAATTTTAGTTTAGTATTGGAACATCAAAACACAAAAAGTTGTAGAAACTTAAAAATCAAAAAACATTTTGGTCAAAAACAATTTACCTATAGCACCCCATTGAGCGCCTACTAGTAGACTCAACGTTGGATCTCCATGAAAATCCATCCCTTAGTATGGATGCTCCTCGATGATAATGTGTTGTCGATTGAGCCAACTGAAGAATGCAGTGGAAAATGTAATCGATCACTGACCAACATGCCTAGAAATCAATTCGACCCACCACTACATCAGTGGATCTCTAGGACCAGCTACACCCAATGTTACATGCTAGGGTTGCATCAATGGAATTCTTTCTAAGGTAAAAGAAATTAAGAGTGATGCATAGCTAAAGTTATTTGTCTTATCGCTCTTTACCTTTGTTAGTTGCTCTTTCAGTGAAAAAAGTATTGCCTCACACCAGTTGAATAAAGTTGGCTCAAGACACGCAAGAGCATATTGCACATATGATCTGTTCACGAGATTAAGTGTCACATTGCCTGCCAACTTTGTGATAGTGAAAAGGGTTGTTCTCAAAGGCAAATCACGGATATCTTTGATGATTATCTTTCCATCCTTACTAGGCTGTGTACCTGGCCGATAGAATTGTCGAACATAGTCCCTTATTGTCTCCCCTCCATAGGAAGAACTTGAAAGAGATATGGGGGCACCACGTCTCGAAAACCCTGTAAGAAAGTAAACATCATCGATCATAATAGGGACACCTTTGTCCCTTATGTGAAAATCCTAATCTGTCGGATCCCATGCATGAACTAGGAACTGCAATAGTTGTGATTGTTGCCTCATTCCAGACAACCTAAAGTATTTGAGCAACCCACAATTTTTTAGGGCCTCAACTGTACCTGGATCATTTAGGGCAACCATGTCTTGTCATTCATGCTCTCTTTCTCACCAAGTAATAGATATTTTGATCTAATGAAAGCCTGAAATGAAACCATAAGCTTAGTTAGGATCCTTTTCATGCAAAAAAATGGAGAAATTTTGGGTCAATTTGGTGAAACAAGTTTGTGAAACTCGCTTAGTGCAGCCCAACCAAGGACACATTGTGCTGCAGTGCAGAATGCCTTCTGTCTAGGTGCTTCCTAGCGCAGTTTTCAACATGCAATCTTGTGTTGATCCCAAGGTGAAAAATTCAAACCCTAGGGGCCCTGAAAACCCTAAAGACTTGCATGAAACAGTAAAAGAATGACATGAAAATAAAGAGGAGGGGTAGATCTCCTACTTGGTCTGGACGACATGAGAAATGATCCACAGAATCTCTCGCAATCAGTTGATGAAGATCGAGGTAAAAAACAGGGTCAGAGCACAAACTGAATGGTAAATATTAAACGGTGAAAATAACATGGTAAATTCTTGTTTCTATGTTTATTTCATGAACATTAAATGAGTAAGCTTTAGTATTTACCTATTTTTTACCAACGAAACAACTCTGTTTAATGCGTATGGTGTTTCTTTGAACATATTTACAGTTGACTTATAGAATTTGACATGCACAATCATGAATTGTACTTTGACCATAGAGCATACTCTTATCTCTTTTTCAAGCTCTGTTAAACATCGAAAAGGGAACCCCCTTGGAGTCCTCTTTAAGCTCTTTATAGACTCTCGAAATATGAAAATATTGTCGAGCGCTTGTCCTTTTCAGCTCATTAACGAATTGGAAATGGCATCTACTCAGTATAAGTTTAACCCTTTTTCGGACTGAGATAGATTATTTATGAAAAATGAATACATTGACCTAACATGGTCAATATGTTCTCTCTTGTATTTTTTTATGCTTTTTCGGACTTGAGAGACAAATCTACAAAAAGGAACCTGTGGATTTTTCTTTTTGTTCCTTTTCAAACTCTCTAAACATGAAAAGGACCAAGTTATCATTGTTGTTAGACTCGTTAAAACATCAAATAATGACAAACTTTTCCATCATGACAAGACCGAGTTTCACCTTCACTAGACTCATTAAAACTTCACATAGCGATGAATTCACCTAAAGGGTGGAATTATACAACAAGCATATGTTATCCTCCTCAAGCTTGATAAAAAAATTAAGAGGTATTAGTCAGCAATGACTGGGGAAAATGGGAAAAGGGGTAAACCACTTTATGGCAGTAGGTCGCTCTTGAACATAACACTTTCACTTCATCATTGTGACTATTTGGGTTGGGTTATCTACTTGATGGTCATCATACCTTGGTCTATCATACCATCCATTACTTTTGTTTTGGGTCAATGCTGCCAATCAATTCAGTGTCGCTGACATGTTCAAGAGAAGTCACTCAATTTAAAATTCATTCTTTGCAATACTCATAAACCTTCATTTTCATGACCGTCATTCCTGAACCTTGTGTCATCAGTCAAATTTCATCTCCAAAATAATTACACTTGTTTCATGTTGTTGATGTGGGATACATCAAGGCCCTCCTGCGACGAGTTGCTTCTTGTCGACATCAGTACATTATCCAAGAAGTTGACTTAGAAACACCCTTCCAGTACCTTGAGGCTTGCATACATCAATGGTAGGTTTCTCACTTTCGGCGATAGGTTGACATCACTGCCCTTCGACTGAAAGACTTTTTATGGTGTTCGACATCAAAACATCCATTCACACCATGTAGAATGTACTGCAGTACCTTGAGGATAATTATCATTATCGGTGAGTTCTCTCACTTCTGTTAACGGCTTACATCATTGGCTGGTAATCAGACGGTGTCTTCCCATGTTCGACTTCAGATCACATATTTGCATGGTTAGACTCATACTTGAGCGAATAATTGAATGATATAGAAGACCCCGGATCTAGTTACATCTATCCGGGTTGCGATTTCAGGAAATGTACCAAATCATTCGTACAATGGCTTTACATTGATGGTCATCCTATCATGGGTCTATATTTGTAGACGACTATCTATGTACTTGTAATGAAAGTTTAAATGCTGAGTATGGATATGCCTTCCCTAAGCGATTCATGAAAAAAATCAAAATATCATGATATTATGTATTGTAATCGATGCAGGTCACCAACCACTTCGGAACCTCCTCATCACATCGTAAAGCATATCACTCGAAATCATTATTTTCGACTTCACGCTTTAGGGGGAAGCTGTTATAGATCTATTTGGGAACATCACTCCCATGATACAGATCAGTACCATTAGGGATCATCAAACCCTAATTCAGTTGCTACATGCCCTGGACAAGTCACCACTTTGAATGCCTCCTTCCCTGAGAATTTCTTGGCCTGAATCACTCCAAAAATGCCTCCTGGAGGGACCAATGCAACCTTGGACAGGGGTAAGTGCGCTTTAGTGTAGGTAGGCCCATTTCAGGGTGCTCTACAGAGCACCTAGGCCACTTTGACCTGTGCTAGGTGAGATTGAATGAAATTCACATAGGGTTCTAGGAATATTCTTATCTTCTGGAACCATCTATAAGATTCCCACACTTATCATCTCCTATGAGCTCGAAATTGGATAGGGAATGAGTTAAGTAACCTCCTATCCTCTCATCCCTTCCTCCATGTAAACTAACTCTATGTTTGGAAGGCAAATCAACACCCTCATTTATGATCAAACCTGATCCATTTGCCTATAAATTGAGCACTCATCTAAGTGATCAGGGATTGGACTTTAAGAATTTGTAAAGAAATACTATTGGTGTGAGAATTGAGATTATAGGCAAGTATTGTTATGCTGCCAGAATGTTGTGCTATTGATGTGATGTTGGTTGGAACCCACGCTGGAAGAGTGGTAATGGATCGGACTTCATGGTTGTAATTCTTCCTTCTACTTAATAAAGTCGTTTACACCTTTTTCCATATGCTTGTCTTGATATATGATGTTTATATGTGTGAATGTATCTGATTCCATTTCTTATAGTCGATAGATCTCTTGCTTTGATTGGTCCTCTGTCTTTTGTTTATGCTTGTAGGTACTTTTTGAGCAAGTTAAGTTCGAGAAGGAGCGACAAGAGTCATACAAAGGAGACAAAAGGAAAGCGAAAGAACAAGTAGGTCCTTTTATTCCCTTGTCTTATTTATCATATATAGAAAAAGGATAAGCGCTTTAAATCTATTGTTCTAGGTATAGCTACCTACCTAGGGAATTAGTATTTATTCATAGATGCAAAATTCCTCATAACAATAGCACTAGACATATCTTTTTATAAAAAATTCCAGCAAAGCAACCATATTTGCATTTTCATGGGAGCCATGAATAGTAGAAGTTCCATTCTTCTCATTAAACTTTGACTAGGCACCCAATTCACATCCAAAGAACTTCGTCTCATTAAGTATTCTTGGGAAAGAAGACAAACAATATATTATATGGCTAAGATGTATGGGCTCTTGATTGGACTCCATTTGGAAAAAGAAAGGGAACTCTCCAAGGTAACAACCTTGGGAGATTCCTTCTCACCATTCAATATTTACAAAGAGGATCTTTTCCTAAGAATAACCACTTAATCCTTCTTCTTCATGGACATGTTAGTATTCTAGACTACTTTCCTCACAATACCTATCATATCATGAGAAGCCAAAATAAGGAAGTAGATGCACAAGAAAATGAGGCTTCTCTCCTAAAGGCAGGATGTTTCATCATTAATGGTTTGTTTGGATGGAAAGTTATTCCATGATGAATTCCTTTCATGTTCCTACTCATCCTATCAATATTAGTGCCTATGGGTATGTCAAAGAGGGAACAATCATCTTGGAGGATATCAAGGCCAACTGCCTTAAGCCCTCCACCGCTCCTAACATTGGTAGTCATATGAAAATTGTTTAATTTTGTGGGCCTATCATCATGGTTGAGGTGGCTTGGAGAAGGGCTATAATTCCATCCAGAATCCTCACCCTTACATCCATTTCATGTGGTAAGTTCATCCTCTAGACAATACCGCAAACAATTTTTTTCCCTCATACCATATTTCTTGAAGGCTTCAGGGTGGTGGGCGTTAATGGAATTCAATGTTGGTGAGATCTATGTTGGGTGTGATCTTTCAAGTCCTATGATTAAATTCATGGATGGTGGTAAGGTGATGAGTATCCAAGATTCAATAAGCTTGTGTCTTTATGGGAGTCAAGATAAAGTTTTTGGTGCAGGGGGTTCTTCAAGTTCAAGGAGGTTCTCGACATGAGGTTGAACCAGAAAGTAGCAGAAGAAATTGGCCCTATGTCATGAATGGATCCTTTTATTGCAAGTTTAGAATCAAACCCTTGCTCGATTTCACAACCACATTTCTCTTCTACTCAATGAGGATTTGTGAATTCTTCTTCTTTGGTTCATCTTTAGTCTCTCGAGAAATTTAGGGGTGGGGGGGGGGGGGGGGGGGGGGGGAATTTTGGGGTCCTTCTAGGTAGAGTTTCATCCTCTCTAAAGAATATGAGGTCCCTTTGTTGACTTGTGCACTTCCATCCCACCATACTCTAGACAATGGTGGTTCTGGCCTATGGAAGCAGTCGTGCAAGAGTTTTTGCAGAAGGCCCCTTATCCACTTCAACACAATATTGCACCGTGGCTCTTAAGAATTTACAATCAATTCAAGAATAGGACTAGAAGTCCATAGTAGAGAAAAAAATTTCTATGTAGAGCCACTGAATAAGAAGCAACAACATGTCTTGTGATAGAGGACTTTGAATGAGAATGAGTGATTTGCTCATTGCTACCAATGGTTTTGACCAAGATAGAATTATTGGGTATGGTAGTTTTGGGTTCGTCTATAAGGATTTTTTACCACAGGGGAAAGTGGTAGATGTGAAGAAGTTGGGTATGGATTCCTTTCGGGAATATAAATCTTCAAAAGAGTCAAATATCTATCCAGGTAGCTGGGACACTGGGGTACATGCCTCTAGAATATTTTAATGGATATATTGCTACGAAGCAGGTCGATGTTTACAACGTTGTAATGTTGATGATGGAGATTGTCAATGGAAGGAAGCCTAACCTTTGTATCCAGGTTTCATTGACTCTTGTCTCTGACGTTTGGGTCCATATATTACCTTCTTGCACATACCCATATCCACAGGTAGTTGGTCTTGAATTATCTATAACTTTAATCATTGTATCATTTGCGAGTTGCTATTAGAGATATAGTTCAATGGAAGTAAGTGAGAAAATTTGGCAAAAGACAAAGGAACATATGAACTACTATAGTATGGAAATAAATCCTATGGTTATATATGAGGAATACAAACATTGACATAAGTCCATATCAGTCTTCAAAAGACAATTGACATGTAGGATAAATATGAGTTTGCAAAACCTAGAAATTGGAACAAGAAGGTGGGAACAAATGGAAAAAATAGAACACACATGTCTTCTATGTGATGAACAACCCTTTGAAGATGAAACTTGTTTTTTGCTAAATTGTTCCAAATATGACAAACTTTCAGTCCAAAGGGTTGAATGCTTTGTTGAATTTTCTAGCAAACATATAGGAAGCTTTCCCAATGAACTGTAGTTTGTTTTAGATATGAAAAACTTTCAGTACAAAGGGTTGAATGCTTTGTTGAATTGAATTTCTAGCAAACATTTAGGAATATTTTTCAAGGAGTTGTTAGAATATAGAAAAAAATCCTTTTTCTAGCATAAGCAGAGATGAAAAGTTTATAAATGTATTGATATACAAGGCAATTTGAGTGATATATATTTGTATTTACATCACATATCTTATACAACTAAATATAAAAAGATAAATTTCATGGACTCTATTTTTATGATGTCCCATAAATCTGTTTGAGCTCTTCGAGGATGGTAATAAAAGTTATGTTTCATTTAATTTCAAATTCATTTGCTCAACTAGATTCTTGGGTCATTTCTACTTCTGCCACATTTCCTCTCTGTACATACTACTTCCAAAATATAATCTGTAACCTATTTAAATATTTCCTCTGACAAAGAGACTTCGGCGAGTAATTTAAATGCATAGTCCTCAAAAGCCATGTACCAAAGTCCTGCTTCCTCTTCAAAACAATGTGTACACTAATTTCTTTGATTTACATTTTGAGTTATTTGTTATTTATATTTTGATAGAATGAATTAAATTGATGAAATGTTCGTGATTTTTGTTTATAGAATCCAAATGTAGACTTAATTGACATAGTCTTCATTGTTGGACAAAGAAAAACTTGCAATTTGTTTATAAAGGATCCTTCTATTAGTACAGTTTTGTGCAAGTTGAAGTATACACTGGTAATCTTTATTGTATCTTCAGTAATTTTTGTTTTTTCCTTCAAGACAAAATGATATTATGCAATCATAAAAGGAGTAAATTTGTTGATCATTGATGTAGCAAAATTTTTGGTGATGCATTTGTTTTCCTGCATACTTTAAATTAATATGGTTTATTTTGATGAAATGAAACCAAACGACATGGAGGTCCTATGACAATTGTCCTTGAAAGCACATGCAACAGTGGCTTTGTTCAAGTCAGCGGAAATCATTTTAGAGTTTCAATTACTATGAAGGAAGGGAGGTTCTCTAATTGAGTTAAATGGCTCAGTATGCTCCTACTTTCATATTCTCAATCGGAATCAAGTACCTGCATATTTTTCAAGAGGAAGTGGGAGAGTAATCAGGATGGAATCAGCCCCCGCAAGATGATGAAGGCAATAATCTGGTGATTGATTCAATTTCTAGACACTCCTTATTACCCTACAAGGACTACAAGGATAGCTACTATGAGAAAAAAGAAATTGGCTTCTAATCATGTGAATAAGCCCACTCCCTATGAAATACCATGGTAAAAATGTTTCATTTGGCTGTTAGAAATATCATGGAATGGTTTGAAGTTCCACACACTCCTTTCTACCTGGAAGTTCTTTTCAGGCATGGTTTTGATTGATGTTACAACTTGTATGATGTTGTACTGACACAATAGTAATGCATTGTAAGAATCTCTTTTCCAAGCTAGGATAAGACATGTTTTTGTTTTATACATATTAACTCACTCTAGAATGAGATCTTGTTAGAAGAGTAATATGGATACTAAGTCCAAAATCGATCAGTAAAGCTACCTTTTGTAACAAAAGAAACCAATATAATCAGGCATAATTCAAAACTATTATAAGGAGATCCAACTATGCATCTGTAACATTTTCTCAATTCATTCGATCAAGTGAAATATTTAACTTTACAGTCTTGATTTGAATAAAAAGGACTTGGCATGGGTCTTTGAGAAGCCAGACACATAATTTTTGTCAATATTTACCAAAGTTCACATACAAACAACATTTTTTTAAATAACAACCTCGATAAGCTACTAGCTTCGTGGAAGGAAAACATAAATTCTTCCACATATTCTAAAACCTAAATTCTTCCTCATATTGTATGTTAGGATATGCATGTAAGTAATTTGTGTTGAAATAACTTATAGTATTGTATGTTAGGATATGTATGCAAGTAATTTGTGTTGAAATAACATATAGAATTTGGATAAAGGATTATTCACAAATAAATGTCTCTACACTGGAAAAGGGTATGATTTGAGTTCAAAAGAAATGTTATCTGAAACATGTCTATTCCAGGTATTCAAGATAGTCCAAAAATGTTGAACTTTTAGTCACTTGAAAGCCTTTACCTACCTTTAACAAGATTACCTAAAAATTGTAGATTCAAAAAGACAAATCATTATTAGGCGGTTGATGCAAACATAATAGGAATTGTACTCTTATAGTTATCATATCAGTAGAAAATCCCACCTTGGTATTTCATAGAGTACAAGTCGGCTAATAAGAAGAAATACAATTAACAATTGCACTGAGCATTTTTTAGTGTTATGCAACCATGCAATAGATATCTAAAATATATCATTACACTAACTCATATGTGCTTCATAACATTGAAAAATCTAGTAGTTGTTAATAATACCTCAAAAAACTGCAAAATTAAGGGAATTAATTAATACTCAAAATGTTGTATAAACATACCCATGGGGCATACAACAAACAACCATGCAATAGGCATGTATAATATATCATTACACTAACTCATCTGTGCTTCATAACATTGAAAAATATAGTAGTTGTTAATCATACCTCAATAAACTGCAAAATTAAGGGAATTAATTAATACTCAAAATGTTGTATAAACATACCCATGGGGCATACAACAAACAATGACAAGGTGTTATGTTAAGGCACTTTGTGTTGTAAAGGTCACTGGTTCTCAACTGGAAGGGAAGGACTCGCAGAGATATGATTATGATGATGATGTTAAGCGTGTTTTTGGGTTGTTGAATATTTTTGTATATTACAAAAGCCTCACAGATATAGTATAACCTTCCTTCCTTCTAGTGTGACAAGAAAGTACATCCCACGACTTGTCTGGTCTCATTCTTGCATCATCATATCATTTAATATACTTTAAATCTTTCGTTTTCATCAATGAATGTGTAAATTTTTGGATTTTGAAACTACTTGTTGAAGGTTACTAATATTCTATGCAATATTGACAATCCATTGGTCTTTTGTTTCTTATTTGGTTCAAAATTGAAGAGCTCCAATTTAGTGAGTTAAAGTGGAATGGACTCTTGTAAACTCCTATTGACTGAACAAGAGAGGTTATGGGTTTTGAGGAAGACATGTTGCAACAACATTAAGATTTATCTTTCACTCAAACTGGGGTACAATTAAATCACATAACATCTCACATAGTATTCATCTATGATCTTCTTCCCTATGTTATCCACTCAACGACACACATTGACATTAAAATACCAATAAATAAATAAAATTGCATAAAAGTTTTACTTCTATCATCTATATTCTCTTTCCTACACTCATGCCTTACGACATTTCCTTTCCAACGTGTGGCACAATTGCTAGTATATTTATAATATGCACTATATACAATGTCGATTATATTATTTTCCTCTCTTTTTTGGTAGTGTATATATAACAACGCTATAAATATACATTATCGTAAGTTATAAAATAGTATGTATAGAATATGGGTTTTAAAAGTATTAAAATTTTATAATAACCCCATTTATAATTCATAATATCAAATACTTAGTTTGTATTATTTATATAAAATATATTTCACATATCATTACATAATATAGAAGGGGCACGAATTGTAAAAACACTAAGTGAAAACCAAGTCGAACCAGAACTTGCAAGACAATCTTAAGGATAAAGCTATTTGAACTAAGATACTAAAATTATGAAAGAAGTCAAACCTTAAAATTGTTATTGGAATGTGCTAAAATCGATTCATAGAAAAATTGTCAAAAGGAAATCATCCAATAAACTGAAGTGAACTTAGTGCAATCAAGAGTTGTGGGACATGATGACCAAATGGGGCAACCATCAAATATCCAAATCCAAAAAGATAACGTGGAAAATCGTTATAGGTCCAAGAAACAAAAGAAATAAGACCAAGGATTGAAACAAGAAATGCGTGAAGACATGATTAAACCTTGGAAAGTTGAGAAGCTAAAAATCCATATAATGAGGATAAGAGAGGCAATCACTAGCCAATTAAATGCGGGAAAGGGGGGAATTTTCCAAATCTATAGTGGGGAGCCCTACATTTTGCCCAAAAATGTAGGGGCATTGTTTGCAGGCCAACAATGACACAATATGAATTGATAAAGAAATCATTAGAAGTAATTATCAGACTAGAAGATCCTAAAAATAAACACAGTATCAAAGCTAGGATGAAAGAGTATCCTTGAAGTATCACTAGCCCTTCTCATCCCTAGATGAAGCCCTAGTCTAATCTTTTCTTATGATTTTAAAGAAGGATGAAGATTATAGGAAGAGGGTCGTAGCCCTAAGTTCTTGGTCAAAAGGGTCTCGGTCCATATGTTAAAGGCTCGAAATGCCTCAGTTAGTCTAATTTGAAGTGCCTAAATTTGAAGTGTCTCAGTAAATGGAAAAGTTAGCAAAGTTGTCCTCTGCTTAATTTTGTTTGCAAAAAGGTCACGGAAAGAGGGATTTGACTAATGCCTTTAAATTCAAAATTGTATTGCTAAATTCGAAGGGACATAAAGCCTCATACCGAGTCATATAATCACGCTAAAGGAAAATTATTTCATCCATCAGACTAAAGAAGTAGGACTGACATTTAATGGTCCTTGCTAAGAAGTATTCTTATTGGAAAAATATGTGACTTTGTCTCTATAAACTCAACAATAGTTAGAAGTCAAGAAATTCAATATGCAAACACATCATATCACAATCCAAGTTCACTACAATGCAGGGATGTTTGGAATCTCATGATAGAGTCTACTCTTTACACATTAATGTAGTTAAAATTGAAATGAAGAGTGAGATCATTGTCCTTTTTGAAGAGAGCACTCTTAACACTTTGCTATTATATATTGAGGATACATTGATAGAGTGAGTTCAAGTATTTTGACATGACAGTTGAAGGGGAAATTACCTTGTTGATAAAATCATCACATATGCAGAGGCTTGAGGATTTGATGGAACAATATCTTCCACTCATGGTATTGGACACTTGGTTATGTTGCATATGAATTTGAGAAATTGTCCCATTTGTATTTCCTACAACAAAGAAAAATTTTCACATGATATATTTTATAGTCTTCTTTGTCTTAACATTTTTAAACCCTAAAAGACCTGAAGGTTATGCCTTGAATAATTTTTTTTTGAAGTAATTGTAGGAAGATGTTATAAGGTCATTTCCTTACAACCAATGAATGAACAATTATTGTTTTATATCATATAAACCACCTGGCATCTTCATAGTTTTTAATTTGGATAATGGTTCAAAAGTTCGATAAGGCTTGCTAAGGGAGATGGACCAAGTATGTTCCATACACTTGTGCCGAGAACATTTGGTATCCTGAAATATTATGTGAAATGTAGGGACATTTCCTTTGGTCACATTATATTGCAAGATATGTGTTCAAAAGTAGAGTTTAAAGTTACAAAGATCTAAGCCTCTAATACCATATATTTTGTACTGCAGTGGAAATATCTTATATGTCTGAGTAAGGGTTCTTTTCAAGTATGAAAAATATTCCTTGCATTGTACAATTGTGATTATGATTTTATTGGTGAAGATATGTTGGTGGTACTAGGGTGTCATTTCTTGATTCTAGTTATTTGTAGAGAACATTTGTTGGGTCCCTATAATACTAGTGATTACCCCATTACTATTGTAGTTGTACCCCTTATTAATATTGTTGTGCCCCTATTGTCCCCATATTGTTATTATTGTGCCCCATAGAATCCCTCTATTTTTATTTTTGTGGCTTTATATTATTATTGTTAGGTTTGCTGGTTTATATTGTAACTCCTTAGACTCCTATATATAGAAAGGAGGTTTTTTCATTTGAATCATCCAAGAATTGTTCATTTATGTAATGTAAAGGAGTTTTCCCCCTCTAAGAGGCTAAATTTTAAGGCGTTGATCTATCTTTTCTATCTTTTTCTTGAGCTAGTTTCATAACATTTGGTATTAGAGCTTTGGATTCTAGGTTTTCGCTGCGCCAAACATGTCATCATGGCATTTTCACTATAACTTTTTTTGCGACGTTTCAGAAGCTAAAAAAAAACACCCATTTTAGAAGACATCGCACTGAAGCTTAGGTCCAAATTTCAGAGTTTTTCGTGCTATATTTGCGGAGATATGATCTGAGGAAGTTGGTCTTTTTGCAGACTCCTGAATTACATTCCAAACAGGTGACCTGGGGAAAATCATCATAACTTTCTCTCTGAGCATCAGATTGAAATTTTGTAAGAAGGTACAGAAAGAGGACGGACTGTAGTTTCTTGTATATATTTTCAGAGCCAAAGGTCAAAACAGGGACACGTGGCACGTCGTACAAGTTCGCTCTACTGAATTAGTCTATAATCAAGTCGCTGTGGGAGATTTGGCATAACTTTTCATTGGAGAATCCAATTGGGGTCAGACTGGTGGCATTGGAAAGAGGACACAGAGGGCTACCACAGGTCACAATTTCAGAATTGGATGATCCGAAATTACAGAGATACATCAGAGGCAATATCGAGCTCCTACAAAGTGAAAAAAGGTGTGTAGATTTTTTAAATTTTTTCTTAAGCTTGGTTTGAAAAATTATTTTGAAGGAATTCAAAGGGCATAGTAGAGCATTAGTATCGGTAATCGATGCCCCGAGGAAAGAAAATGCAAACACCTAGTAAGCAATCTGAAAGCTCTAGCATGACTCATGAAGAAGAGGAAGATATGCTACATGATATATCAAAATTACAAGACCAAGTGCAACAAATTTCACTCTCACAAAAGCTAACAGAAGCTAAGACAAATGGAGTGGAATCTAAGATAAAGGGCGTGGAAGCCAAGATTGACGATTTGAAGATAGATTTGAAGGTAGATTCAACAAATTTTCTACAAGAAATACTTACTAATGGTGAAAGGGGAGGAAAGGAAACTCATGATGCAAACAAAGGAAATGTTAATCATGATTTCATAGACTCTAATGTTGGATCGAAGACACACCATGTTCCAAAAATCGATATGAGAAATTTTGATGGCAAGGATCCCACAACATGGATATTACAGATGGAGAAATTTTTCGATCTCAATAATGTGCAAAACACACAAAAGGTACGTATTGCAATTTTATATTTGGAACCAAAGCAGTTTGTATGGTATCAATGGCTTTGCTCTCGTAAACAATTTATCACTTGGGCAATTTTTACGGAAGAATTGATAGCACATTATGAGGATACAAAAAGCAACACTTTTTTTAGCCAATTGATAAGTCTCAAACAAAAGGGTTCAATAATGGAGCACATTGAGGAGTTCCAAAAATTCAACATAAGGGTAAAAAATATTCCAGAGGAGCATAGGATTGATGTGCTCATAGGGTCTTTAAAGGATAATATCCAACATGATGTTCACCTTTGGGAACCTGATTCATTAGAGAAGGCATTCAGGTTAGCAAGAAAAATGGAAAGCAAAATTATGGCAACCAGGAAGCATACCACTCACAACTATAAAGACGGAAGTGTTGTTGTCGCTAGTCTTCCACAACCTATAAGGTTGACACCACAACAATTGGAAGAAAAAAGAGCAAAAGGGCTTTGTTATAGTTGTGATAGAAAATACACTAAAGGTCATAAGTGTGCTGAGAAGAAATTATTCTACATAGATTGTGAAGAGGAAGAAGAAAATGAGCAAGAAATGTCAAAAGAAGAGGATATACTCCAGGAACAAAGCCTAGATGAAGAACAAATGAATCCGACCATATCTTGTAATGCATTGGCAAGAATTACCACTCCTCAAACCATCAAGATAGAAGGACAAATCAAGAAGAAAAAGGTAATAGTGTTGATTGATTCAGGAAGTACCCACAATTTTATTCATTGTAAGGTAGCAAAAGAATTGAATTGCTTCTTATATCCAGCACCAGAGTGTCAAGTGATGGTTGCAAATGGAGGAACAATAAATTTCTCTGGAAAGTGCCATAATATCAAGCTATCCATGGGAGAATATGTATTGACTAGCCCAATGCTTTCCATTCCAATGGGAGGTGCTGATGTTGTATTAGGAGTCCAATGGCTACAATCCTTGGGTACAATAGCTTTTAATTTTCAAGAACTTTTGATGAAATTTTCTATGGAAGGAAAGGAAGTTGAATTAAGGGGTATTGCAGGGAAACTGGGAAAGATAATCAGCTCTAACGGTATGACAAAGCTTCTAAAAAAGGAACGAAAAGGTGTAATTGCACAATTATGTTCGCTAGATGTTTCCACATTGGAATCATCTATTTCTCCAGATCTCCAAAAAGTCTTGGACAATCATTCCAAGGTATTTGAGACTCCCAAAGGTCTCCCACCTATTCGTGATCATGATCATGTTATTCATTTGATTCCAGGAAGTGTTCCTCCAAACATCAGGCCGTACAGATATCCCTATGCCCAAAAGAGTGAAATTGAACGTATGGTTGCAGAAATGCTAGAGGCTGGTATAATTCAACCGAGTCAAAGTTCTTTCTCTGCTCCAGTAGTATTGTTGCACAAGAAGGATGGTTCATGGCGCATGTGTCTGGATTATAGGGAGCTCAACAAGCTCACTATTAAAGATAAGTTTCCCATTCCCGTCATTGATGAATTATTGGATGAATTGCATGGATAAATTTACTTCACCAAGTTGGATCTTCGTTCAGGATATCATCAAATCAGAATGAAAACTGAAGACATTCCGAAAATAGCATTTAGAACTCATGAGGGCCATTATGAATTTTTGGTCATGCCTTTTGGCCTTACCAATGCACCCTCAACATTTCAAGGTTTGATGAATTCAATTTTCAAACCATTCCTTAGAAAATTTGTGCTAGTATTTTTTGATGATATACTAATCTACAGCAAGTCTTGGAAGGATCATGTTGAACATGTTGACAGGGTGCTACAACTATTAGAGGAGAAACAATTATATGCAAAAAGATCCAAATGTTTCTTTGGAGTACAGGAGGTGGAATATCTGGGTCATATTGTATCTCATGAAGAAGTTAAGGTAGACCCTAGCAAAATTAAAGCCACTAAGGAATGGAAAATCCCCACATCCATAAAACATCTACAAGGATTTCTCGGGTTGACAGGGTATTATCGTAAGTTTGTTAAGAATTATGGGAGAATAGCAGCACCTCTAACAACACTATTGAAGAAAGATGCATTTTCACGGACTCCAGAAGCAACAAAGGCCTTCGAACATCTTAAAGAGGCAATGTGCCAAGCACCTATCTTAACTACACCGGACTTCACAAAAACCTTTATTGTGGAATGTGATTCTTCAGGAAATGGAATTGGTGCGGTTTTAATGCAAGATGAAAGACCCATTGCTTTTGAAAGTCATCCAATCAAGGGAAAGTTTTTACACAAAGTTATTTATGAGAAGGAAATGTTGGCAATACTCCATGCACTTAAGAAATGGCGACCCTACCTAATGGGAAGACACTTCAAGGTAAAAACGGATCATGATAGCCTTAAATAATTTTTAGAACAAAGATTATCCTCTGAAGAGCAACAAAAGTGGGTCACAAAGATGTTGGGTTATGACTTTGAAATCATCTACAAAAAAGGGAAGAAAAATGTGGTGGCAGATGCACTCTCAAGAAAGGATGAGGATGTGGAAGCATTGTTGTGTGCCATTTCTATTATCCAACCAGATTGGATAAATGAAGCAAGGGAGGTATGGAAGAATGACGAAGAAGTGTGGGCACTTATTTGAAAGTTACAACAATATTCCAGTACGTCGGATACATTTAGTTAGAAAAATGATTTGTTATGGTACAAAGATCGCTTATACCTCTGTAAGAATTCCTAGCTAAAACGAAAGACTCTTATGGAATTTCACACTTCTCCCTTAGGAGGGCACTCGGGATTTTTAAAAATTTACCACAGGGTTAAGAAGGAATTTTTTGGGATGGCCTTAAATCAGATATTCAAAAGTTTGTGGCAGAATGTTTGGTTTGCCAACAAAATAAAGTTGAAACAATTAAGACACCGGGTCTATTACAACCTTTATCCATTCCAAGCCAATGTTGGAAGGAGATTTCAATGGATTTTATCACAGGTTTACCCATGTCTGGGGGAAAGAGTGTCATCATGGTGGTAGTTGACAGACTTACCAAGTAAGCACACTTTTGTGCATTATCACATCCATTTAAAGCCAGTACAGTTTCTACTGCATTTATGGAAACAATTCAAAAGCTACATGGAAACCCAAAGATTATTGTAAGTGACAGAGATCCCATTTTCACCAAAAAATTTTGGACAGAATTATTTTCTTGTCTTGGTACTTAGTTAGCTCATAGCTCATCTTATCATCCTCAATCTGATGGGCAAACTAAGATTGTAAACAAATGTTTGGAAGGATATCTTCATTGCTTTGTATCTGATAAACAGACACAATGGGTCAAATGGTTGCCTCTGGCTGAATGGTGGTATAACACTTCCTTCCTTACAGTAACAAAAATTACCCCATTTATGGCAGTTTATGGGTATCAGCCACCATCCATCACATCATATTTAAGAGAAAATTCTAAGTTTCAAGCAGTGGAACATCACATCGAACATCAACAACAAGTCCTCCAACTCTTAAAGGATAACCTCGTGTTGGCACAGAATAGAATGAAACAACAGGAAAATCAACATCACAGCGAAAGAAGTTTTGATGTAGGTGATTGGGTATTCCTACGGCTACAACCATATAAGCAAATGTCCCTCAAGTAAGCTAAGAAGGATAATAAATTATCACCAAAGTATTATGGTACGTACAAGGTGTTGCAAAAGATTGGTACTATGGCATACAAATTGGAGCTTCCTGCAGCTTCTCGATTGCACCCAGTTTTCCATGTTTCATGTTTAAATAAGGTTATAGGCGATAAGCTCCCAGTTCAAACAATATTGCCAGAACTTGACGAGGAAGGAAAAATTATATTGGAACTAGAAGAAGTCACAGAAATAAGAACTTGACAGCTACGAAATCGATCAATTTCAGAGTATCTTATCAAGTGGAAGAACTTATTTGCTGAAGATTCCACATGGGAGGATGAGAATTTTATATAGGAGCATCCAGAACTACTCAAGCATTGAGGACAACACTTTTTTAAAGAAGAGGGGAATGTTGGGTCCCTATAATACTAGTGATTACCCCATTACTATTGTAGTTGTACCCCTTATTAATATTGTTGTGCCCCTATTGTCCCGATATTGTTATTACTGCGCCCCATAGAATCCCTCTATTGTTATTTTTGTGGCTTTATATTATTATTGTTAGGTCGGCTGGGTTATATTGTGACTCCTTAGACTCCTATATATAGAAAGGAGGTTTTGTCATTTGAATCATCCAAGAATTTTTCATTTATGTAATGTAAAGGAGGTTGCCCCCTCGAAGAGGCTGAATTTTAAGGCGTTGATCTATCTTTTCTATCTTTTTCTTGAGCTGGTTTCATAACAACATTAGTATATGGCATATTTTTCCTTCAATCATTTGAGATATGATCAATTTGATTTGATTCAAGAAAGTTATCCCAGAGGCTAATGGAGTTAAGAAGAAAGGCTCCCTCACATAGAGAAAGAGAAGTAATAACATGAACACCTTCTTGGAAGAACTGGTTGTCCTAGGGTTTGTAAACCTTAGAAAAATATTATAGGTTATAATTAATAAAACCCTAGGGTTTATGGACAAAACCCTAGATCTAGACACAAAGTATTGAAACTTGATGATTATGCTAAACAAAGAAAACCTAGCTCACAAGGAAGGAAATTCAAGTAATTTACATTAATGGTTGATGATGAGGACAAAGATGATGATGGATTTCTATGATTTTTGTATGAAGGAAAGGTTCAAGATGGAGCTAAGAAATTCCCTTCAATCCTCAATGATAAGTACTATATATATCTCTCTTCCTTGATTATTATTGCTTTATTATTAGTTAGCCTCTTGTCTTTATTTCTTTTGCTGGGGTATAATTGTTTCTTCCATCACCTCCTAGTTAGGATTGCAAGTACATCATAAATAATGTCAAGGTTCTTGCAACATATAAAAGCATTGAAAGAACGAAGCAAAGTTTGTGGAAAGGGGATTCTCCCAGAGTGATTTGTGTCCAAGAGGGAGAAATTGTATTGACATATAGAACCATTCCTGTTGATTAGAAAAGCTCCTAGTTTAGAGAAAGCAGGAATGGCAACAAGTCTGAAGGATGCCATGATGGGAAAAAGTGTCCTGAAGAGAAGACAATGGTGAGTTCCAAGTGGTACTACAAGATAAAGTATGTGATAATTGGAAACAAAGAGAAGTACAAAGCAAGAATTGTGAGGATTCTCCTAGAAAGAGGGAGAGGAATATGTGAATACATTTGATCCAATTGTCAGGTACACTTTTGTTAGAACAATTATTTCCATTGCTTCTATTATGGGTTGGAAATTACATCAGGTGGATGCGGGGACTGTTTTCCTTAATAGATTAATTAAGGAAGAATAAGTGTATGTACAGATACCTCATGGATTTGAGGTACATGAGAGGGAATCTCATGTTTTCGTATTAAAGAAGGTTTTGTACAAACCTAGGGCTTGATATTCTCAAATTGATGGATATCTTATCAGACTTGGTGGACCTTGCTATTATACATATCTTATTTCTAATGAAAGCATAATGACTCGTGTGACAGTGGAAGTGGTAATGGAAGAGGATTTGCTCTTGTGATAGAGGGAGCAGTTGACATTACCACAGAAGCCTTGGTTCAATGTCAGAGGGATCTGACCTCTGAGATTGAGATGAAGGATATTGGTTGGATACATTACTTCTTGGGAGTAGAATTATGGCAAAATATATGTGATATTTTCCTTGGTCAAAGGAAGCATATTATTATTGTCCATATATTTGGGATGATGGAAAACTAGTCCATGGCCACTCCCATGGTTACCAATTTAAAGAAGCTAAGTGATAGAAGGAGTATCCAAGATTGCTATAGCAGGATCTACTTTAGTGTCAAGAAATTGTAGATGGTTGTGTCGAGGCATGCAACGCAACATGTGTTGAGGTACCAACGTATTAAATGTCAAAAATGATGAAGTAAAGTTGCAAGAATATAAAGATTAAAGTTGGGTAGAACTGAATATAGGAAGAGAACATCACGATGATAATTTAGTTTGTATTATACTTGGGTAGGAAGCGTACATCTATCACACTCAGAGAACTATAGACGTTGAGTATATTGTAGATAGTTTGGCAAGTTGTGAAATTGTGTGGCTTCATAAATTATTTGCAGGATTGTTCGAATAGGCATAGGATATGATTATGATGGTAGGTCAAAGCACATTGAGATCATGGTACCACCACATCTGGAAGATGGTACAAAAGGGAGCAGTGAAGCTCCAATGCATTTCTACAAACTAGCAGGATTGTTGACATTCTCATAAAGTCTTTGTCTCAGGGTGAAGTTTGTATACTTCAAGGACAAGCTTGGAGTGATTAAGAACAATTCCCTTGGTTAAAGGGAGTGTTGACATTGTATGATAAAGGGGCGATGATTTTCCCTACATTGGGATATTGATACGTATGGATATTGACCAAGGGCCATGTAATGTGGCTAGGGAGATTAGCCAAGATAACAACAAGGCTCGGTGTGCTCCCCCAGGAAAGGGGTTATCTAACCATATTTCCAATGGTTATTTGACTAGTGGGTTGAGTGAGTTCTTGTAGCATTGGGTAAGTGATTTTTCATTGAATTAACAAGTGACAAAATGTGGGAATGGTAAATGGGCCCGTGGTTTTACCATGTGTCAAGGACTGCCTGATTCCAAGTGGAAACTTGGTGGATTGGTGAAACAAGGACTAGTCTTGACCCCAAAAGGCCAATGGGACCCTAGAAGTCATTTGGCCAGTGGGTAACTAGATCCATTTTCAAAGGGGATGTGTCTAGTGTGTGACTAGATTCCTTTGCATGATTCTTTCCACATGGCTTTGCAATAGAACACGAGGTGGATGGATTCATCAACATAAAAAAACTATTTCAACCTTTACTTGGGATGGAGAAATTTTTCAACAATGGGATACATCTAAAGAAGTCAAAGTGAATACCTCCCTAGATAATAGGGAGTGTTGATTTTTTGGGTAGTTTTTCTCAGTATTCAAAGCTACTACAAGTCATCCCCTAACAGGGAAATGAAAAGAAGAAAATTTAAAATTTAAAATTTAAAATTTAAATTTTTATTCCCCCAAAAGTCAAGTTGGCTCCTCCAAAAGGTCAAGTCGACCCAACATATAGACACGCCCATTTGGGCTCATTAATTCACTATATAAAGGAAATTCTTCCTCCTCTGGAAACAAAAAAAATGTGGATCACTTACTTCTTCTTTTTTCACACGTGGGAGTTCTATGAGGTAGTATACTAAGTTTATTCTATGGAAAACTAAAGTCATTTGATGCAAAATGAAGTCTACTCTAAGGAATATCAATGTTTCCTTAGGCAGGCTGAAATTATTTATGGCACAGTTGACCAAATTATGAGATCATGTTGACTAAATTTCTAAGGCTATCTCACTGGGCCAAATTTGTCTCTGGTTGACTAGGTTTGACTTGGGTATGTTTGTGGTCAGTTTGGCTTTATTTTTTATTGGAAGATCAAACTGTATCCTTTATTGAATTAAAAATTTCTCTAAGAAAAGGTTGTTGATTTTTTTTCCCGAGGTTGGGATTTCCGAGGGTAAATTTTTTGTGTCTCTTCATGATCCTACTATCATTATCGTTTTACTATTGAGATTTTCTATGTATAATTGCTTAATGATGTATGTGACACAAGATGAATTAATAAAAAATAATTGAAAGTAATTATCAAACTAGAAGATCCTAAAAATCAATACTATTGCTTCAAAATGGGGTGATCTTCAATTTTGAATTCAGTGATTTATTTTTTACTAGTCAGTCACTTAGATCATAAATATGGCACACCCCTTCCAATTTAATTTATTTTCTTGTAGCATTGAAACATGTTAGAATAAAACCGATTTTCTCACTCCTTATGGTGTTTTTTCCTCGACTTCATCGTTGAGGCACTCCAACGACTTCTTGTAGCAATCCAACTTGTTTCCATGAGCTGCCATCCAGTTCATACCCATCAATATGTCATATGAACCCAACAACAACACATTGAGGCTACTTGTTATGAGCATGTCGCCTAGATCATTGTGACACAATTCCACACAATAAATCATCCTCCTTCTTGCAAGCTTCATTAGGATTCATTTACAAATCACACATCTCTGTCATTTTTAGGCTAATATAACTGAAATTTGAACTTGGATCGATTAAAATTGAATGAGGTTGATTGGAGACCATACCTTTCATTCTGATCGCCGAGGTTTCATTATTTTCATTCCTATTTCCCAATGTTGCATAAATATGAGGTACGCTTTGAGACACATTGTTCATCATTGTTGCTTGTTGGACAATCTACAACTACTTAGTGTTCTAGTATTGGTGAGGACAGTCCTTCAAATTGCAGTTCTCCCCACATCCCCAACATTATAATGGATTTCTCTTGGGATCCTTAGCCTCTTCTCTTACTAATTTGATAGTTTGATCTCTATTGGCAATGGATGAATTCCGTCAGAATACACCTTTAGAATGTGTGGTGAACATAACATTTTCCCCCATTTTCTTATGTCCTAACGATTTTGCTTATTTCCCTCTAAAACTAGTTTTATCTTTGTTTCTCTGATCTACCCAAAATTTGGCCTTATGCTTGGACTAATCAAGCAATACCTGGCCTTCCTAATGGTGTCCTCCAACATCCTTGATTTATCAAATTCATCCCATCTTGGTAGGACTGTGGTAACTCACTAAGGTATCTCTGGATATTTACCTTCTCATCCCTGATGTAGGGAACACACCTTAGTAGCTCCAGAAATATTTTAGTGTAAGCATCCAAGGTGATTTGTTCTAGCCTGCGCTTATGAAATTCTTTAATTTTGTTGTCCTCATACCTCTTAGAAAGGTACTTTTCCTGGAAATATCTCTCAAATCTACTCCATGTCATCTCCTTTTATCCGATGCCTTTGATATTTATCAGATCTTCCCACCATATATCAACTTTTCCTTTCAAGTTGAAAATAGCCTCGTAGGACTTCATATTTTCAAAGTAGTCATCGACTCTAAAGTACTTCTTCAAGCCCAATGGTCAATCCTTTGATTCTTTACACTTCTTAATTTCTCCATCAAAGGTAGAAGGATATTCCGTCTTGATCTATTATGACATTATGCTTTTCTCAGTCCTCCTTTGCTAGTGGTGTCTTCTATTTATAGCACTAGAAAGATGGCCATGGATGTGTTCCTCTCTTTGTAGATTGTTATGTGGTGTTTCTCCACTCACTATGACTTCACTTGTTTGTTTGTGCTTCTTCCTTGAATTGCTACCTTTTTCCCTATTGGTTTCCAATCCATTCTTCTAAATTTCAGATGGAATTTTCTTGGATTTATGCCTTCCCAAATAGCTGGGACAAGGCTCATATTGTTTTTTTCGCTGTAAATCTGAATTTATTGTGATTATGGGTCCTTGTTTGGACTTAAAACGTCAATAAAAAATCAATATTGTGGATAAAACTCTAGAAACCTATTCTTCAAGCTCTACAAAATCACTGCATTCTCCTCTACTTGCCTTTATTTCTCTCTAAAAATATTTTCATCATTTGCTTCATAATTCCTCAATTCAACTCTTAAGCTCCTAAGGGTATCCATCCAATCAAGGGAATTTCCTTCTGACCTCTTTCCCACAAATTATTCTTCCTTGTCATGATACCTTTGGTCCATGTTGTGTTGTACCATTCTACTTCTCATTCCTCTATTTTCCATTGTAAATTATGTCTTCTTATGTGTTGTCACACACAAAAAATTATTAGTTAATAAAATATAATTCATAACCTTGACATTTCAGCACCAATCATGTTGATCTGAATTCGTTCACACAATCACAATACATGTCCGTTACACATGATAATAAAAAAATATATATATCAACATTCTATCCAAACCAGCAAGTACATCATCTATAGGCTTAAATCAATATACCTAATAGTTAATTTATCATATTAAATTTTGTTATTTGTATGTGAGTTCCTTCAGGTTCAATGTTGAACATAGGTCCGATACCAATATGTATCAATGATCTAAATTTTATCCTCAATAGTTTTTTTTAATATCTTCTAGGGCCCATAAAATTCGAGTGTTGAACCTGATCTCCCATACCACTCTATAACCACCCACCCACCACTTTGTCTAGTCTTGGGCTATGGGAGGTGTTACTTTATTACTTTGACCCGGTCTCCAATGTCTATTATGAAGATGGGGTTACACAACCACATTTTTCTCAAAATTTTCAAATCTTAAAAAAATGTCATTGTTGTGTTTAGCTCATCAAAAACTTTCTGGTGACATCATTTTTACCTCAATCTAACTCCTAGATTGAAATTTATGTTTCTTATAAGTTTTTCCATTTATAAGATTCCCTTTCAACAATGGATTTCCACATGGCCTCGACTTAACCCACAATGTACTACCACAACTACATCATGAGAATTCCAAAGAACACTAGGTCATTATGTGGATTATATCTAGCCCATGTCGTATTTGTGCCTTTGAATTTGTGTGATCCCTCACCACCCATTAATCAACAGATCCCTAAATAGTTGGTGACAAGGTTCTGTTGGACCGTGTTTCGTTAGTGGACCGGTCCTCTAGCAATGAATGGAATCTAAAATGGTGTCCAACCCAAGTCCTATCTATGCCTTCGAAAGGTGTATGCTCTCGCCATATCCAGATCCCAAATCCCAAATTGATTTCTTATGTATCGAAACCAACATAGGACTCACAAGATTTATACAGTGTACGCCCCTCGTTAAGGATAGGAGGCTATAATTGGACTAAGTCACATCTGAGCCTTTGTAAATGTGTATTCCTTCACCACCTCTAAATCCTTGGATCCAAATCCACTTAGAGAGTGATTCGTCCTTGGAGAAATTCAGACCTTCACAAAAATGTTAGCCCTGTCCAACCTTAGATTCCTTGGATCCCTGAATTTTGATGATGCACAAAGAGAAAGGGAAGAAGGGGAATTTTTCAGGGCAAGGGGCAACAACCCTAACACAAAATTTCATGGTTTCTAAGGCACAAGGACTGAAGTCCTGAACCTCAAATTCTACTTGATATCTAGTACATGTTACTGGTGGCCATGACACTCATTATGTGATTTCAGAAAGAAGAAGGGGGAAAATCTCCAACAAGAAACTTCATAGTTTCTCAAAAAAGCCACACCAAGAGATTATTAATTAAATCCAACTTTGCAACCTCTTATAGGCTAGTTAAATCGGTTAGAAACACACACACACCCACACACACACATATATATATAGATATTAATCAACAAGTGATAGCATATGAGATCTATATCAATACATAAGGAATTACAAACCCTATAGCAAACTATATAAATTAGGCGAGCCAATAAGCTATACCATTCCTCATCTATAGCAGTCCAATGAGCAAGTATAAGTATGCATTTTATATATCAACTATGATCACAACATTGCACAACATAGTTTAGTCATTTTTCAAATACAAAACATATCAAACATGAATATAGAAATGACCTCTATCATTCAGACATTCAATAACATTTAGGCATATATAAGAGCTCATATCAATTGTATGCATTTCATGAAACATCATTTCTCATAACTCAATATATAACTGCAATAGACTTATCTAAGTATGTTAAGATGACTAACAACTGAAGGAGGTACTTCCACTCTCTACCCAACCATATTCCAATTGCACAACAACTTTCTTGCAATTGACCACCCCTGAGTTTGATCCAATGTTTGAATGGTTACTTTCTCAAGGAAAATTTACACCAATTTCTTGGTCATACACTCAGGAGACAGAATCGACTATTTAGGTGGTTTATAAATTTTTCTCTGGTAGTAAGCACCATGGTGACCCACTCACTCATCTAATCTCATTCATAGGGATTCACCCAAGGTTCAGATGGGGTATCGTTGAGTGTAGAAGATTGAATCCACATTCCAAGTGATTTATCAGTTTTCTTTTCATAGCAAGCACCATATGGTCTATGCCCAAGTGGTTTATCATCTACTCCACAAGCACCACAATGACTCATATTTCCCTATCTAGGTGGTTTATCATATATACAACAAACACCATAGTGTTTCAGTCATCCACTAAGCCTCCTATTTACCACATAGACTTAGACTACTCATCTAATGGCCTCAAACAAATTCATAGGGAATATCACCCAATTCACAATAGTTCACTTCAAACACGGGGCTTTGCAATTAGCTCCACCCTTGCTCCATTTACTATTATAACTACTCCATAATTCCACACAATTCAAAAATGGCCTTGAATGACCTTTATCCTTTAGTGAAGATGTTTGAGAGAATTAATGCACAAGAACCAATGTAAGTGTTCTCAATTGTGTGTTTTCTTCTTTTGTCTCTTGTTATATGTCCATCCTATCATAATATTTAAACAAACTTTTATTTTGTTGTATCCTTTTTTCTTGAGGAGTCATCCTTCTTCCCTGCCTCTCTTATGACTCTAAGAGGTCGCTCGACCATATCCTCGATTTGCGGCAAGGAATGGGAATTGTCCTCTCTCCCCACTACCTCAATAACAGCTCATTAATGCATGTCAAGGAATTTGGCTCGGTTGGTCAGCAAACAACTTCAAGAATTTAATCCAGGCTTATTTGGGAGTGGAAGAGACGCTCCTCCTCCTCTGGATCTTCGGGTTCATTTTTCTGGATCTTTGCGGTAGCAACAGTGGCGCTGGGATCTGCATCAATGATCTGCTTCCCTTTTTCATACCCCTTATCGGGTTCTGACTCAGAGTCGGAACATGCACCTAATTCTGAAACCTTTAGCTCAGCCACCAGTGACTGCTTGGCCCGACATTCACTTGTGTTGTGAGTGGAGCTCTTATGGAACTCGCACCATTTCCCAGTGTCCTTTCTCGGCTTCGCGGCACTGTTCTTTGCTTGCAGCTTCGGCTGGTTGTCTTGGGCTGTCCCGCCTTGGCTTTGTCCTTTGTTCTGTGGTTTAGGGGCACCTTTCCCCTGCTTTGGATTCGCAGATCCAAAATCTCGCTTCTTTTGTTTAAACTTCTGCTCGACCTTGACGGCATATCGGTATGCTGCGCCGAGTGAGGGGATGTTTAGGAATTGTATTTCTTCCTAGATGTACTTGTGCAGGCAGCCACGGTATTTGAGTATCAAATGTTGCTCCGAATCCTTGATACCCAACTTTGTGCAAAGGGTATGGAAAAGATTGGTGAACTCCGGCACGTCTTGGTCCCTTCCCTGCCGCAGCGTGGTCCACTTTATGTATTCATCCTCATAGCTTTCGACAGGGTAGTACTGCTCCTTGATGGCATCCCGGAACGAATCCCAGGTGGGTGCGCCTGAAAATAGTGAGCCAGTACTTTCATCCTTCTGCTCGTAGTAGGTTTCCCACCAGTCCTTGACGTGGGGGGCTGCTTTGAGAAGAGCAAAAACAATCTTTTCCCGACTCGAAAATTCATGAACAGAAAAATAACCCTCTAGCAGATTTAACCATTTATCTACGGCATCTGCGTCTATCTGACCCTCGAATATGGGGATTTCAAAATTAACTTGTACCTTAAAGGGTGTGGCATTTCTAGAGTAGCTGCTGGAAGCCGATGCGTTGCTTCTGGATAGCCGTTGAAGGATCTGGGCAAAACTGTCCATCATCACGTTCCGTTGTCGCTCGAGGGCTTCTTCGAGCAAGATTTTGATGGGATCTCCTGCCCCCTCGTCTTTCTTCTTGTCCGCCATGGGAGGCCGTCGGGATTTGCGAGGCTGGTCTTGCAAAGGTTCAACCAGTTCAAGCCCTAACTCCTTATATCCCGACCTTGTTGGGGACATGCAAAGAAAAACAGAGAAAAAGTAGACCGCTCTGATACCACTGATCCGGATTTAAACAGGAACGCAACAAATTACAGAGATAACCATATACACAAAGATGCAGTGGAAATAATACTTCATTTCATTAATGGAAAATAATGAAATATGCTTACAACCAGAAATGGAAATAAACCAGCTAGGGCGATGGTAGCTTATCTCTGAGAAGAGATGTGATGGCTACATGCCTCTGAACTGTGTTACAATGAGGCTCGAAGGCCTATTTATTGTTGAGAAACAATGGAAAAACCCTTAACATTCCAAAACCTATCCCTAGGAGATGAAACGCCAAACTGTGGGCCCCGTTTGGGGTAAATTGGTACATCAACTTCCCGGGGTCGTAACTTTGGCATATGATCTCCGTTTGACGCATACAATAGCTCGTTACAAAGATCTATCCGAGCACTATCATTGTTGGAACGGGAAACATCGGTCCCATGTTGCCCCCGGATTCCCCAAAAAACGTCGTTTAGGGCCTCAAAACGGCTCCGGAAATTCACGACCCGAAAAACTACTAAAAATAGTAAGTTGTGCTACAATTAAGGAAACTGAAAATGCTGAGAAAGACAATGGTGGCGGTCCAGGTGGACTTGGCAGGTGGCCACCAATATCCACCTGGATCATTCCTCCCCCTTTAGGAAGCAATGGTCCCCATTGCGTTGAACTCCTCCATGAGATGAGGAAACTTTTGCTGAACTTGTTCCCTGGTGAGCCACTTGCCCTGCTGAAGGAGTTGGCCTGCTTTGACAACTCGATACAGTTGGATATTCTGTTGGCAAGTGTTCTTGATCTTTGAGCTGTTATGCAATGTCGAATGTGTCTAGCAATGGTGGAAAGTATGGCCGAAGGCGGTCCACATTGAACACTGGGTGCAGGCCAAGGAATGGGGGAATGCTGAGCTCAAATGCATTGTCTCCCATAGCCTTAGTAATGGTGTAAGGACCATATCGGAGTGGTCTCAATTTCCGATAGGCTCCAGTAAGGCGTTCCTTTTGCAAATGCAACCAGACTTTGTCGCCCACCTGAAACTTGTGTGGCACCCGATGTTGATCATGTCGCTGCTTGTACTTGGCATTTGATTTCTCAAGAATGTCATGGACCTGCTGGCGAATATGTTGGATGCACTCAATGAAGCTGGTGGCCTTATCTGTTTCGGACTGGACATGAGCTAAGTTCATGTGAGTAGCTGCAAGTGGCATGGCCACATCAATGGGGCATAGTGGCTGGAATCCCAAACCCACCTGAAAAGGGCTATGGCCAGTGGAGCTGTGAAGAGCTCGGTTGTAGCTGTGCTGAACATAGGGGAGGCTCTCGTCCCATGTGCGTGGATGCTTTGAGTTATACATGCGCAGAATGTGCACAATCATCCTATTGACAACCTCTGTCTGGCCATCAGTTTGAGGATGGAAGGCTGTGGACTTCGTGAGCCTGGTGTCCAGCATTGACCAGAGACTGGACCAAAATGTGCTGAGAAACCGACTGTCCCGATTTGAGATGATAGACTGTGGGATCCCAAAGTGCACCCACACTCGTTCAAAGAAGAGTTTAGCAGTGGCTTCTGCTGTGATATTCTTCTTGCAGGCCGCCATAATGGCCATCTTCGAGAACCTGTCGACGACCACAAAAACACAGTCATTTCCATGCTTAGTGGAAGGAAGGCCTGACATGTAATCCATGGAGATGGATTCCCAAGGTCGACTAGGGGTAGGCAACGGGGTATAGAGGTCGTGCTTCTTAATGGTCGGTTTGGCAATGGCACAGGCAGTACATGATCGGATGTACTTCCCAACATCCTGTCGAAGATTCGGCCAATAGAAATAATTTTGCAGTACTGCCACTGTTTTCTCGACCCCGAAATGCCCAGCAGCCCGACTGTAGTGTGCTTCCCAAATCATCTTGGCACGCTCGCTTGAAGGAACACAAAGGTGACCGAGGTGGCATAATAGGGCATCCTGGAGGTGAAAATCTGCAACATGCCGACCCTCCAAGAGTGTCTGGTATGTGTGGCCGAATTCTGGGTCGCTTTTGTAGAGAAGTGGCCAATCAGAAGTCTCGTGCCCACAAGAGTTGAGCACGGTGGTTAACGCCATGATCGGTGGTCGACTGAGGCAATCTGCAACATTATTGGTGCTGCCCTTCTTATACTTGATATTCAAGTGGAACTGTTGCAGGTATGTAGACCACTTCTGATGGCGATCATTCTACAATTTCCCTTGGGTCTGTATGAACTGCAGGGGTCGGTGGTCAGTGTGGATGACCGTTTCCTTCCCCAAAATGTAATGCTTCCATTGTCGGCAGGCCTGTACAATGGAATACATCTCTTTATCATAAGTGGGGTACTTCCGGACTGTGTCTGAAAGTGTTTCACTGTGATATGCCATTGGATGTCCATGTTGAGTAAGGACTGCCCCAATAGCATAGTCAGAGGCATCTGTCTCGACCTCAAATGGTTGTTGTAAATCTGGTAACGCGAGCACTGGTGCCGTGCAGAGGCGATCCTTCAACTCCCTGAATGCCTTCTGTTGAGATTCAGACCAAAAGAATTTTGCTTTCGCCCCTCCCTTGGTGACTTGACTCAAGGGCCAAGAAATATGAGAAAACCCCAACACAAACCTGCGGTAGAAGTTGGCAAGACCTAGAAAGCTGCGGAGCTATGTTAGAGTGGTTGGAGAGGGCCAATCCCGAATGACTTGGATCTTGGCTGGATCGACATGCACCCCCTGTTCATCAATGATGTATCCCAGATACTGAACCTGGGTCATGCCAAAAGTGCATTTCTCCAAATTGGCACATAGCTTGTGTTGCCGCAGTGTTTGGAGAACCTGTCGGATGTGGTGGAGGTGCTCTTCCCAACTCTGGCTGAAGATCAGAATGTCATCCAAGTATACTACTACAAAGGAGTTGGTGAATGGCCGCAAGATGTCATCCAATCATAAAGGTTGCAGGAGCATTCGTCAATTCGAAAGGCATGACCAACCATTCGAAGAGGCCCTCCTTGGATTTGAAGGCAGTCTTCCACACATTAGAGGGTTCGATTGGTACCTGGTGATATCCTGACTTCAGATCGATCTTGCTGAAGTATTTCGCCCCCTTTAGTTGGTCTAGGAGGTCATCAATCCGCGGGATCGGGTACCTATTACGGACAGTGATCTTGTTCAGCGCCCGATAGTCAATACAGAGTCTCCACGTCCCATCTTTCTTCTGTACCAACACGATCGGGCTCCCACAGGGCGATGAACTCGGACGGATGTGACCTTTCTGCAGGAGCTCCTGAATCTGCCTCTTGATTTCATCGTTCTCCAGAACGGAGCGCCGATAAATTGGTCCATTGGGTAGCGGCGCACCTGGGGTCAGATCGATGGAGTGCTTGACTTGACAGTGTAGAGGAACCCCTGCCGGGGAGGTGAAGATGTCCTCGTACTCCTCCACAATCTTGTCCATCTGTAGTTGTCGTGCAGAGGGACCCCTTCTGGAGGTCGCGGCCACTGTCTTCTTCTTTCCTTGAGGGCGTATCATCAGGAAAACAAATTTCCTGGTTTTGGAAATGATCTTACTGCATTGTTTTGCAGTAATCAAAGAGATGGCGGCAGGTGGTGCTACCTCTGGTATCCTGAACAACTTATTTCCCAATGTAATAATAACAGCACGGGGCCTTGATTCATACACAGCATGTTGCTTCCACAAGTATGGTTTTCCTAGTAATACATCACAAACTTCAAGGGGAGCAATGTCACACAATACCTCATCCGTGAAGGGCTTGATGTTGTATGGAAGGCGACACTGCTGGCTCACGCGAAGATCTCGTCCTTGGTGAAGCCACCCAATGGTGTATGGTTGTGGATGTGCTGTGGTCGGTAAGCCCAACCGCTTCACGACCTCTGCCGAAATGAGGTTCTTTTGACTCCCGCTATCAACAATGAACTGTATCGGGGAGCCCTTTACCCACATCTGGGAGTGGAAGAGACGCTCCTCCTCCTCTGGATCTTCGGGTTCATTTTTCTGGATCTTTGCGGTAGCAACAGTGGCGCTGGGATCTGCATCAATGATCTGCTTCCCTTTTTCATACCCCTTATCGGGTTCTGACTCAGAGTCGGAACATGCATCTGATTCTGAAACCTTTAGCTCAGCCACCAGTGACTGCTTGGCCCGACACTCACTTGTGTTGTGAGTGGAGCTCTTATGGAACTCGCACCATTTCCCAGTGTCCTTTCTCGGCATCGCGGCGCTGTTCTTTGCTTGCAGCTTCGGCTGGTTGTCTTGGGCTGTCCCGCCTTGGCTTTGTCCTTTGTTCTGTGGTTTAGGGGCACCTTTCCCCTGCTTTGGATTCGCAGATCCAAAATCTCGCTTCTTTTGTTTAAACTTCTGCTCGACCTTGACGGCATATCGGTATGCTGCGCCGAGCGAGGGGATGTTTAGGAATTGTATTTCTTCCTGGATGTACTTGTGCAGGCAGCCACGGTATTTGAGTATCAAATGTTGCTCCGAATCCTTGATACCCAACTTTGTGCGAAGGGTATGGAAAATATTGGTGAACTCCGGCACGTCTTGGTCCCTTCCCTGCCGCAGCGTGGTCCACTTTATGTATTCATCCTCATAGCTTCCGACAGGGTAGTACTGCTCCTTGATGGCATCCCGGAACGAATCCCAGGTGGGTGCGGCTGAAAATAGTGAGCCAGTACTTTCATCCTTCTGCTCACAGTAGGTTTCCCACCAATCCTTGACGTGGGGGGCTGCTTTGAGAAGAGCAAAAACAATCTTTTCCCGACTCGAAAATTCATGAACAGAAAAATAACCCTCTAGCAGATTTAACCATTTATCTACGGCATCTGCGTCTATCTGACCCTCGAATATGGGGATTTCAAAATTAACTTGTACCTTAAAGGGTGTGGCGTTTCTAGAGTAGCTGCTGGAAGCCGATGCGTTGCTTCTGGGTAGCCACTGAAGGATCTGGGCAAAATTGTCCATCATCGCGTTCCGTTGTCGCTCGAGGGCTTCTTCAAGCAAGATTTTGATGGGATCTCCTGCCCCCTCGTCTTTCTTCTCGTCCGCCATGGGAGGCCGTCGGGATTTGTGAGGCTGGTCTTGCAAAGGTTCAACCAGTTCAAGCCCTAACTCCTTATATCCCGACCTTGTTGGGGACATGCAAAGAAAAACAGAGAAAAAGCAGACCTCTCTGATACCACTGATCCGGATTTAAACAGGAACGCAACAAATTACAGAGATAACCATATACACAAAGATGCAGCGGAAATAATACTTCATTTCATTAATGGAAAATACTGAAATATGCTTACAACTAGAAATGGAAATAAACCAGCTAGGGCGATGGTAGCTTATCTCTGAGAAGAGATGTGATGGCTACATGCCTCTGAACTGTGTTACAATGAGGCTCGAAGGCCTATTTATTGTTGAGAAACAATGGAAAAACCCTTAACATTCCAAAACCTATCCCTAGGAGATGAAACACCAAATTGTGGGCCCCGTTTGGGGTAAATTGGTACATCAACTTCCCGGGGTCGTAACTTTGGCATATGATCTCCGTTTGACGCATACAATAGCTCGTTAGAAAGATCTATCCGAGCACTATCATTGTTGGAACGGGCAACATCAGTCCATTCCATGGACCCATGTTGCCCCCAGATTCCCCCAAAAACGTCGTTTAGGGCCTCAAAACGGCTCCGGAAGTTCAGGACCCAAAAAACTGCTAAAAATAGTAAGTTGTGCTACAATTAAGGAAACTGAAAATGCTGAGAAAGAAAATGGTGGGGGTCCAGTTGGACTTGGCAGGTGGCCACCAATATCCACCTAGATCACCTAGGTTCCAAAACTTCAGCTCATTTTATGTACTCTTTTGTCATAAAATTAATAAAATGGCTTAGATTGAGTTGTTGGACATTTTGGTGTTTTAATTATTGTGTATGAGTTCTAGTTTATTTATTTTTCTTAGTCCATTGCTTCGTATTAGCTGTTAAATTCCAATTGCATTTTGGAGGGCCGAATTTATTTATTTCAGGGGTTTTTGAACAGTGACTGTGCATACATTTTGACAGGGAGATTTGGGAAGTTCAGGCTAAGGAGAAATAAAGAGGCTTGGAGTGATTTGCAGGGCTTGGAGGAGATTTTTATAGTAATTGATTGGCCTTGTATAGCATAATTATTTCTACAGGGAATTTTTCCAGCTAGTTAGAACCATACACATTTCTTGGGGTCATCGAGGCACTTTGGATTCAGCCAAAACCCTTTCTGAGTTTTTGTGGGTTTATTGAGAGGAGTCTGCAGCTAATTTTATAGAATATTTCGAGCAATATTCGAGCTTGAAATCTTCATTCTTATAGCAAGGCAAATTGCTAGTTAGCTGGTGAGTCTACATCACTTGGTGGGCTTAGTTTTGGCCTGGATTTGGGCCAAACCATTGATGGGTATTTCTGGGGTTTTGGAGGGGAGTCTGTGGCTGCAATTTCAAGGTGATCCAATCATTCATCAAGGTAGAATCATTAGTTCCATTCCTACAGTAGTAGCAGTGATTTTCTGGGTAGTGCATAGTACCAATTTGGGCTAGTATTTCCTCGAGATCATAGTTGTACTACATGGGGTTTGCATAACTTGCATAGCAAGCCTAGGTTCCAAAACTTCAATTCATTTTGTGTACTCTTTTATCATAAGAATAAGAAAATGGCTCAGATTGTGTTGCTGGATATTTTGGTGTTTTAATTATTGTGTATGAGTTCTAGTCTATTTATTGTTCTTAGTCCATTGCTTGGTATTAGTTGCTAAATTCCAATTAGTAATATTACAGTGGTATCATGGCATGATCTTAGCCAGCTGTGGTGGAGCCAACAAGATCATCGAGGATTGGGTCATGCATTCACAATGACTGGTGAATTTATGGGCACTTTGATGACTCCGAAAGAGAAGAGTACAGAAGGGATCATGGAGGAGCTAATGAGGGAGAACTGATTGTTGAGGAGGTAAAACCAAAACTTCCTAGAGAGGATGCAACAAATGATGAGGACATTGAGACATAACCAGTAGAGAAGCCACACACATGCACACTCAATTCAGCAGAACAATATCCATGGCCAACCCAATCGACCTACCATGCCTCATTTTCTAGGTGAATCAAAGAAGGAAAGGGAACCAGACACCTTTTCATATTTGATGAGGCTCTCCATGGATAGGATTGATGAGTGTGAGGCGTTGGATCCTAGGATCGGGAGGGTTTTCCCATTTAAGGAGCATAGAGGAGGAAATTAGAGGATGAGACTGAGAGGCACTTTTATTGGTGGTGACTTGGCTTTAGATGTCAAGAGCCTAAGGAGGAGGTTGAGCATGAGATTATGGGCACAAAACAGTGTGAGGAGTGTGTCGATGTGTCTGATGTGACACATGAGTCACTCTTGTTGGAGATCCCTTCGATAGCTCCAGTTGACACCCTAATGGAAAGAGTAGAGCATACACTTAGAGGACCATTTGTTGATGAGGAGCCACCCATGGATGAGATGTCATCCATTGTTGAGGGATCCATTGACAAGGTGTCTAGGGCCGTGTCTGAGTTTTCAGGTGATAGCAAAACACAAGAGGTTGATGAGGTGTCAGGAGACATATCCGTCATTGGTGAGGAGTCGATAGGTATAGAGGCATATGTGAAAGAGTTTCCAGACAATAACTAACTATCGCTAATTGTTGAGGATGTTATGCATGATGAGCCATCTTTGGAGGGACAGTTAGTGGCTTATGTTGAGCCCATGGTGGAGGAAGATGAGCATCCATCGTTAGAGTTAGCCATCGATGAGGAGTAGTTAGATGCATCGGAAGCCAACAAATATGTCATAATTTTAGACGATAGTCGCCTTTAGGCATACATCGATGAGGATTGTGGAATTATTGGGCCACCTCTGGATTACATGGATTTTCCAGACTAGTGAGATGGGGTGACACGAGCTATGTATAATGCAACATTCACACGATGGAGGACATGTTACGTGTATGGTTTTTCATGCATTCAGTCCCTCTCTCAGGGTTGGGTTACGAGAGATATTGAGTTGGTATCTAGTGCAGCTAGCTAGGAGGTTAGATGCATCCATTGCCATAGTTCATCAGACGTTGTGGATTACCAAGGGGGCTCGAGAGCCAAACTGTTGTTGGGATCTATGTGGGATTCTCCATCACATTGTGGAGTCGGTAGGTGATGGTAGTAGTTACATGATGGACTCGATGGTTGGGCACATACACCTTTTCATATCCCCTTCAGATTTCTTGAGAAGACTAGTGACAAGATGGATTGACAGAGGAGCAGGAAGATTTCATGATTTGTCATGGCATTTTGGGTTGTCATGGTATTGTAGGATGATTATACTACTCTGGTAGGAGTTAGTAGGAGGAGGTGGCATTTCCAGGCCACCAAACAGGGCATCATATGGAGACAGTGATCTCTCATTGATGTATTGAGCACTAGAGCTACTAAGGTTCAACATGGTAGTGTTATTCTCAATTGCATGTGAGGTGTTGGGCCACATAGGTGTACCTGGGTAGATGAGGAGGTGTAGATAACATCATGGTGGGTGTACTAGAATAGTGGTGGACGCATGCGCACATATGGGATGTCCTATGGTACATGCTGGCATGGCATTGAGTTTTTGTATCTAGTTGTCCATAGAGTTGTGCCATGGAGTTCAATGTTATGCAGAGGAGTGTAGGGGTATGTATTAGAGTATAGCAGAGGATGATGATGCACGACAGGTTCTTGAAGTGTTTCTGCCAAAGAGATATCCTAACGATGGCATCAGACACACCATTGGGTTTGGCATACTCAAGTTTGGAGAGAAAATTGATGATAGGGCCAGCTATGAGCTTCAATTTTTCACTGATCTCCAGCATTTCACACTGACAAAGTGGACTTGGATATCATCTCTTAATGATCGCATCATGAGCAACAAGATCCTAGAGGATGGTTTGCGACAGTTGGACGAGACATGTGCATGAGGAGAGAGGCTTTATAGATGTGGCATATGGTTAGGGTGCAAGTTGATGGATGCATGCGTAGGGGCAGTATGATCTTTTGTAGAGGTAACACTTGCACCACCCTTGCGCCCACACTCAAGGAGATACATGACCCCCTTTTGGCGAGACATTAAGAGGTGTCTCATGAGCATCTAAAAGGTTGGTGGACCTTACTTGCAGACAGATGTTTAGACTCCAGGTAGTGTTTGAGACAGGCAGTGTTTGAGAGCACTTTCAAGAGGTAGGATGACAGATCCCACTACATGGTATGCCTAATGAAGGGAAATTTCACACGCACTAGATTGGTTTGTGATGTAGGGAGTCCATATATTGATCACACACATGGACTTGAGACGTGGTATGTTAGCACTCAGAATGTACCTCAACGCTGAGAAAAGGAAATTCCGAGATAACCACAGACCAAGCTTTCAATCTGGCATCTAGCCCTGCTAGACCAGAGAGGGCTCTCTCTTTGCCAACAAAATGTGGCTGCAATAACTGATTCTTAGGATAGCTATGGAGTGCGGGGATTTGTTTGAAAAGCTTTTTGCGTCAAAAACAACAAGAGAAAGGACCATTGGGCTATGGAGTCGATGCCAATTTCTGTCGAAAAACTTGGGGCAAAGTAAGTGCAATGTTCAGCTAGATAAAAGATTGCAAATGTGAGAAGAATAGGGGAGAAAGCCTACTGTCCCGCAGGCATCAAACAGGGGATGGATCTACAGTAGCAGCGTTAGACAAAAGAGGAACATAGGATTTCTCAATAGAGGATGGATTCTGCAAAGACAACCACTACATTTGACAACAAAGTCATCATGAAAGGAGCATCGTGTATAGATGAATTCCTAACACATCTCTTAGATAATGTTGTAACAAGGTAGAAAAACAAAATATGTAAGTGAATTACAGGAAAACATACTAGACATTAACACCATGATGGATCCCAGGTCCAAAGGGAAAAAACTGCTTTATTAAAATAATATTCAAGAGAAACTTTACACAGTCCCAAGTAGCCTCTCTCTGCTACAAAAATTGAACCTCTGCATCTTCAAACTAATCCTATTTATAATATTACAAAATCATTTTAAATTTCCTCAACATAGGAAATATAAAATAAAAATAAAAATTAATCCTAAAATCCTATCCTAAAACAATATTATAAACCAAACAATCTGACCAATTAATTTGCAACTAAAACCCCAAACTATCTCGAGAACCATGAGAAATAGTTTTTTGAAAACCCAAATTAGGTGAAGGTTTGCCAAGTGGATTAATATTACTATATCTGCTCCTTCAAGTGTGGAACCATATTCCACAAAATCTTCCTTTTGACTGCCACCTTGCACCTGCCTGCACGAATTTTGGAGTTGTTTGATCAACCTATTGTTCTTGTTCCTCCTTGGATGTTCTCTTTCTGCAATTTGTACCTATAAATCTACGAGCTATTAATTTGTGCAACAATAGTTGTAATGTCATCATTATAAATGTCATACTCCAGCCATTCATTAACAATTTCAGCACCAACATCACAAGGATCATTGAATTTGTCAACCATATCAACCACCGCTTGACTGGAGATAAACTCAAAAATTCCATCACAAGCACCTCAGAAACTGAACTATTCCCTATGTTTTCAGCAATAGTATCTCCAACACTGTGCATTCTGGTTTTTCAATCCTTCAAGCAAAAATTACGCTTTCACTCAGACATGTAATTAAACAACTGGCCTCCACCTGTTAATAATGTAATCCTGTATCAAATATTTAACACCATAGAATGAATCCTCTGTCATTTTAATCAATCAGACACTTGGATTCAACATTTTTTAGTGCCCTCTTTTAACATTTTCATGGGCTTGGCACTAAACTCGGTTGCTGGGCTTTGACTTGTGTGTTGTGACTTGTAATATGCAGCATGAGTGGCTTGGAGATTTAGCAATGAAACATAAAAGTTGGATATCAGGCCTTGCATTAAGCAAGAACTCTGCTCCAAGGTTGGATGTCATGATAATAACTTTGTTTAGAAACTAACTGTGCAATTGTTGTTTCTGTTTATTGCCCAGGTGTAAGCGTTGCACGTAGGGCCACACTTCAAAAGCACAGTGCCATAGCTAGAAGTGTAGTGCCACAGCTAGAAGCGCAGCACCACAGCTAGATTGGCTTGGCTTTCGATTTCTTGACTTGTGTGTGTTGTGGATGCAGGGGCGATCCTTATAAATTGACTCAACTGATAGAGGGGCCTCATTATTAGTATTAAGGATTTCTTTGGTGCGTTTAATTTGTGTCTTCAACTTCGCCATTGCTTCAGGAGATTTCCGCACCTCTATACCATTCCCATATTTCTTCAAACTGACATTTGGCATTTTGATGTCCCACCCCTATTGCCTTCCAATGTTGGGTGTCTCTCCTTGATGTAACCTTGGGGATGGCTCTACGCGCAGCGCCAAAGGGCTACGTGCAGCGCTTTTGAATATGGCTATACGCACAGCGCTCACAGTTTTTAAAGCCACCAAACACTCATCCAGAAAATAGCTATTATGTCTTCTTCAAATTGACATCTGGCATTGTAATGGGTTTCATAGGATGTCTTTGGCACACTGTAATGGCTCTTTCATGCTCAAGAACCTCCAGATATTGTTTGCTTCCTGCTTTAAAACCATTCCTTTCCTGAAGAACATGAACTGTTCGCAATGATCTCAACCTTGGTTCTTTAGGCCTCTCAAGTCCCTTTACATAACCTCCTGGATCATGAGTGTCAAGTCCAAGGAAATGTCCAAGACCATGAGGCATGAATACTGCACCTAGTCTTTTTTTCCAACATCTCTTCTACAGTTCCTAACAGAATGTTGGCATCCTTCAAGGACTTTATAATAACGCTCTCTGCTAACTTGTGCATCTCCACCCAGCTTACACCAGGCTTCATTTTGGAAATAACGACATTGTGAGCACCAAGAACTGCATTATACACAACTCGCTGGTCATCTGTGAATTTTCCGTTAACAAGGAATGAGCATGTTATATCAGAACCATAAAAATAGTACTCTACACCCATATCCAATAATGCCAAGTCACCATCCTTTAGTGTCCTATCATTTGGAGCTCCAGCATGTCCATAGTGGAGAACAGAACTATTCTCTCCTATTGCACAGATGCAAGTATAGGAGTAACGCCTACAACCACCAAACATATACACATAATGCAAGAATGTGCTTTCCAATTGATACTCCTTCATCCCAACTTTTGTTCTTCGCATGACCTCAACATGAGCTGCTGAGCTCACTTCATTGACATATCGTAAGAGATTCAATTCCAAATGTGACTTGAATACATGACATTCAGTCAAAATAGGATGTAAAATATCAAGATTGGTATTGGAATTTTCAATTCCCTTGAATTGTGCGGGCTGAGAGAATTTATTGTTGTCCGTGTTAAGGCCATGCAAGAGATATAACAGCATAGTTTCATTGTCTGTAGCAAGAGACCTTAAACTGTCTTCCATCTCATTGGTGTAATAAACTTCATCCACCTCATACATTTCCTTCATGTCAGATAAGGTGTGTATTTTCCCCATCCAAATTGCATAGTCTTCACTTAATCTTGGGATAAAGAGAAATGCTTTCCCAGTTGAAATGTCCTATAAATCTCCAAGTATTTCTTTCTAGAACCATGAGACCAGCAACTGTAAACTTTTCACCAGCAATAATATTGTCAGCAATGTACAGTGCCCCCTACACAAATTCATGGGTGTCTCTTCAATCAAAGCAGAGAAACGAGCTCGCCATATGTTGAGATGAGGATTAACAACACAGTAATAGACCTCAAATACTATGTTCTCCTCTTCTCTATCACAATCCAGCCACAAGACTAGCCACTGACATCTCCTAGCTTCCTCTGGATCATTCAATACCTGAACTGCTACACGGGAGATCTTTGAGTCAACCATTCATTCGGTCATATATTTTGATTCGGGAGCCGATTTTGGGAGTGTGATATACCGCTGGAAAGCTTTTTCCTAGCTGCTCTTGATGAACTTGCTTATGACATGTTTTGTGTTGAAGATCATGTGCAAAACATCTAACAAAATAGACATAGTAAGAGGCCCATTTTGATCACTGAAGGAAGGCCAAAGGACTGACTCTAGCATGGTACATGTTGGTGCCAACAGTTGTGGGGACTATGCTGCAACCATTCTGGCTATGGAATCCGGGGAGTTGGTTAGTTGATGCGACACTTTGTTTTGTGATGACTGGGATCAAGACAGAGAATAACCCAACTCACACTTGTTTTGACATGTGAGGGAGCGTTGAAGCCTTTGTCGCACAACAAGGTTGGTTTTCCTTATTGTTGCTACGGATAATGGTGAGTGTTGGATGGGTAGGTTGTGACATCATGGAGATTCCTGGGCCAGATGAGTTGGGGCTCTATAGATATTTTTCCATTAGGTCCTAGGAGAGGAGGATACAAATGCACATGATGGGCAAACTTTCATGATCGGAGTTGCACATCGAAAACAAGGTGGAACCCATTTTAGACTAGCATGGGATTTGGGCATCATAGGATTTGGTAGTACAACTACCCTCGGGGATGAACCGATTTTATAGGGAGAGATCATTAAGATCTTCCATTGGGATTTAGTGATTCTTTGATGGCATGGTGGACTTCATCAGCATGGCAAGGGAATCAATAGGAAGATATCAAGGGAAGCTCATGCGAGAGAGACTTTATCTCTGTAGGGATTGGGTGATATATTCGGGAGTTTACTCTTGGAGTGTATGAGATGGACCACTCAGTAAGAAAGCTTCATGAGGAGTTGGATAGAGTGATACATTATCATGATCATGATTCCCTAGTCATTCATGGTATGCAGAGGGCTTCTAGTACTTATACATGGCAGGATAGTGAGTGGGGCAAGGGGAGCTTCACTTTGGACATGATTGCTTGGGATATTGGTATTGAGGGAATCCTTCATGACAGGACACTACAAATGCCAAGGACGATTTAGTGGCGCATTTGGGACCCTGGCATAGTTTGCAGTAACTGTGGGGATCAATAGCTAGAGAGGGTGCTTGTTCAGGCATTGCTTGAGGACAAGAAATTTTTGGCAGGGAGGACTGTAATATCCCCAATTTTGATCTTTCATTTGAGGAGATTAACAAAGTTTATTGGGGAGGTGCTAGACATAGCACAATTTTGTAGTTCGAGTTTCAAATATGATTTCGGCTTGAGGAGCTTGGGTGGAAAGGCAAGATTGCAGCTCATTGGCATATGGGGGCCATAAGAGAGACAAAAAGGGGATGCACACATGTGGAGCAAGAGAGAGAAAAAGAAAGGGGATGAACTAGTGGAATGTGGGGGCCACCAAGGGAGAGAGAGGCCAACAATTATAAATAGAGCAAGGAGGCTCCCATTTGGGGGATCTTTAGTCATTTTACAATTTCAACATTAGTTCTTTTGAGCTGCTTAGCCAAGACAATCGTGTTGTTTAGCACAAGGACTTTTCGAGCGGGAATTCCACCTCTACCCTCGGTGAACTTCGAGTGTCAACCTAGGGGAGTAAAAAGGAGTCCATTTCAGGGCTACTCTAGGAGCTATATTTCAGACCATTTCCAGCTGGAGTGGGTTTCTCTTAGGGTGTAAAAGGAAATTTGAAGGGGATGAGAGAAGCTATCAAATAGTGGAGTTTTGGATGAAGAATTTTCAGATATTTATCCATTGGGAGGGCGAGTTTTTCTTTGTGATTTGCAGGGCTGAGAGTACTCCATTTTGGAGGGCCGGTTTTATCTATTTCAGGGGTTTCTAAACAACTACTATGCATACATTTTGACAGGGAGATTTGGGAAGTTCAAGCTAAGGAGAAATAAAGAGGCTTGGAGTGATTTGCAGGGATTGGAGGAGATTTTTATATTAATTGGTTGGCCTTGTATAGCATAATTAGTTCTACATGGCATTTTTCCAGCTATTTAAAACCATACACATTTCTTGGGGTCAGCGGGGCACGTTGGATTCAGCCCAAACCCTTTCTGGGTTTTTGTGGGTTCATTGAGAGGAGTCTGTGACTAATGTTATAGAATTTTTCAGGCAATATTCGGGCTTGAAATCCTCATTCTTATAGTAGGGCGAATTGTCAGTTAGCTCGGGAGTCTACATCACTTGGTGGGCTCAGTTTTGGCTTGGAATTAGGCCAACCCATTTCTGGGTATTTCTGGGGTTTTGGAGGGGAGCCCGTGGCTGGAATTTCAAGGTGATTTGAGCATTCTTCAAGGCTAAATCTTCAGTTCCATTCCAACAACAGTAGTAGTAATTTTCTGGGTAGTGCATAGTACCAGTTTGGGTTAGTATTTCCTCGAGTTCATAGTTGTACTACATGGGATTTGCATAACTTGCATAGCAAGCCCAGATTCCAAAACTTTATCTCATTTTATGTACTCTTTTATCATAAAATTAATAAAATGGATTAGATTGTATTGTTGGACATTTTGGTGTTTTAATTATTGTGTATGAGTTCTAGTTTATTTATTGTTCTTAGTCAATTGCTTGGTATTAGTTGTTAAATTCAAATTAGGAATATTACACATGCAACAAGATTTCCCCTTGGAGCATGGATCCATGTTGTTCCTTCTTTCAGACCATAATTAAAATTAATATATACTTTTTAGCATTCACAATATTTTTCCTTGGTCATCCAAGGCTTCCACATTGGCTTTAACAGTCATAATTAAATTTACAAAATCAAGGGAAAAGAGAAGGTTGTTACAATATTACTCATGGACAACAGGCTATCCATGTGGGAACTATGAAAAAGTTTATAGAAGGGTCGAGTTGTAACTTATATTGAGGGTTGAATGGGTCAATTTTGACCCCTACTTGGCTATTGAGTTGCATTATAATCACGTTAACAAGAAGAAAAGGGGTTTCATCCTATTTGAGGGAATTTCATTCCATAAATGAGAAAAGTAGCTAAGAGTCAACAAATAAATAGAAAATCAAGAGGGTTCATATTTTGTAGTAGCCCATTGGCCATAAGTCTCATTGCTTGCATCGATTTCCATTCAGAGAAAGAGAGAGAAGAGTGGCCTCACCTTCCAGCTAGGTTTTCTCCATAAGGGTTTCACAGATCATATCTTTAGTTATTAGGTTTTCTCCCATAAAGATTTTGCACATCATATCTTGTGTTATTATGATTGTGGGTGCTTATATTTTTGTCTATTATCTATTGTCCACATGTTATGTATTATATGTATGAAAATAGTAATTAAATAAATCCAAAAATGTAAGAATATAACCTCATAATATAAATATCAAAATTTAAATATAACTTTATGGAATATGTTGACAAATAAAAAACTCTTTCAACCTTTACTTGGGATGGAGAATTTTTTCAACAATGGGATACATATGAAGAAGTCAAACTGAATACCTCCCTAGATAACAGGGAGTGTTGATTTCTTGGGTAGTTGTGGTCAGTATTCACAGGTACTGCAAGTCATCCCCTAATAGGGAAATGAAAAGAAGAATATTTAAAATTTAAAATTGAATTATTTTTTCCCCAAAAGTCAAGTTGGCTCCTACAAAAGTTCAAGTCGGCCCAGCATAGAGACACACCCATTTGAGCTCATTAATTCACTATATAAAGGAATTTCATCCTCCTCTTGAAACAAAAAAAAATATGGATCACTTACTTATATTTTATTCACACGTGGGAGTTCTATGAGGTAGTAGACTAATTTTCTTCTAAGGAAAACTGAAGTCATTTGAGGCAGAATGAAGTTTATTCTAAGGAATATCAATGTTTCGTGAGGCAGGCTGAAATTCTTTATGGCACAGTTGACCAAATTATAAGGTCATGTTGACTAAATTTGTGAGGCTATCTCATTAGGCCAAAATTGTCTTTGGTTGACTAGGTTTGACTTGGATGTTTATGGTCAGTTTGGCTTTGTTTTTTTTATTGGAAGATTAGATTGTATCTCTTGTTGAATTGGAAATTTTCTCTAAGAAAAGGTTGTTGTTTTTTATTCCCAAGGTTTTGATTTCCCACGGTAAATTTTTTGTGTCTCTTATGTTTGGTTATCTCTTCATGATCCTACTATCATTATTGTTTTACTATTGAGATTTTATATGTATAATTGCTTAATGATATATGTGACACAAGATGAATTAATAAATAAAAATTGGAAGTAATTATCAGACTAGAAGATCCTAAAAATAAATATCATTTCTTCAAAATGGGGTGATCTTCAATTTTGAGTTCAGTGAATTCTTTTATACTAGTCACTTAGATCATAAATATGGCACACCCCTTCTAGTTTAATTTATTTTCTTTTAGCATTGAAACATGGCAGATTAAAACCAATTTTCTCATTCCTTATCGTATTCTTTCCTTGACTTCATCGTTGAGGTACTCCAATGACTTATTGTAGCAATCCAACTTGTTTCCATGGGCTACCATCCAGTTCATACCCATCCATATGTCATATGAACCCAACAACAACACATTGAGGGTGGTTGTCGTGAGAATGTTGCCTAGCTCCTTATGACACAATTCCACCCAATCAATCACCCTCTTCTTGACTCACATGTCCAGTTGAACCACCCATGATTTTGTAGGAAGCTTCATTTACAAATCGTATATCTTTGTAATTTTGAGGCTGATATAACTAAAATTTGAACCCAGATCGATTAAAAGTGATTGAGGTTGATTGGCGACCATACCTTTCATTCTGATCACTGAGGTTTGATGCTTTGCATGCCTATTGTCCAATGTTACATAAATATGAGGTGAGATTTGAGCCACATTGTTCATCATTGTTGCTTCTTGGACAATGTACAACTACTTAGTGTTCTAGTATTGGTGAGGATAGTCCTTCAGCATGTGGTTCTCCGCACATCCCCAACACTATAATGGCTTTCTCTTGGGATCCTTAGCCTCTTCTCTTCCTAATTTGATAGGTTGATATCTATTGGAAGTGGCTAAATTCTATCGGAATACACCATTAGAATGTGTGGTGCACTTGACATTTTCCCCCATTTTCTTATGCCGTGACAATTTTGGTTCTTTCCCTCTAAAACTACTTTTGTCTTTCTTTCTTTGATCTTCACAAAATTTGGCCTTATGCTTGGACTGATCATAGCAATACTTGGCCTTCCTAATGGTGTTCTCCAACATCCTTGGTTTATCAAATTCATCCTATCTTGGTAGGACTATGGTAACCCACTAAGGTATCTTTGGATCTTTACCTTCTCATCCCTAATGTAGGGAACACACCTTAGCAGCTCCAAAAATATTTTGGTGTAAGCATCCAAGGTAATTTTCCTAGCTTGTGCTTATGAAATTATTTAATTTTGTTGTCCTCGTACCTCTCAGAAATGTACTTTTCCTAGAAATGTCTCTCAAATCTACTCCAAGTCATCTCCTTTATCTGATGCCTTTGACATTTGTCAAATCTTCCCACCATATATCAAGTTTTCCTTTCAAGTTGAAAATTGCCTCCTGGAACTTCATATTTTCAAAGTAGTTATCGACTCTAAAGTACTTCTTCAAGCCCAATAGTCAATCCTCTGATTCTTCACACTTTTTAATTTCTCCATCAAAGGTAGAAGGCTTTTCCTTCTTGATCTCTTATGCCATTATTCTTTTCTCACTCCTCCTTTTCTAGTGGTGTCTTCTATATGTAGCACTAGAAAGATGACCATGGATGTGTTTCTCTCTTTGTAGAGTGTTAATTGGTGTTTCTCCACTCATTATGACTTCACTTGTTTGTTTGTTCTTCTTCCTTGAGTTTCTACCTTTTTCCCTATTGGTTTCCAATCCATTCTTCTAAATTTTAGATAGAATTTTCTTAGATTTATGCTTGCCCAGATAGATGGCACGAGGCTCATATTTTTTTATCTTTGTAAATCCAAATTTCTCCTGATGATGGGTCCTGGTCTGGACTTGAAACTTCAATTAAAAATGAATACTTTGGATAAAACTCTAGAAACCTATTCTTCAAGCTCTACAAAATCACTGCATTCACCTCTACTTGCCTATCTTTCTCTCTAAAAATATTTTCATTATCTACTTCGTAGCTCCTCACTTCAACTCTTAAGCTCCTAAGAATATCCATCCAATCAGGGGAATTTCCTTCTGACCTCTTTCCTACTGAGTATTCTTCTTTATCATGATGCCTTTGATCCATGTTGTGTTGTACCATTCTACTTCTCATTCCTCTATTTCACATTGTAAGTTATGTCTTCTTATGTGTTGTCACACACAAACAATTATTAGCTAATAAAAGATAATTCATAACCTTGACATTTTAGCACCAAGCATGTTGATCTAAATTTATTCACACAATCACAATACATGTCAATTACACACTATAATAAATAAAAAATATATCATCATTCTATCCAAACAAGCAAGTCCATCATCTATAGGTTTAAATCAACATATATAATAGTTAAATTATCATATTAAATTTCATTCTTTGTGTGTGAGTTCCTTCAAGTTCAATGTTGAACATAGGTTTGATACCAATATGTATCAATGATCTAAATTTTATCCTCAATAATTTTTATTAATATCTTCTAGGGCCCATACAATCCGAGTGTTGAACTCGGGCTCTGATACCACTCTGTAACCACCCTCCCACCACTTTGTCTAGTCTTGGGAAATGGGAGGTGTTACTTTCTTTCTTTGACCCGATCTCCAATGTCTATTATGAAGATGGGGTTACACAACCTCATTTTTCTCAAAGTTTTCAACTCTTCAAAAAATATCATTGTTGTGTTTAGCTCATCAAAAGCTTTCTGGTGACATGATTTTTACCTCAATCTAACTCCTAGAATGAAAGTTATGTTTCTTAGAAGTTTTTCCATTTATAAGATTCCCTTTCATCAATGGATTTCTGCATGGCCCCTACTTAACCCACATGGCACTACCATACCTGCATCATGAGGAGTCCAAGGAAAACTAGGTCATTTGTGGATTATATCTAGCCCATGTCATATTTGCGCCTTTGAATTTTTGTTATCCCTCACTACCCATTAATCAACAGATCCCTAAATAGTCAGTGACAAGGTTCTGTTGGAACGTGTCCCGTTAGTGGACCAATCCTCTAGCGATGAATGGAATCTAAAATGGTGTCCAACCCAAGTCCTATCTATTCCCTCAAAAGGTGTATGCTCTCGCCACATCCAGATCGCAAATCCCAAATTGATTTCTTATGCATTCAAAACCAACATGGGACTTAGAATATTTATACAGTGTACGCCCCTCCTTAAGGCTAGGAGGTTATAATTGGACTAAGTCACATCTGAGCCTTTGTAAAGGTGTATTCCTTCACCACCCCTAAATCCTTCGATCCTCAGATATAAATCCACTTAGACAGTGATTCGTCCTTGGAGAAATTTGGGCCTTCACAAAAGTGTTGGCGCTTTCCAACCTTAGATTCCCTAAATCCCTGAATTTTGAGGATGAACAAAGAGAAAGGGAATAAGGGGAAAATTTCAAGGCAAGGGGCGACAACCCTAACTAAAATTTCATGGTTTCTGAGGCACAAGGACTGAAGTCCTGAACCTAAAATTCTACTTGATATCTAATACATGTTACTGGTGGCTGTTAAGGGATAAATTCCCCTAGGGTCTTGGGTTGATACCATAGTAGATCAGAGGTTATTTAAAAAGAGAAACACATATTCCATATAGCCATGATGCTAGTATAAACAAATTACACGAAGAGGGGTGCACCTGGGGGTCCTTCGTTTGAGAAGATCCAGCTAGGGTCCAAACCCTCTTGGAGTTCCTTTTAGTCCTTCAACCTGCAAAACAAACAATTCCAGAAAGTACAACAGTATATTGACCAAGCATCATAAAGAAATCATCTTCATAACATAAGGAAAGGTAGTTAGTTATACAATTAAAAACAATCATTCACATATGAATTATAACATTGACATCATGAACATGAAGAAGATTTATATCAGGAATAAGACAAGTGTTTCTTTTATTTTAAATAACTAAAGTAAAGAAAGGAATGATTTCACCTGCATCCCTTCGCAGGCTCCAAGCAGAACCGTCCTCTGAATTTGTCCAGTCTCAAGCCTTCAACAAACTCCTTCCATGACTTACTCCATGATCTCTCAAGTAGTAGAAAGACATCATCACACAAGGAAACAAGGGTTTCCTATAAATGGGGGAAGTGTTGGAAGCACAAGGATCTTCAGACTTGGTTAGGGAAAATCTCAGCAGAGTGATCTTTCTCTCTATTCTCTCCTCCTTTAGGCCTTCCCATTGAAGCCTTTTTATACTTCTCCCAAAGTAGTTTTTTAGTTGGGAATTCGTTGGGAACAGTTGGGCCACAGGCACTAATAGGTAATTATCAGGTAAAACCCATGATCTCTGCCCAAGATTAAGGAGTTTTAATTTTTTTTAAGTGTTTTAAGACATATATGCGGGTTGGGTATACAAAGACCCACGTATACACGCATTTAGCTCAAAGCAATGTCACGTATAGGGAGTAAAACACTGTTTTTTGAATATTTGGACCAGGTCTGGCAGGAGGGGTTGCCCTAGGCCATGAGTGCAGCATCACAAACATCAAGAGTGATGTTTGGAGCTATAACAGATGCCCCCTAATATATGAGGTCAGAAGGGGTACATGATGGCCGAAATGTATTAAGCAAGTACATGGAAAGGAAATCTGCCAAAAACTGAGAAGGACTTCACCAGAGTTCAGCCTGTGAAGCCACAAAAGAAGATCAGAAAGAAACACTATCTGAGGCAGGCATACCCATGCTCAAAGAAAGTAAAGCATGTCTGCATATCAAGTACAAGCGGATCCACTAAGTATACAAGTATAAAGAACTAGAAAATACATAATGGATCATCTGATCATGATCGAACAAGTACATGTCTGAATATCACATATAAGAATGTCAATGATGCTGAAGAATGAACCGGATCACTGATATCAAAGACTGATCACAAAAGGTACCAAATGGACATGATGGAGTAGGATGGTACTACACTACAAACTCAAGTGCCAGCATATAGAATGTCGCCATGAATGACTGCAACATATAAGGTAGAGTGGTATCAACTAGCAGCAATAGGAACAATTGTCAAGTGACCCAATGAATGTTGATGCAACCTGAGGTCTTCACCGACCACCGTGGTACATTTCTACACTATGGGAATAAATGATCTGGAGTTGACCATGTGAGAAATCGTTTGATTACCGGTCATTGATGTATACCGTTAACAAATGCGAGACTACTCACCAATAATGGTAATGAGTGTCAAGGTACCCAGTACAATCTAACAATTGTGAATAAATGAGCTGGAGTCAAACACCCGTAAGAATCTATTAATCAGGAGACAATGATGGTTTCCCACTGTCGATAGCGAAGGATCTGCCACTAATGACTGCAAACCCAAAGGTACTTCCAAATGGACTCTAGATCTTTGCCCCAGAGCAATGAGTCGTAGTCGATGGGGAAAGATCTGCTAGAAGGAAGGCATTAAGGCATCCTTCATCAATCTAGCACGAGTGCAACCCATAGGCCAATAATGTGGAAGGAATCGGAAGAAAAAAGATGTAGTAACCCGACCAAAGCATGTTTCCGGCGTACACAAGATGTAGCTAGCGCACGACAGAAACCCTCTGAACCAACCAATAATGAGAGCTGACACAGAGGCGAGGTATCCACCAATAGGGTCAAATGGAAACCAAGGTACTGCACGAATCCCAATGTGTGATAATGTAAACTGATGTCGAACACAAGGGAAACCACTCAATCAAAGACCCATGATACTAATCAATGCTGAGCACAAGGTGACCTATCAATAATGAAAATAGGGCTAGGGTGCAGCTCTAGGCCTGCCCTCAGAGCAAGATGTCGTCGTCGATAAGGACAAGACCTTCCAGCAAGAAGTCAATGGGGACCTTCTCAAACCAGCACGAGTAAAGGACCAATATAGCTGATGTGATGATAGACATGATACTGACAACCAGGGATGGCCAACTGAAAAATGAGTCAAGAGACACCGCAGAGAGGCCGACTCAGGCTAACTTCCCTTGAACAAAAGCACGACTCAAAGTGACTATGTGGCAGCATATGATGACTTTGTATAAGTTCGTCATGCAGGAGGCACGAACAAACCCTCCATATGATTGGAAGAGAACCAATCAGGGGAGAAATGACCCAATAACAAGGTTAAGGCGTACCTAAGTCAAACTAAATCCCGCCCAAATGGAGGAGACTTTGTTTTGAGTGCTTTGTGCAAGGGCAACACGACTAACTCTAGCTACCAACAATAAGTGGAAATATTGTCCTATTCCCACTCTTTTTGGAATATATAATTTTTTTTGTCTTTTTCTTTAAGCTGGAAAAAGAATAAAAGAATGCTATAGTACAATGGAAAGAATGAGTGTCAGTGAAACAGATGATCTAGTTCCTGGGATTGGAACATTCCTATGCTCAATGCAGGGGGGTGAAAACTGGTCAAAGACACTCAAAGGTGTGTTCCTTCCACGGATCAAGGTGTGTCAAATTGCAAAAGGCAAGGGCATGCAAGTTTGATTTCGCAGTAGTGATGGTCAAAATTTGGTTTAAACATGAGTCTGAGTGAAGCCGGCTTAAGGCCAAAAGGTTGCAAATGGTCAAAATGCAATGCAATAGTACAACTCAACACAAAGGAGCCTCTAGGGTATAAGGCCAGAACGAAGCAAAGAAGCAAAGAGGAATGAGTCTTCATCGCATAAGTCATGGCGAGACTACAGAGGACTCCCGAGCCTAGGGACAAAAAATTAGCATGAGTGTCAAGTGACAACAAGGTACTAACTAGGGCACCCATGATAAGGTAGGCTCTACCACACAAGTCATGATACTTCTAAGAATGAGAAGGTTCCACACCATAATTTGGTGGGGTCGATCCTAAGGCCAAATGGGAAAGGAAACTGATAAGTGCACAATGCAGGCGGAAAAACCTAACCTATATGCCAATTTCGAGAACCAATACCTGTCAGAATGGACCAAACATAAACTTCCAAAGGAGAAATTTTCCAAGTTCTGTAAACATAAATAGGAACACTAGACAAGAAGTTAATACATCCCACATATAGACTTCACATAAAATCTTGTGTGATAGAATACAAAACTTGAAAATACGTACCTCATATGTACAATACGGTACAGGGAACCACGCAAACTTGCGGCTTACGCATAATGGTTCTTCTGAACAAACCCCTTACAGGGCTCAGGCTAAGGACTCCTTTGGTAGTCAAAACTCATAGCTTCAAAGAGTTCCTCCTGTGAAGGCAAATCAAGTTCTAGAAAACCATGAGAACTACAAGGATCAAAAGAGGGAATTAAAGGGTCCCATGTCCCTATAGGAAGAATCTCTTGGTCAACTGTCGGGACCAAGTCCCAAGAAGGAGAATAATAAGTCAAATGATCCTTCCCAGAAGCATTTGAACATTGAGGATTCAATGCCACATAATTTACCTGTGGCGGGGTAGAGTCTACTTGAACACTTGGAACAAACCAAGGGGTATTCTGCAGTAAAGTCGAATTAGGGTGGTAATTATCAGATGCAAGCTAATCAATAGTGAAAATATTCCCATTATGAGGAAAGCACATTACTTGAAAGAGTGAAGACGCCACAGCATTCATAGCATAGACATAATCACGCCCAAGTAGCATATTAAAGTCTAAAGGGCTATCAACCACCATCATATCGATTAAGACAGTCTTCCCACCTAAAGTAATAGGCAATTGAGGAAGAACACCCATAGATTCACCAAGTCTTCTCTCATAGGCTAACAACTGACTCTGAGTTGTCAACAACTTTGGGGAACCCAAATCTTTCCAAGTCAAAGAGGATATAATACTCGCAAAGGATCCTTCAGCCACCATACATCGATAGAGATTTGTGGAATTAACTCTGACCTTTATTTGGAAAGGTGCAGCGGAAGGAAGACGAGGCTCGACAAGATTATCCCAATCAAAGGAAACACTCCTGGAACTTGGAGGGGGAACATTCAAAGAAACCGGAATGCCCCCTGTACCAGAAGACTCTGTACTAGAAATCAAACAGACTCTTTGTTAGGCACTTCACCCCCCAAAAGAGGAGTGTAATCAGCCAGCAAGTGCACTAGCTCAACCACATTATCAACTAATGGTTGGTGGGATTGATGAGAAACCATATTAGATCTAGGAGTAGAAGTACTTTCAGACTCGGACCATATCCTTTGAACCTCTGGAATACCAGGGCATAAATGAGTAAGATGGTCTCTCTTGCATATCTTACAAGGGAACTTAGGTTTAAAACTTCTATGTCTAGGTTTCTTATCAACCTCCAATCTACCAACATGACTAGCAATGGTTTGTGGAGAGTCCCGAACATTATTTGCAGAGGTCGGAGACTCTTTACTAGTATGACTTGCAGTGACTAGATTTATGCCCCCAGCATGACTTGCAGCGGCTGAAGACTCATCTTCAACTTGACTAGCAGAGGTTGATGATGAAGCGCTAGTATGGCCCGCAGTGACTAGACTTGTGCCCCCAACATGACTTGTAGTGGCTAAAGGCCCATCTCCAACATGACTAGAAAAGGTTGATGATGAAGGGATAGAATTATTCTTCTTCTTTGACTTCCTCTTTCTCCTCTTTTTAGATTTCTTGTTACAAGAAGGAGGAGAAAAAGGAATCCCATATTTCTCTTTGAAAGAAGATGAACAATTAGCACCCATGTGATGCCCTTGAAATAAAGCATTCAACTGAGAAGCTTCAAGAGCATTTGGAATATTCGGAGTGGACCACAACCAAACGGTTAGTCCAACATTCAATCCAGGAATATTCAAAGTGGCCATCAAGGGGGTACCAACGTTTCCAAAGAAAGGAAAAGCACAAGGATCTCCTTTTGGAAGGGTACCTTGGTTGGCTTCCACAAGAATATTGGCCATATGTAACTGATTCACAAAGCCTTCCCTTACGGGAATGTAGAAATGACTTTTCAAGGAAGATAAACACACAATCAAGACCTTTGCCCTTGAGGAGGCAACTCCACAACTTCCAAAAGAACAACCAAGAGCCTTTCAAGATCGGCGGAGTGGTAAGTCAGTCACTCAGAATACCAAGTCCAAAAAGTGACTAGACAAAAATACCTAAAGCCAACTATATACAAGGAGCAAAGATCACTCAACTATAAAGTCCCTAAAAGATGTCATCCAGTCAAACAACTTCCAAGTAATTCCGCTCCGGGTGATTAGGACCGGACACCAAAATACAAGAAAGTGAAATAAGGTGCCTTCCGAAGATAGTCTAGGATAATGACAGCCCAGTCCTACCAGCGAAGGTAACAAAGGAAGTTACATTGACCTCCTAACAACAGATTACGCTGGTGCAAGCCCCCAAGCTTCGCAAGGGTGCCCTTCAGTAGTAACGTTGAGAGTGATACAACGTCGACCTCAGGTGCCACAAGATTCCCCTCCACAGCCACCTATGTAGATCCCTAGGAGTAGCAACTAAGGTTACCAACTCGTATCAGAAGCTAGGCGGAACAGTCTTGAGGTTAGATCTGACAAGTAGGAGAGGGGGTATCTCTCTTCCTTATCTTCAAAAACCCTCGTGCTTAACTCTCAGATCTGGAGCTTTCCTAGTCTCCCTAACACTATTGGATTTTCACTCACTATTCAGACTCCTATGTTTCACAGTTTAAATGGCCTTGGAGAGTTTTCTCTCCACTCACCTAATCCAAGGCCCTAAAATATCCTAAAACTTGTTGGTGTGTCTAACTTGACAATTATAAAAAGTTCTAGTATATTTTAATTAGCACTTGTTTTTAAATGGGATGTTCTTAAGTCAAGGGATACGCAGAAATGAAACTTGTGGTGTTTTGACGCAAAAGAAATTAATAAAACCAAACTATATGCAAATGCACTCGTTTTATTCTTCGATGAAAGAAATTTCTACTAGGTTTAGATGAACTTCAAAGAAAGCAACAAATTTTTCTTTCATTTTCTTTTACTCAAGCTTCACACTCACAAAAGTTAAAAAAACTATGGATGTCCTAAAAAGATGCACAAATTTATCCTAATGCAATGAGTACATGTTGATGCAAGACTTAAGACTACTCTAAATCAAGAAATGAAAGTAACTTGTTTATCAATATGATTTTCCACTTAAAACGTTTAGATGGAATATGAGTTGCTAATGCTCATTTTCGTCTCTACACTAAAAGGAAGTTTCAAGACAAACAAAAATGCACTTTCATTCTCTAAAAGAAACTAAATCAAAACGAAGTTCAAGAAAGCAAAACCAAGTTTTCAAGAAGTTTTCTTCAAAAGCAAAAACAAAAACGTCTTTTCAAAAGTGCTCTCAACAAGACTGAAACTTTATGATTGAAAAATCGGCAAAAAAACACTTTGCAAGCTGACAACACAAAATGGATGAAAACTCAACAAAAAAAATGTGTTTCAAGATGCTCTTAACAATCAAAAGCAGCAATAAGAGCTTGGCAACAAAGACCAAAAGATCAAAAAGACAATTTTCAAGAAAGTGTCAATCAACAACTTTCGGAAAGCAAGAAAAGTAGATGGTCACAAAAATGTAGTTTTGACAAGCAAACAAAAAGGTCACCAAAACAAGATTTGACACAAATATTGAGATCAATCTTCCTGCCCTGAGGAATCAGAGTAGCCAAGATTCCCAGCAAGAAATCTTGCATGCTTAAACAAAAATGATGACGCTTGCAAAAACAAATAAGACCAACACTTTCCACAATCAGAGAGAATTTGAAATCAGATACTTGTTGTAAAACTAAAGACTGACACAGAAAAGTAACTGTTCAGGACTGAATCAGACCAGCAGACAGACCTTTAGAAACAAAAATATTTGAAAAATCTTGAAAATTACAAGATATACGCAACTGTGTTAGTGCACAGCTGCATGTATACGCGACTCAGCCTAAGGAAACATGCATATACGCAGGTTTACTTAAGGAAACATGCGTATATATGCTTCTGTAAACTAGAAAAACAGCGTATATAAAAGATTTCAAGAAAAAACAAAAAACAGTCTGAAGAAACTGATCAAACTTACAATTCAAGTTCCTACAGGAACAGACTACATAGTAATAGCAAGCAAACAGACAGTTGAGCCCTGATTGGCTTGAATAAACCCAAACTAGGAACAACAATACTGTTGTCCCCAGTGGAGTTGCCAATTCTGTTAAGGGATAAATTCCCCTAGGGTCTTGGGTTGATACCCTAGCAGATCAGAGGTTATTTATAAAGAGAAACACACATTCCATACAGCCATGATGCTAGTATAAACAAATTACACGAAGAGGGGTGCACCTGGGGGTCCTTCGTTTGAGAAGATCCAGCTAGGGTCCAAACCCTCTTGGAGTTCCTTTTAGTCCTTCAACCTGCAAAACAAACAATTCCAGAAAGTATAGCAATATATTGACCAAGCATCATAAAGAAATCATCTTCATAACATAAGGAAAGGTAGTTAGTTATACAATTAAAAACAACCATTCACATATGAATTATAACATTGACATCATGAACATGAAGAAGATTTATATCAGGAACAACACAAGTGTTTCTTTTATTATAAATAACTAAAGTATAGAAAGGAATGATTTCACCTGATTCATCCCTTCGTAGGCTCCAAGCGGAACCGTCCTCCGGATTTGTCTAGTCTCAAGCCTTCAACAAACTCCTTCCATGACTTACTCCATGATCTCTCAAGTAGTAGAAAGACATCATCACACAAGGAAACAAGGGTTTCCTGTAAATGGGGGAAGTGTTGGAAGCACAAGGATCTTCAGACTTGGTCAGGGAAAATCTCAGCAGAGTGATCTTTCTCTCTATTCTCTCCTCCTTTAGGCCTTCCCATTGAAGCCTTTTTATACTTCTCCCAAAGTAGTTTTTTAGTTGGGAATTCGTTGGGAACAGTTGGGCCACGGGCACTAATAGGTAATCAGCAGGTAAAACCCGCGATATCCGCCCGAAATTAAGGAGTTTTAATTATTTTTAAGTGTTTTAAGACATATACGCGGGTTGGGTATACACAAACCTGCGTACACACGCGTTTAGATCAGGGCAATGTCGCGTATAGGGAGTAAAAAATTGTTTTTTGAATATTTGGACCAGGTCTGGCAGGAGGGGTTTCCCTAGGCCATGAGTGCAGCATCACAAACATCAAGAGTGAGGTTTGGAGCTATAACAGTGGCCTTGACACTCATTATGTGATTTTAGAAAGAATAAGGGGGCAAAGCTCCAGCACGAAACTTCACAGCTTCTGAACATAACCACACAAGGAGATTGTTAATTATCAATCCAATTTTGCAACCTCTTATAGGCTAGTTAAATCAGTTAGAAACACACACACACACACACAGATATATATATATATATATATATATATATATATATATACCATTCCTCATCTATAACAGTCAAATGAGCAAGTATAAGTATGCATTTTATATATCAACCATGATCACAACATTGGACAACATAGTTTAGTCATTTATCAAATACAAAACATATCAAACATGAATATAGCAATGACCTCTACCATTCATACATTCAATAACATTTAGACATATATAAGAGCTCATACCAAACAGATGCATTTCATGAAACATCATTGCTCATAAATCAATATATAATTGCAATATACTTATTTAAGTATTTTAAGATGGCTAACAACTAAAGGAGGGACTTCCACTCTCTACCCAACCATATTCCATTTGCACAACAACTTTTTTGCAACTGACCATCCTTGAGTTTGATCCAAAGTTTGAGGGGTTACTTTCTCAAGGAAAATTTACACCACTTTCTTGACCATACACTCAGGAAATGGGATCCACTATTTAGGTGGTTTATAAATTTCTTTCTTGTAGTAAGCACCATAGTGACCCAGTCACTCATCTGAGCTCATTCATAAGGCTTCACCCAAGGTTTAGATGGGGTATTGTTGAGTCTAGGAGATTGAATCCAATTTCCAAGTGATTTATCAATTTTCTTTCATAGCAAGCACCATAGGGGTCTATATTCCATTACCCAAGTGGTTTATCATCTACTTAGCAAGCACCACAACGACTCATATTTCCTATCTAGGTGATTTATCATATAAACAACAAACACCATAGTTTTTTAGTCATCCACTAAGCCTCCCATTTACCACATAGACTAAGACTACTCATCTAATGGCCTCAAACAAATTCATAGGTAATATCACCCAATTTTCAATAGTTCACTTCAAACAGAGGGCTTTGGAATTAGCTCCACCCTTGCTCCGCTTACTATTATCACTGCTCCATAACTCCTTGCAATCCACAAATGGCCTTGAGCAACCTTTATCCTTCAGTGAAAATGTGAGAGAGATTTAATGCACAAGAACCAATGTAAGTGTTCTCAATTGTGGTATTTCTTCTTTTGACTCTTGTTATATGTCCATCTTCTCATAATATTTACAACAACCTGTTATTTTGTTGTATCCTTTTTTCTTGACAAGACATCCTTCTTACCTACCTCTCTTATGACTCTAAGAGGTCGTTCGGCCATATCCTCGATTTGTGACAGGGAATGGGCATTGTCCTCTATCCCCACCACCCCAATAACATCTCATCAATGCATGTCAAGGGAGTTAGCTCCGTTGGTCAGAAACCAAGTTAAATAATTTAATCCAGGCTTATTTGTGACTTCTTAAGTCATGCAAAAATATTTCCCCTTTGAGCATGGATCCATGTCGTTCCTTCCTTCAGGCCATAATTAAAATTAACATTTGATTTTCAGCATTCACAAGATTTTCCCTTGGTCAGCGAAGATTTTTCTTCGGCATACTATTCCTCATCTATAACTGTCAAATGAGTAAGTATAAGTATGCATTTTATATATCAACCATGATCACAACATGGGACAACATATTTTAGTCATTTATCAAATACAAAACACATCAAACATGAGTATAGCAATGACCTCTACCATTCATACATTCAATAACATTTAGGCATATATAAGAGCGCATACCAAACATATGCATTTCATGAAACATCATTGCTCATAAGTCAATATATAACTGCAATATACTTATCTAAGTATGTTGATATGGCTAACAACTGAAGGAGGAACTTCCACTCTCTACCCAACCATATTCCAGTTGCACAACTTTCTTGCAACTGACCACCCCTGAGTTTGGTCCAAAGTTTGTGGGGTTACTTTCTCAAGGAAAATTTACACCAATTTCTTGGTCATACACTCAAGAGATGGAATCCACTATTTAGGTGGTTTATAAATTGCTCTCTTGTAGTAAGCACCATAGTGACCCACTCACTCATCTGAGCTCATTCATATGGATTCACCCAAGGTTTAGATGGGTTATTCCTGAGTCTAGGAGATTGAATCCACTTTCCAAGTGATTTATCAGTTTTCTTTTCATAGAAAGCAGTATAGGGTTCTATATTCTATTAACCTAGTGGTTTATCATCTACTGAACAAGCACCACAATGACTCATATTTCCCTATCTAGGTGATTTATCATATATACAACAAACACCATAATGTTTCAGTCATCCACTAAGCCTCCCATTTACCACATAGACTTAGACTACTCATCTAATGGCCTCAAACAAATTCATAGGGAATATCACCCAATCCGCAATAGTTCACTTCAAACATAGGGCTTTGCAATTAGCTCCACCCTTGCTCCATTTACTATTATCCTTGCTCCATAACTCCACACAATCCACAAATGGCCTTGAGCGGCCTTTATCCTTCAGTGAAGATGTGAGAGAGAGTTTATGCACAAGAACCAATGTAAGTGTTCTCAATTGTGTGTTTTCTTCTTTTGTCTCTTGTTATATGTCCATCCTCTCATAATATTTACAACAACTTGTTATTTTGTTGTATCCTTTTATCTTGATGAGTCATCCTTCTTCCCTACCTCTCTTATGACTCTAAGAGGTCACTCGGCCATATCCTCGATTTGCGCCACGGAATGGGAATTGTCCTTTATCCCCACCACCCCAATAATGTCTTATCAATGCATGTCAAGGGAGTTAGCTCGGTTGGTCAGCAACCAAGTTCAAGAATTTAATCCAAGCTGATTTGTGACTTCTTAAGGCATGCAACAAGCTTTCTCCTCGGAGCATGGATCCATATCGTTCCTTCCTTCAGACCATAATTAAAATTAACATTTAATTTTCAGCATTAACAAGATTTTTCCCCGGTCAGATAAGGCTTCCACATTGGCTTTCACAGTCATAATTAAATTTACAAAATCAAGGGAAAAGTGAAGGTTGTTACAACATTACTCATGGACAACAAGCTAGCCACGTGGGAACTATGAAGAATTTTCTAGAAGGGTCGAGTTGTAAGTTATATTGAGGGTTGAATGGGTCAATTTTGACCCCTAGTTTGCTATTGAGTTGCACTATAACCACGTTAATAGGAAGAAAAGGGGTTTCATCCTATTTGAAGGAATTTCATTCCATAAATGAGCAAAGTAACTAAGAATCAACAAAGAAATAGAAAATAGAGAGGGTTTGTATTTTGTAGTAGCCCATTGGCCATAAGTCTCATTGCTTGCATCGATTTCCATTTAGAGAAAGAGAGAGAAGAGTGGCCTCACCTTCCAGTTGGGTTTTCTCCCATAAGGGTTTCACATATCATATCTTGTGTTATTAGGTTTTCTCCCATAAAGATTTCATACATCATATCTTGTGTTATTATGATTGTGGGAGCTTATATTTTTTTTTATTCTCTATTGTCCACATGTTATGTATTATATGTATGAAAATAACAATTTAATAAATCCACAAATGTAAGAAAACAACCTCATAATATAAATATCAAATTTTAAATATAACTTTATGGAATATGTTGACACACAAAAAACTATTTCAACCTTTACTTGGGATAGAGAAACTTTTCAACAATGGGATACATCTAAAGAAGTAAAAGTGAATACCTCCGTAGATAAAAGGAAGCATTGATTTTTTGGGTAGTTATTATTACTATTCAGAGGGAAATGAAAAGAAGAAAATTTAAAATTTAAAATTTAAATTTTTTTCCCCAAAAGTCAAGTTGGCTCCTCCAAAAGTTCAAGTTGGCCCAGCATAGAGACACACCCATTCAAGCTCATTGATTCACTATGTAAACGAAATCCTCCTCTTGAAACAAAAAAAATATGGATCACTTACTTATATTTTGTTCACACATGGGAGTTCTATGAGGTAGTAGACTAAGTTTCTTTTAAGGAAAACCGAAGTCATTTGAGGCAGAATGAAGTTTATTCTAAGCAATATCAATGTTTCCTGAGGCAGGCAGAAATTCTTTATGGCACCGTTGACTAAATTTTTGAGTCTATCTCACCTGGAAAATTTGTCTTTGGTTGACTAGGTTTAACTTGGGTATGTTTGTGGTAAGTTTGCCTTTGCTTTTTATTGCAAGATCAAATTGTATCTCTTGTTGAATTGGAAAATTTGTCTAAGAAAAGGTCGTTAATTTTTTTTCTCGAGGTTGGGTTTTCCCAGGGTAAATTTTTTGGGTCTCTTATGTTTGGTTGTCTCTTCATGATCCTACTATCATTATTGTTTTATTGTTGAAATTTTCTATGTCTAATTGCTTGATGATGTATGTGACACAAGATGAATTAATAAAAAATAATTGGAAGTAATTATCAAACTAGAAGATCCTAAATATCAATACTATTGCTTCAAAATGGGATGATCTTCAATTTTGAGTTCATTGATTTCTTTTATACAAGTCACTTAGATCATAAATATGGCACACCCCTTCTGGTTTAATTTATTTTCTTGTAAAATTGAAACATGTCAAATTAAAACCAATTTTCTCACTCCTTATGGTATTCTTTCCATGACTTCATCGTTGAGGCACTCCAATGACTTATTGTAGCAATCCAACTTGTTTGCCTAGGCTTCCATCCAATCCATACCCATGAATATGTCATATGAACCCAACAACAACACATTGAGGGTGGTTGTTGTGAGCATGTCTCCTAGCTCCATGTGACACAATCCCACCCAATCAATCACAATCTCCTTGAATCACATGTCTAGTTGAACCACCTATGATTTTGCAAGAGGCTTCATTTAAAAATGGCACATCTTTGTAATTTTGAGGATGATATAACTGAAATTTGAACCTGGATTGATTAAAATTGAATGAGGTTGATTGGTGACCATACCTTTCATTCTGATCACCAAGGTTTGATGATTTGCATGCCTATTGTCTAATGTTGCATAAATATGAGGTATGCTTTTAGTGACATTGTTCACCATTGTTGCTTCTTGGACAATGTACAACTACTTAGTGTTCTAGTATTGGTGAGGACGGTCCTTTAGCATGTGGTTCTCCCCACATCCCCAACATTATAATGGCTTTCTCTTGGGATCCTTAGCATCTTCTCTTACTGATTTTATAAGTTGATCTCTATTGGAAATGGCTAAATGTCGTTGAAATACACCTTTAGAATGTGTGGTAAACTTGACATTCTCCCCATTTTCTTATGTCCTGACAATATTGGTTCTTCCCCTCTAAGACTAGTTTTAACTTTCTTTCTCTGATCTACCCAAAAATTGGCCTTATGCTTGGACTGATCATAACAATACTTGGCCTTCCTAATGGTGTCCTCTAACATCCTTGGTTTATCAAATTCATCCTATCTTGGTATGACTATGGTAACCCACTAAGGTATCTCTAGATCTTTACCTTCTCATCCCTGATGTAGGTAACATACCTTAGCAACTCCAAAAATATTTTGGTGTAAGGATCCAAGGTGATTATTCCTAGCTTGTGCTTATGAAATTCTTTTATTTTTTTGTCCTAGTACCTATTATAAAGGTACTTTTCCTAGAAATATCTCTCAAATCTACTCCATGTCATCTCCTTTTATCTGATGCCTTTGACATTTGTCAAATCTTCCCACCATATATCAACTTTTCCTTTCAAGTTGAAAATAGCCTCCTGGGACTTCATATTTTCAAAGTAGTCATTGACTCTAAAGTACTTCTTCAAGCCCAATACTCGGTCCTCTAATTATTCACACTTCTTAATTTCTCCATCAAATGTACAAGGCTTTTCCTTCTTGATCTCTTATGACATTATGCTTTTCTCACTCCTCCTTTGCTAATGGTGTCTTTTATTTGTAGCACTAGAAACATGGCCATGGATGTGTTTCTCTATTTTTAGAGTGTTAAGTGTTGTTTCTCTGCTCATTATGACTTCACTTGTTTGTTTGTGCTTCTTCCTCAAATTTCTACCCTTTTCCCTATTGGTTTCAAATCCATTCTTCTAAATTTCAGATGGAATTTTCTTGGATTTATGCCTGCCCAGATAGATGGCACGAGGCTCTTATTGTTTTTGTCTTTGTAAATATAAATCTATCCTGATGATGGGTCCTGGTCTGGAATTGAAGCACCAATTAAAAATGAATATTGTGGATAAAACTCTAGAAACCTATTTTTCAAGCTCTACAAAATCACTGCATTCACCTCTACTTGCCTTTCTTTCTCTCTAAAAATAGTTTCATCATCTTCTTCGTAGCTCCTCATTTCAACTCTTAAGATCTTGAGGGTATCCATCCAATCAAGGGAATTTCCTTCTATCATATTTCCCACTGAGTCTTGTTCCTTATCATGATGCCTTTGGTCCATGTTTTGTTTTACCATTCTACTTCTCATTCCTCTATTCCCATTGTAAATTGTCTTCTTATGTGTTGTCACACACAAACAATTATTAGCTAATAAAAGATAATTCGAAACCTTGACATTTCAGCACCAAGCATGTTGATTTGAATTTTTTCACACAATCACAATACATGTGAGTTACACATTATAAGAAATAAAATAATATATCAACATTCTATCCAAGGAAGTAAGTACATCATCTATAGGCTTAAATCAACATACATAATAGTTAAATTATCATATTAAATTCCATTCTTTATGTGTGATTTCCTTCAGGTTCAATGTTGAACATAGGTCTGATACCAATATGTATCAATGATCTAAATTTTATCCTGAATAATTTTTTTGAATATCTCCTAGGGCCCATACAATCTGAGCGTTGAACCTGAGCTCTGATACCACTGTGTAACCACCCTCCCACTCATTTGTCTAGTCTTGGACTATGGGAGGTGTTAATTTCTTGCTTTGACCCAATCTCCAAGGTCTATTATGAAGATGGGGTTACACAACTTCAATTTTCTCAAAGTTTTCAAATCTTCAAAAAATATCATTGTTGTTTTTATCTCATCAAAAGCTTTCCGGGGACATGATTTTTACCTCAATCTAACTCCTAGATTGAAAGTTATGTTTCTTAGAAGTTTTTCCATTTATAAGATTCCCTTTCATCAATGGATTTTCACATGGCCCCTACTTATCCCACATGGAACTACCACACTTGCATCATGAGAAGTCCAAGGAAACTAAGTCATTATGTGGATTATATCTAGCTCATGTCATATTTGTGCCTTTGAATTTATGTTATCCCTCAGTACCCCATAATCAACAGATCACTAAATAGTCAGTGACAAGGTTCTACTAGATCGTGTTCTGCCAGTGGACCAAGCCCCTAGCGATGAATGGAATCTAAAATGGTGTCCAACCCAAGTCTTGACACTCATTATGTTAGGGTCCCACCCTAACCCCCTTATTTATGTAATGGGATCACGTCATAGTCAAGAGTCAATAAAGCCCATATTAATAATTGTAAGTGGTTAATCCGCAATTAATGACGGAACCACAGTTAGTTGCAAATGGGCCGTAGTATTAGATAGATGGTATTAATAAAACCCACGGTATTGGCCCGTGGTATTGCATGTATGAGTCATATATAAAGGATAGAGACTCCCTGCGAGGAGCATCGTGTCTTATTTTGTAGTCGAGCTCTACTCTATTAGAGGTTGCCCCCTCGAAGAGGCAAGTGAACATTACTCTCTGAATAATAAAATCATTGCTATTCTGTGTTCTGGGTATCTTTTCTTCACATATTCTGTATTTGGGTATCATTTTGCAGGTTAAGAGCATAACAAGTGGTATCAGAGCACTTTCCAGGGCCGGTGGGATCTCCATTTCTTAGCAAAATTTTTTTTTGGCTAGAGACGTGTTCCGGCGTCTTTAAACCACGGGATCTATTGTTGAGCGCATAAACCTACGGATTTGGGGAGGCATGCACGCAGGAAATACAAGAGGTGGTCACGTCTATTGGACTCCCTTGTAACCCTTGTGGGTACCCCTTCGAGTAGTAGCGCATTAGACAGAACCGCGCACGGATTGTCTTCCACATACCCTCTGGGTATATCAGAAGCCCCCTAGGCTTCCTTGAAACCTCGCCATAGATAAACCGTCGGCCGTCTTGCGGCTACAGTACACCGAGAACAGCACTCGGGGAGATTACTTGCCCGTACGATAGGGTAGTCGGGTTGTACGGCTAAGGGTACGGTCGATCCCCCTTAGTTAGAGCCCTGAAACATTGGGCCGAGTACTACTGCCAGACCCTTATGTATATTGCGATCTGTAGCACCTGACACTCCTCAAGACCTTAGTTCCCTTTTCTATCGGGGGATCACACAGCATCTCTTCCAGATCCGCCTGTGCAAAGGGGTGCAGCAGCAGCAGACATCAGTCCCGCAGTCTCGAGTTCGCAGATCAGCCATTCCGATCTATTAGATCCATCAGATCCGCAAAAGCAGTCTGTTCCACCATCAGATCCGCCATTCAGATCTCTCAGATCCCCCAGATCGGAGTCGTTGTGAAGGGTTCCTATACCGGGGTATAATTTTCGCAGGACTTTTGGCCGCATTGACATTTTGAGGATTTGGCCACTGCAGTATTGATCAGGAAGGAGTAAAACTCCGTTAGGAGTTTTCAGAAAAATAAAAATAAAAAAATCAAAATCAAAAATCAAAAATAAAATTAAAAAAAAATATAAAAAAAAAAAAATCTAGGATCTTTCGGGGTGCTTATTAGTGATCTAGCCCATCAGAATCAGGACGACGAGCTGAGCACGGTGGTACCATTCACTTCTTAGTGAAAATTTTTTAGGCGGTCCAAATTTAAAAAAAACCCGGTTGGTGTATGGTAGAAACTAGAGCTCAAGCGATGGCCAATGAAAGGATGGACAAATTTGAAGAATCAATGCACAACCTCCACCTTCAGCTTACCGGACTATGTAACATGGTCGAGAAAATAGTCCCGAAGGGCAAGGAGCCAGCCCACAAGGAGGAGTATAATGGCACTGAACACAATGAGGGTGAGTCTAGCCACTCTCCTCACGTCTGGCACACCCACCCACCACCCAGTCAGCGACCTCCCAAGTTGGATATGCATAAATTTGACGGCTCTCACCCGTCGGCATGGATAGCACAAATGGAGCAGTATTTCAAACTGAATCGCATCTTCGATGATGAGACTCAGCTTATGTTGGGGAGCATGTACTTGGACAATGAAAGGTGGCAATGGTGGGAATGGCATCAACGTTGCACTGGACCTTTTAAGACTTGGACCAAATTCACCAAAGCTCTTCAAGACCGCTTTGACCAGGAATCATCTTTTTTGCGTCGTCTTACTAAGCTCCAACAGACTGGTACAGTGGATGAATATATTACAGCTTTTGAAGCCTTAGCCTTCCGCACTTGGGGTCTCTCAGATGTGTTCTACACGGAATGTTTTATCAGCGGTCTTAAAGAAGCTATCAAAGCCCAAGTCCTACTGCACCACCCTCCCACATGGACGGAGTCTTGCAAGGTCGCTCGTAATGTGGAACGTGCATTAGCAGCCCAATACAGTCGCCCAAATTTCTCCACTAAAGGTCGCCCCCCACAGGCTCACAACACGACTCAAACACTTAAGGTCCAAAAGGTGTCACCTGCGGAAATGGCCGAAAGAAGAAAGCAAGGCCTATGTTACTACTGTGATGAAAAATACTCCCCAGGTCATAAATGCAAGGAGCCCAAATTTTTTCAAATTGATGCCACTGACTACAGCTCAACAGAGGAAGATCCACCACTGGAGGAACATGAGCCGCTAGAAGAAGACAACCAAAAGGACAATGTCTCTGATGAACCAGTTATTTCATTGCATGCTTTGGTAGGGATTTCTTCCCCTCAAACTCTCAAAATCAGAGGTTTTATTAAACATCGCCCAGTAGTAGTCTTGATTGATAGTGGAAGTACACATAATTTCATCCATCAAAAAGTCGCAGAAGCAGTGCATTGTTTTGTACGAGCAGTTTCTAACTTCCAAGTTCAAATTGCGGATGGAGGCACAATGAAATGTGAAGGCCGCTGTTAAAATGTCAAACTTCAAATGGGGGATTATCAGTTGAAAACTCACATGTTTGCCATACACATGGGGGGTTGCGACATTGTCCTCGACGCTGAATGGCTCCGCACTCTTGGGCCAATCACAATGGATTTCCAGGAGTTATATATGAGTTTTAAGCAGAACAACTACACACATACCCTCCATGGACTCCAGGCGGGAGCCCCCTCTATCATCAACTCGCATAGGATGGAAAAATTGTTAAAAAAGGGAAATCATGGAGTTGTAGCTCAATTTAATGCCATCCAGGCAGTCGAAACCAAGCCTCTGCCAATTCATCCTGAGATGCAACAGATTTTAAATAACCATCTGCCGGTCTTTGACAAGCCTCATGAGCTTCCACCCTCGCGAGGGGAACATGATCATAGCATCACCTTGGTTCCAAGGGCCCAAACCCCAAATGTGTGCCCATACAGATATCCGTTCACCCAAAAGAACGAAATAGAAAAAATCATCAAGGAACTTTTGGAAGCAGGTGTCATTCGTCCCAGCATTAGTCCTTATTCATCCCCAGTGGTCATGGTGCTCAAGAAAGATGGGGAGTGGCAGATGTGTCCCGACTTCAGGGCCCTCAATAAGTTGACAGTCAAAGATAAATTTCCCATCCCGGTGGTTGATGATTTGCTGGATGAACTCAATGGGGCTCAATTCTTCACTAAGTTGGATCTTCGCTCAGGCTACCACCAAATTCGCATGAAGGAAGTCGACATCCCCAAGACTGCTTTCCAAACTCATGAAGGCCATTATGAATTCCTGGTCATGCCATTTGGTCTTTGCAATGCCCCCTCTACTTTTCAAAGCCTTATGAACCACATTCTCAAACCATATCTCAGGAAATTTGTCCTTGTCTTCTTCGATGACATCCTCATCTATAGTTGCACTTGGGCCGCACATCTTCAGCATGTAGATCTACTCTTGCAACTGCTCCGCAAGTATAAATTATTTGTCAAGATGTCCAAGTGTTCGTTTGGCATGGCAGAAGTAGAGTATTTGGGCCACATTGTGGGGCGTGAAGGTGTCAAGGTGGACCCCAAAAAGATCCAGGCAATGCAGGAATGGCTTCAACCTAAGACCTTGAAGAGATTGAGAGGATTTTTGGGTCTCACAGGCTATTATCATAAATTTGTCCGCAACTATGGTCGCATATCGAAGCCCCTCACCCAACTCCTAAAGAAAAATTCATTCTTCTGGAATGAGGAAGCACAACAGGCCTTTAAAGCTCTAAAAAATGCCATGTGTTCCACTCCAGTCTTAGCACTACCTGACTTCACCAAATCTTTTGTCATTGAATGTGATTCTTCGGGTACAGGTATTGGGGCGGTCTTAATGCAGGAAGGGTGACCGTTGGCCTTCACAAGCCAACAACTCAGTGGGAGGAATCTGGGCCAATCTACCTACGAGAAGGAAATGATGGCCATCTTACATGCAGTCGAGACCTGTCGACCTTACTTATTGGGGCGATGTTTCCAAATCCGCACAGATCATCACAGTCTTAAATATTTTTTGGAGCAATGCCTATCCTCCCCACAACAAAATAAATGGCTAGCCAAAATGCTGGGATATGATTATGAGATCATTTACAAGAAAGGGAAAGACAATAGTGTAGCAGATGCATTATCTCGCCAATTTGAGGAGGAAAGTACTCTGCTAGCAATTTCCCTCCCCATTCCAGAATGGATTGAAGAGGCTCGCAGGGAATGGTTTTCACACCCCGGGCTCTCCCAACTCATTTCTCAATTGCAGGTAGATCCAAATTCCACCAAGGGCTACTCGTGGCAGGATGATATTCTTCGCTACAAGGACAGAGTCGTAATATCACCAACATCCACCCTCAAAAGTCGCATTTTGGCATAATTGCACTCATCTCCCATTGCAGGACATTCGGGCTTTCAGAAGACGTATGCTCGCACCAGAAGATCATTTTTTTGGACAGGCATGAAAAAGGACATCCTTACTTTCGTAGCAGAATGCGATGTCTGTCAACGCCACAAAGGGGAAACCGTCAACACACCAGGCACATTACAACCATTGCCCATTCCGGCATCAATTTGGACGGAGGTTTCTATGGATTTCATTACAGGTCTTCCAAAGTCAGGGAACAAGTCAGTCATCATGGTGGTTGTGGACCGATTGTCGAAGTATGCTCATTTCTGTGCCCTACCCCACCCATTTACACCAACTTTGGTTGCTCAATCTTTCATGGATCAGATCTTCAAATTGCATGGCATGCCCACTTCTATTGTGTCCGACCGCGACCCGATCTTCACCAGTAATTTTTGGCAGGAACTCTTCAGAATACAAGGCACTCAACTAAAACTCAGTACTTCCTATCATCCGCAAACAGATGGTCAAACCGAAGCCGTCAACAAATGTCTAGAAACCTACCTTAGGTGTTTCACTTCAGAAAAGCAACACCTTTGGGTACAGTGGCTACCTCTGGCTGAATGGTGGTATAACACCAACTATCATGCCACCACCAAAATGACTCCCTATGAAGGAGTATATGGTCAACTCCCGCCTTCACCTACTTCGTATCTCAAGGGATGCTCAAAAGTACAAGCAATGGATCAACTCCTACAACACCGCGCAACCATGCTCGCCCATCTTCGAGAGAATCTTCATCAAGCTCAGAACCGCATGAAGCAACAGGTAGACCAGCATCGCTCAGAGCGCCAATTTCAAGAAGGGGATCAGGTCTTTTTACGGCTCCAACCATATAAGCAAACATCACTCAAAGACAAGGGGTGTCAGAAACTCTCTCCCAAATTCTACGGACCATATCAAGTACTTCAGCGCATTGGAGAAGTGGCCTACAAGTTGGCCTTGCCACCTACTGCAAAAATCCATCCAGTTTTCCATGTCTCATGCCTCAAGAAAGTGCTTGGGAACAGTTCCAGAATTCAGACCAGTCTACCTGAATTGGACGAAGAAGGGTCCATCTGGCTTCAACCCGAACAGGTCCTAGACACACGAGACAAGCAACTGCGCGGCCGCATGATTAAGGAAGTCCTCGTCAAATGGAAAGAAACCTCTCCGGAAGATGCAACTTGGGAACCAGCCACTATTCTTCAGCAGTTTCCGCAGCTTCAGCCTTAAGGACAAGGCTAGTCTTAAGGGGGAGGGCATGTTAGGGTCCCACCCTAACCCCCTTATTTATGTAATGGGATCACGTCATAGTCAAGAGTCAATAAAGCCCATATTAATAATTGTAAGTGGTTAATCCGCAATTAATGACGGAACCACAGTTAGTTGCAAATGGGCCGTAGTATTAGATAGATGGTATTAATAAAACCCACGGTATTGGCCCGTGGTATTGCATGTATGAGTCATATATAAAGGATAGAGACTCCCTGCGAGGAGCATCGTGTCTTATTTTGTAGTCGAGCTCTGCTCTATTGGAGGTTGCCCCCTCGAAGAGGCAAGTGAACATTACTCTCTGAATAATAAAATCATTGCTATTCTGTGTTCTGGGTATCTTTTCTTCGCATATTCTGTATTTGGGTATCATTTTGCAGGTTAAGAGCATAACACATTATGTGATTTCGGAAAGAAGAAGGGGGCAAAGCTTCAACAAGAAACTTCAGCATAACCACACCAAGATATTATTAATTATCAATCCAAGTTTTCCACCTCTTATAGGCTAGTTAACTCAGTTAGAAGCACACACACACACATTAATTAATCAACTAGTGATAGCATACGAGATCTTATATAAATACATAAGGAATTGCAAACCCTCTAGTATAAATTAGGTGATCCAATAACCTATACCATTCCTCATCTATAGTAGTCCAATGAGAAAGTATAAGTATGCATTTTATATATCAATCATGACCACAACATTGGAAAACATAATTTAGTCATTTATCAAATACAAAACATATCAAACATGAATATAGCAATGACCTCTACCATTTAGGCATTCAATAACATTTAGACATATATAAGAGCTCATACCAAATGTATGCATTTCATGAAACATCCTTCCTCATAACTCAATATATAACTGTAATAGACTTATCTAAGTATGTTAATATGGCTAACAACTGAAGGAGGGACTTCCAATCTCTACCCAACCATATTCCAGTTGCACAACGACTTTCTTACAACTGACCACCCCTGAGTTTGATCCAAAGTTTGAGGGGTTACTTTCTCAAGGAAAAGTTACACCAATTGCTTGGTCATACACTTAGGATATGGAATCCACTATTTAGGTAGTTTATCAATTGCTCTATGGTAGTAAGCACCATAGTGAACCACTCACTCATTTGAGCTCATTCATAGGGTTTCACCCAAGGTTTAGATGGGGTATTGCTGAGTCTAGGAGATTGAATCCACTTTCCAAGTGATTTATCAGTTTTATTTTCATAGAAAGCACCATAGGTATCTATATTCCATTACCCGAGTGGTTTGTCATCTACTCAGAAAGCACCACAATGACTCATATTTCCTTATCTAGGTGGTTTATCATATATACAACAAACATCATAGTGTTTCATTGATACAATAAGCCTCCCATTTACCACATAGACATAGACTACTCATCTAACGGCCTCAAACAAATTCATAGGGAATAACACCCAATTCACAATAATTCACTTCAAACACATGCCTTTGCAATTAGCTCCACCATTGCTCCATTTACAATTATCACTGCTCCATAACTCCACGTAATCCAAAAATGGCCTTGAGCGGCCTTTATCCTTCAGTGAAGATGTGAGAGAGAGTTAATGCACAAGAACCAATGTCAGTTTTCTCAATTGTGTGTTTTCTTCTTTTGTCTCTTGTTATATGTCCATCCTCTCATAATATTTACAACAACCTGTTATTTTGTTGTCTCTTTTTTTCTTGAGGAGTCATCCTTCTTACCTACCTCTCTTATGACTCTAAGAGGTCGTTCGGACATATCCTCAATTTGCAACAGGGAATGGGCATTGTCCTCTCTCCCCACCACCCTAATAACATCTTATCAATGCATGTCAAGGGAGTTGTCTTGGTTCGCCAACAACCAACTTCAAGAACTTAATCTGGGCTGATTTGTGACTTCTTAAGGCATGCAACAAGCTTTCCCCTCAGAGCATGGATCCATGTCGTTCCTTCCTTCAGACCAGAATTAAAATTAACATTTAATTTTCAACATTCACAAGATTTTGCCTCGGTTAGCCAAGGCTTCCACATTGGCTTTCACAGTCATAATTAAATTTACAAAATCAAGGCAAAAGCGAAGGTTGTTGCAACATTACTCATGGACAACATGCTAGCTAGGTGGGAACTATGAATAAGTTTCTAGAAGGGTTGAGTTGTAAGTTATATTGAGGGTTGAATGGGTCAATTTTGACCCCTAGTTGGCTATTGAGTTGCATTATAACCATGTTAATAGGAAGAATAGGGGTTTCATTCTATTTGATGGAATTTCATTCCATAAATGAGCAAAGTAGCTAAGAGTCAACAAAGAAATAGAAAATTGAGAGGGTTTGTATTCTGTAGTAGCCCATTGGGCATAAGTCTCATTGCTTGCATCGATTTCCATTCAGAGAAAGAGAGAGAAGAGTGGCCTCACCTTCCAGCTGGTTTTTTTCCCATAAGGGTTTCAGATCATAACTTGTGTTATTAAGTTTTCTCCCATAAAGATTTCACACATCATATCTTGTGTTATTATGATTGTGGGTTCTTATATTTTTGTCTATTCTCTATTGTCCACATATTATGTATTATATATATGAAAATAGTAATTTAATAAATCTAAAAACATTAAAATAAAAAAAAAACAACCTCATAATATAAATATCAAATTTTAAATATAACTTTATGGAATGTGTTGACACACAATATAGTAAATATCCACTCGAGTTTAGGAAAAACCACATATTGAATAAATTATTTTTATAAAATAAAAATGTAAAAATAATTTTGGAATAACAGGAGTGATTGATGGTCCCTATTTTATCTCATTTTCCATCAACATTATATGTACTAGTGGGAATTTTTTTCATTGGAATGATAATAGTGGTGACTATATGAAGTCACAAATTTTGGCCTTAAAAAAAAAAAAAAAAAAAAAACACATACAAGCAAACTCAGGTAAAATGGAGATGTATTAGAAAGTATCTAGACCATCTAACGAGAATATTTCTCATATATTTTATGTGATACATATATTGATGCTTGGACAACAAAATGCATAAGCAACCATCTTGTCAAAAATTAAATCAATTATGCTTGGAGTATGAGTTACCTAATGTTATTTATCAATGAAGGTTATCAACATTGATCCGGATTTAAACAGGAACGCAACAAATTACAGATATAACCATAAATACCAATATGCAGTAGAAACAACACTTCATTTCATTAATATCAAATACTGAAATATGCTTCCAAACAAAATGGAAATAAGACTAGCTCGGGCAATGGTAGCTTATCTCTGAGAAGAGATGTGGCGGCTACATGCCACTGAGCTGTATTACAATGAGGCTCAAAGGCCTATGTATTATTGAGAAACAATGGAAAACCCTAAACATCCAAAAACCTAACCATAGTAGATGAAGTGCCAAACTATGGGCCCCGTTTGGGTAAATTGGTACATCAACTTCTCGAGGTCGTAACTTTGGCATACGATCTCCGTTTGACGTGCACATTACCTCGTTAGAAAGATCTATCAGAGGAATACAACTTTTGGATGACCAACATCGGTCTGCAACCCATGTTGGTCCCATTTTTCCCAAAAAATGTCGTTTATGGCCTCAAAACGGCTCCGAAAGTTTAGGACCCGAAAAACTGCTAAAAATAGTAAATTTTGCTACAAATAAGGGAACTGAAAAAACTAAAAGAAACAATGGTGGGGGTCTAAGTGGAATAGGTGAGTTTCCACCAATATCCACCTAGATCATTCCTCCCCCCTTAGGAAGCAATGGTCCCCATTGCATTGAGTTCCTCCATGAGATGAGGAAACTTCTACTGAACTTGGTCCCTGGTGAGCCACTTGCTCTGGTGAAGGAGTTGGCCTGCTTTGACAACTCGATATAGTTGGATCCTTTTCTATTGGGTATCCTTGATCTGTGTGTCCATGATCTGATCAATTATGGCTTGTTCCATGTAATCTAGAGTTAACTATGTAGGTGTAAGTTGTTTTGCAAGGTCTTATGTGTCCAGCAATGGTGGGAAGTATGGTCAAAGATGGTCCACATTGAACACTAGGTGCAAGCCAAGGAATGGGGGAATGCTGAGCTCAAATGAATTTTCTCCCACAACCTTGGTAATGGTGTAAGGACTATATCGGAGTGGTCTGAGTTTCCGATGGGCTCTAGTAAGGCGTTCCTTCTGCAAATGAAACCAGAATTTATTTCCCATCTGAAACTTGTGTGGCACCCTATGTTGATCATGTTGCTACTTGTACTTGGCATTTGATTTCTCTAGAATGTCATGGACCTGATGGCAGATATGTTGGATGTGCTCAATGAAGTTGTTTGCCTTATCAGCTTTGGACTATACATGATCCGAATACCTGAGTAGCTGCAAATGGCATGGCCACATCAATGGGACACAGTGGCTGGAATCCCAAGCCCACCTTAAAAGGGTTGTGACCAATCGAGTTGTGGAGAGCTCGGTTATAGCTGTTTTGGACATAGGGGAGGATCTCATCCCATGTGTGTGGATGATTTGAGTTGTACATGCTCAGAATGTGTACGACCTTCATGTTGATGACCTCTATCTAGCCATTAGTTTGGGGATGGAAAGTCATGGACTTAATGAGCTTGGTGTCTAGCATTGACCAGAGACTATACCAAAATGTACTGAGGAACCTGCTGCCCCAATCCAAGATGATAGACTGTGGGATCTCAAAGTGTACCCACACTCATTCAAAGAAGAGTTTAGCAGTGGTTTCTATTGTGGTATTCTTCTTGTAGGCCGCTATAATGGCCATCATCGAGAATCTGTCGACGACCACCAAAAAGTGTTCATTGCCATGCTTAGTAGAAGGAAGGCCAAACATGTAATCCATGGCGATGGATTCCCAAGGTCTACTAGGGGTAGGTAGTGGGGTATAGAGACCTGTTGTGGCCAACAACAACCCCCCCCCTTCTTATTTAGTGTTATTACTAATATTAAATAAGTGGGGACCCTTAGTCAAAAAATTTAAAAAATTAATTAGTGCTTGTATTTCCTTTTTAATAAAACTTACCATCATAAACTTAGGAGAATACCCTTTAAAAAATCAAAAAAGTTTAATTTTTATGATAAGGTAAGACAAAATCTTTCCTTAAGAAAAATCGCAATCACAAAAAAGGATAACAAGATACCTCCTTGCAAGCCGAAGTCTAATATTGTGAGATGTGATGCGAAACTACACATTAAGAAAACATTTATCGCATCGCATGCCTCAAAAATCACTTACGCTAAAAAACCTCAAACTACCGATATGCGATGGCGCATATCGCAAATCGCATTTCGCAGAAAACAGATTAACAAAATATTATCATATGCCATGCTCCTGCGATATTGCAATTTTGCGATAGAGCGGCAAAGCGATATTGCGATTTTGCGATAGAGGGGCAAAGCGATATTGCGATTTTGTGATAGAGCGGCAAAGCAATATTGTGATTTGCGATATAGCAATATATCGATATTGCGATACTGTGATGTTGCGATTCTACGATGTTGCGATCTGCGATATTGCGAAGCAAATCACAAAATCCCTTCATTGCAGATCTTTCGGGCTCATTGTTCAAAAAAGCATTTTCCATAAACTGAGACATGGTTATGCGCTTTAATACTAATTAATGAGTTAGTTGCCAGTCATTAATGGAATATGGTTTTGTGTTTATAGAAAAGCCATTTCACGTAAGGTGGTATATTTTATATGTCTTCGGCATTTAAAACTTTCCCGTCACCTTTCCTTATCATTATTCTCACTTCACTTGTGAATTGCAGGAACGAAGAACAGAGAAATATACAAAGCAGTACGTAGGATATCATGGGAAAGAAAGGAAAAACCCCGAGTTCCGAAGACAAAGAAATGGCACCATTGTATACAGACACCGGCTGTAACAGAGACGCTGGTATTGCTACTTGGGAAGGCATGTATAGTCTACTTGAGGAAGAGAATCCCAAGATAATGGAGGTTACAACTACTGCAGGCTCACACGGGTCTTCTGAGGCATCTATTACAGAGCTAACTTGTTCATTCTTACACAGGATAGCGGCGAGGCCCAAAATTCTTCCATACACGGACAGGTTAAATGGATACTAGACAACACTGATATCAGAGATAGACAGTTTAAGACTCAGGGTCAAGGACTCATTGGCTCATTCACTTCACAAGATTTGAGGCTCATGTATCATTTGCTAGAGCCACAGGGGACTTATAACAAACAGTTCATGGAGAAGTTTGCAAAAGAAAATCAAGACTCGGCAGAATGCATCAAAGACTGGTCAAGGAGGGATGAACCGCTAAAAAAGGACAAACATGGTATGTATAGCACTGGTTCTCTTACCTCCCCGTATTGCTTTGCTGTTGCTATGCTCTGTAGACTTTTTGGGAAGACAGACATTAAAAAAATTTCATCTGAATGGCTACCATTATTGGATGCCGCCACCAATGCTATTGTAGTAGACTGGGCTAAAATATTGTCTAATAACTTAGTCACAGCCATTGTAAATTACCAGTCTAAAAGAACTGTTTCTCAGAGAATATATCCCCCTTTCTACTTATCTGCATATGTGATGGATGCGATCTGTTATATTTCCAAGTTTCCTTTGATGGGTTGGAAATGGACGACTCAAGTTTCCTGCTGTAGCTTGAAAGGCTACAATAGGACTTCCAACAAATGTAGATAGGCTACCAAAACAGTTTGGCTGAGAGAGAAAAACAGTTACAGGATATGTAAGAGATGCACAAGGATGATCCTAAACTTACAGAATTCATCACAGAATCCATTTCCTTGAATGAACAACTACTACAGCAACAGGAAGCATTGAGCCAAAGAATATCACAGTGGAACTCGTATTACGAAATAAGTGATAAAATCACTAATCAAGTCGTGGATTTACGACATGATTATGATTTAATTGATAAAAGAGTTACTGAATATTTGGCTTGGCAAGAAACAGAGGAGGGAAAAAGAGTAGGCGCACCAATAATCAACAAAAATCACAAAGAAATGCTCTTTAAGAAATGGGATGCACAACTTAGGAGAGCAGAGCAAGTAGCAGAAGAAGCAACCACGGCAGCAAACAACGTTATTGACTGTATAAATGAAAATTTGCATAGAGAAAATCTGATCTCAGAAACCACTCCAGGGTATCTACCTAAAGTACAGCAACTACAAACAGACTAGAGACAGAAGGCTCAAGAAAAGGCAGAATCAATCCAAAGGTTAACCACTTTGAATTGGGATTATTACTGGGCATACTTGGTAAAACCACACAACCAGTGCATGACTCTCAAGTGTATCATCAATTCTGTTGAGAAGATGGCGCCAGCTCTTGCCGATTCTGTTTTCATAGCACAACTAAAATCGGAAGTCAGCCAGCCAACTCTTCTCAAACAAATGCTGAACGCGTACGATTTCAAGGAGCAGATACTGAAATAATTAGTTAGTAGTTTTAATTTTAGATTCAGTTTTGGTTTTAATTTTGTTTTATTTTTTCCAAAAATGAGGACGGTCATTTAAACCGCATCCTACATTTTTGTAATGAGTTATTTTTAGATTTAGTTAGTAGTATTTAAACCCTTCTCATGCATTTGGAGAAGGGTCCTGAAATTTATCAAAAATTTATCCCCGGAACATGCACTTTTGTACCCTCTGAGGAGGTTTTGATGAATGAATGGAACAGGATTTATTGATATATGTATTTAATATCTGCTACTGATGTTGCACTTCTGTACTCTTAGTGGGTGTTGGATTAAGAGGAGATAAATCATCATCGCTTGAAGCTCATGAGTAGAACTAGATATAAATGGTACTTTTATCTCTTAACTATTTCTGCCTTTGTGTTAAAAGTGATATTCATGTTCAGTTGTTTATATATTGATACGTGAATGCTTGAGTTATCATTTGGCACTTTTGTACGGTGATAGCTATTTATTTATGCTTAATGTATGAGTAGCTTATTATGCGATATGCCTTTCACAACTGTTTCGTCTAACTTTTTATACGAAGTGGTTCATATTTATTGAATTATTTTCCCATAATAGTTGAATGATATTTATTATCGATTATTATCTGAAATCATTTTAGATCGCATAACAGAAGGATTACACCCCGGGTTAGTATAGACTTAGATATTTCTGCTTATTAGAATACAATTTGCATGTTATTAGATTAGGGTTAGAATTAGAGCATCTCACTTAGGAATTTTTAGAAGGGAAATATCAATTCTTCACACACACACACACATAAATTGGGAAACTGGTCCCATATCCCCAGTTAGACCCACTATACCAAATGGAAAAGGAGCTAGTAACCAAGGTCCGGACCAGGTGGGTATCCCCCTTGTTGTAGACCTGATTTTCAGGGCTTCAACATATTTGGCGCTAGAAGGAGGGCCCCGAACTATGAATGGAAAGTAAGTCTAAATCTAAATATCATTCTGAGAGTAAATCGCCCTCACCATCTCCTCCGACTTCTCCATCACATTTAGAATTTCCAAATTTAGAGCTAGAAGTTGAAAGAATAATAGCCGCTGCTACAAACCCTGACATTTCAAAACAATATACTATTGAACCTCCTAAAGTTGAATCTTTGATTCATAAACTTCAGCGATTTTCTATATCTCCTCAAAGATCTGATAAATCTCAAGGCAGCGTGACTTCGCAATATAACCCTGCTCATCCTCTTACCAGATTAAAGAGTGAAAAATTTGGTGTTCAGCCAACCGAGTTACCTCTACCTACAAGGAAGAGAGCAAGGAAATCTCCTATAGGGTCCGATAGCAAGACTCTTTCATCATCATCATCCATCTCAACCTCTACACCGCGAAGTCAACCATCCACTCCTCCACTTCATATCATTGTCCATTAGTCCACCGGAACTTCCACATCTCCTTCTCAATCATCTAGAGTCATAATATCCTCATCTTCTCAACCGCAGGGATCAGTGATGGTCGAATCTCCATGGAATAACCCAGGGGTAGTCTTAATGCCTGCGCCCTTGAGTTAGTTACCGGCCCATCCTGAAAAATGGCTGCCTAAGTTTAATCCTGAGGCAAGCATGCTAGTAGAAGAACATATAAATAACTTTATGCCATCCATAAATCTCAATGGAGTTACCAACGAAGATGTTGTCATTCGACTTTTCCCTTATACTCTGCAAGGAATAGTCGGATCATGGTATTTCTCATTACCGTCTGGATCTATTACTAGTTAGGAGATTTTCCAAGAACAATTCCTAACTAAGTTTGGTGATGATAGGTCTACGACGAAATTGATCAATGACCTATCTAACCTTAGGGCCGAGTCAAAAGAACCTATCAAAGATTTCAATTCACGTTTCAACAAACTCTTAAACAAAATTCCTACTGCTTCAAAGCCTAGCGAAGAAGTGCGAAGTGAATGGTACATCACTACTTTACCATCAAACATAGCAATCTTTGTTGATAGGGCTAACAAAACAACTTTAGCTGAAAATATGAAAGAAGCAATAGTAGTAGAGAAACGTATTACAGCCTTAGAAAAGAAAAACGCGATAGAAGAACGAAAATCCAAGAAGGTTACTTTCGAGGAAGATCCTAAGAAAAAACAATCGAAAGATCCATTCGATTTAGAAGGATTGCAAAAAGTTTTGAAAACCATGTCTAACGAGATGGTTGACATTAAGAAACAAGTGGCAGAAACTTCTTCTAAAAAGTCGTACAGACCTTTTAAAAGAAACCCTTCGACCGATTCCAAACCCCCTAACGCTATTACAAGTGCTGAATCCGAAGAAGAAGAAGAGGAAATCGCTACTGAGGAACATACCGATGAAGAAGAAGTTGTAGAGTTACAAGGTATGTGGGATTTCATCCTCCCAGATGAAGAGGATCAAGAGGCATCCCCGGTTAGTACTCGCAGTAGAAATCAACTTGATCCTCCTCAACCTACCCCTAAGCCAAAGAGCGCAAGCTCGATGACTAAGGATAAAGTCGCAGCCAAGAAAACGACGCCTAAAGCGACTCAAACCAGCCCAGTCCAAACAGACCCATTAACTCCATCTAAAACGTTGATCGTTTTGGATGAAATGGAGTATAATATCATAGAAGACATGAAAAATACTAGGGCCAATATCAATTTTTATGCATTGAGCAAGTTAAAACACCAGCAAAAGATACTTTTGAAAGAATTACATGCTGTACCAGTTGCACCTTTGCCCGCTGCTGTAATCTCTAAAGCCTCCCATGACATGGGAATACCTCCAACTAATGTGATTAATAAAGTTGATCCAAACGATGTCGCCTTAATTGGAGGTAGATCGAGATCGCATACTCCCCCATTTCTTCTTACTTATGAAATTTTCAATAAAAATTTGCATAATTGCTTAGTGAATTCTGGAGCTTCATCGAATATTTTACCAAAGTCAATATGTGCAAAATTGAATATTCAACCACAAAAATTAGCTGTGCACATAGTTCAATTAGATCGATCGCAAGTCGAAGTGATTGGCGAATTAAATCAGGTTACCATAAGGCTGTCATCCAACCCAAAGGTATGTCAAGTTATCGACATTTTAGTTGTTGATATTCCGGAATTTTATGGCTTAATTCTTAGCAGAGATTGGTCAAAAAAACTTCATGGATACTTTGCAACTGACTGGTTGCACATGTGGCTCCCTTACAATGGTAAACCAAATCAGATAAAAGTTGAGCAAGAAAGACATCAGAAATACATAGTAACAAAACTACAGGGAGAAAATGAACTAGTAGCATACAACAATAACATCATTGGCAACTACTCAGTAGATTCTTTCCTAGGAAATTTTAATGCTCATACCTCACCTTACTTAGAACATTATGTTTATCTCAAGTAGAAAATTTCTCTCAAATAGATAGTTCTAAATGTATTAATTTTATAGATAGTCTTGTAAATAAATCTTTATTTTGGAAATTATTTTTTGACGGTTCTAAGTCTAACGAAGGAGCAGGAGCAGGATGCATATTAATAATTCCAGAGGGAGATAAAACTATGCTAACTTGTAGACTCGAATTTGATTGCACCAACAATACTGCAGAATACGAGGCTTTAGTCCAAGGGTTATACAAAGCAATCGAATTAGACGTCAAAAACCTTCAAGTTTTCGGAGATTCTGAAATTGTAATCAGACAGGTACGTAATACTATACATTGTTTATCAGGTCATTTAAAACATTACCAATCTTTAGTTCAAGATCTGACTGAACATTTTATAGCATTTAATATTTCATCAATTCCCAGACTCCAGAATGCTAGTGCAGACCTCTTAGCTAACGTAGCTTCCAAGCTCATTCCTTTAGAAGATTTTAGTCCTCATCGATTTTCAATTGAATTAATTTTTAGACCATCTATTCCTAATAACATTACCAATTGGAGGATTTTCAACGACAATCCTGATATCGTGAGTTTCCTCACATCTGAAGGATCCTACACCAATCAAATAATTGACGAAGACCAACATGACCGACAATTGCAACAAGATAGCACTAACAATGTCATACCTAAGTCAGTAGTCAAGTTAGAGGATCTTTATGATTTGAAAGGTCGGTTTAAAAGATCTACCAATTCAAAACTCCAAAGTTCAACTTTGAACTATGAATTAGTAAATCTAGGAACTGATACCAAACCACAGAATATCAATCTAGGCCTTGGTCTAGCTCCTGAAGAAAAATTAGCGTATATTCATCTCTTGAGACAATACAAAAGTGTCTTTGCTTGGAATTACAATGAACTCAAAATGTACAACACCTCCATCATCCAACATACTATTCTAATGATAGACGATGAAAAACTTGTCCAACAAAAGTTGAGAAAGATCCATCCCAATCTAGAAAACCAAATCAAATCTGAACTCAATAAGTTATTAAAAGCCAAAATAATTTTCCTGTTCGACATTCCAAATGGGTTTCTAATATGGTCCCTGTTAGAAAGAAAAACGAAGACATTAGAATCTGCATTGACTTTCAAAATCTTAACAAATCCTGCCAAACGGATAATTTTCCTTTGCCTCCCATGGAACAAATACTGCAGGTGGTCGCGGGTTTAGAATTGATGTCCTTCTTGGATAGATTCTCAGGATAAAATCAAGTGTTGGTACATCCCGATGATCAATTAAAAATTACATTCAGAACTAAATGGGGCACATATGCATATCAAAAGATGCCATTTGGTCTGATTAATGCTGGTGCCACATTTCAGAGAGCCATGGACATCGCATTCAAGGGGTTAGTTAATAAATCAGTGGTAATCTATTTGGATGATATAACTGTATATTCCAAGAAATGAAACAATCATCTTAGAGATTTAAAACAAATCTTCCAATGTTGTCAAAGGTATGGAATTTCACTTAACTCGAAAAAATCATTTTTCGCATTAAATGAAGGAAAACTTCTCGGATTCATAGTGTCAAAATTTGGAATTCACATTGATCCTGACAGAATCAAGGAGATTTCCGCAATACCCCTACGTCACAACAAGAAAGCCATGCAATCTTTTCTTGGCTAGATTAACTTTGTAAAGAGATTTGTTCCAAATTTTTCAAGAATCGTGTCTCCTTTACAAGCTATGATTAAAAAGAACTCAAACTTTAAATGGGGCCAAGATGAACATGACGCATTCAATCTGATCAAACAAGCAATTGTTAATGCTCCATCTTTAGCAACTCCAATTTTTTCCGATCCTTTTATTTTATATACATTTGCCTCTGATAGATCATATGCTACGATACTCACTCATGAAAATCAAGAAAAGGCAGAAGCCCCAATTGCTTTTTTCAGTTCCAATTTACAAGGGGCTGAGTTGAATTATTCAGATGTGGAAAAACAAGCTTATGCTGTTTTCAAAGCAATTAAATATTTCAGACCTTTTTTACTCAAAACACATACAAAAATCATAGTACTGTTTTTAGCGGTAAGAAATCTTCTAGTACAGAAGGATGTGGGTGAGAAAAGAGCCAATTGGGTTACTTCCTTACAGGAATATGACGCAGAAATCAAACCAGTAAGTATTGTAAAAGGTCAAGGCTTTTGCAAAATGCTGGCCGGAGCATCACTTATGTCTGAAATTCCATCTGTAGAGATACAAATGTACGAGGTAAGCCTAAACGATGTTGAGTCATTATACGCTAATATCATTTATTATCTAAAGAATGGATACGCTCCTTCAAACCTCGATCATACCAAGAAAAGAGCTCTAAGGTTGAAAGCCAAACAATATCATCTCGTGAATGATGTTCTTTTTAGAATAAATTATGATTCTGTTCTCCTTAGATGTCTTGAGAAATCTGACGCTGAAAAAGTCTTGCAAGAACTCCACGATGGGCCAGCAAGTGGACACTATGCTGGAGACGCTACTGCTCATAAAATCTTACGTGCAAGCTATTACTGGCCCACATTATTCAAAGACTCACATAACTACGTGAGGAAACGTCAAGTCTGTCAAACCACTACTGGGAGACAAAAGAAACCATCCTTGCCACTACAACCAGTTAACATTGAGCAGCCTTTCGATCAGTGGGGATTGGACATAATAGGTGAGATCGTTCCTCACTCTTCTAAATAGCATAGATATATCCTTACAACAACATATTACTTTACTAAAAGGGTAGAAGCAGTTCCACTCAAGACGGCTAATGCTGAAAATATCATCGAGTTCATAGATCAATTCATAATCACCAGGTTTGGGTTGCCTTCTGCTTTAATGTTTGATAATGCATCATATTTTTCTGGTAATGCAATGACTGAATTTGCACTCAAAAGGGGTTTCAAGCTTAAATACTCCACCAATTACTATCCACAAGGGAATGGGTTAGATGAATCTACAAATAAGAATTTAATCAGAATCATTAAGTGAACCATTGATCAAAATCATAAGAATTGGCACAAATCTTTAATATATGCTTTATGGGTAGATCGAATAACGCAGAAAGCCTCCATCGGCACTTCCCCCTTCAATTTAGTTTATGGGAAAGAAGTGGTTCTTCCAACTCATTTGGCAATTCCCTCTTTAGCCTTAGTTCAATATATTGATGAAGCACCAACTTCTTCCTTACAACTAAGGCAGTTGGAAATAATTAAGTTAGAAGAGCAACGAGAACAGGCCAAAATAACTCATGCTCATCATCAAGCATTAGTGAAAGCTTCTTTTGATTCAAACATGATATCCAGAAAATACTTTTAGATGGAAGATTTAGTTTTAAAATGGGACAAGGCTCATGAAGAAAAAGGGAAGCACACAAAATTTCAAAGAATGTGGCTTGGCCCTTTCCAAATCGTAGAAGTCATAGGTCCATCTACTTTTATGTTATAGGATTTAACAGGAAAAAGAGATTCTTTACCTGTTAACGGACAGATCATCAAAAAATATTTTCCATAGGAGATCATTCTTCTATTTTGTAGAGTAGTTGTTTTAGTTTCATAATAAAACCAGTGGTAAACGGTTACATTAGGAATTCACGAAAAAGACACAAATTCTATTTTAGATTTTGTTTTTTCACTTTTATAAATAGAATTATTTTAGAAAATTGATCGTTATTATTGAAAGATACAGTTAAAGGCTCTACGCCTAGAAATGATACTAGTTTCGACTTTGTAAATTTTGATGAAAAGCAACCTTTAGTGGGAAATTGTTTTGTATAAGTCCAATGAAAGGTATCAATAATAAAACGAAGATTCTCTGTAGAAAAGCTCTTTCCAAACAACTCTACCATTGTCATCCAGAGCCATCTTAAGGAAACAATGACTTCCTCCCCGCCTAGGAAACTACAATGTTCAGAGAACCATCCAAAGATACACTTTAACTTAAAGAGTAAGAGGTCTCATCACGAACCGACTTATCATGATCATAGATATTATAGCTTGCTGACTTTGCCAATATTGGATACCACAACAGGGCAATGACTCAAGATTGTTGCAATCAAAAGACAAGGGGTCTCATCTCGAGCCATCTTGTTCAGCAAAGCCATAAATCAAGTGAATGACTGTGTCATAAATTGGCTAGTAAACCAAGACATTGTTAGTTAAGGGTAAAAAAGAAAATGAAAGCAATAAGTGTGGATATGGATTTCTCTTTGAAATTTGTAAATTTCTCTAAGTAGGATACAATATCATTGCTAGGTAACAGGTAACCCTGTCGAGGCTATAAATGCTTGCTGGCAGGAAAGCTCTACCTATGACAAATGAGCATATTTAAAACTGATTTACAGAGAAGGCTTTGTTTTTATCTTTATAAACCAAGTAGTGACTGATGTAGATACAAGGACTAGCTTGAGGGAGTAAATAATCAAAGTTGAAAATAAAAGAAACAAAATATCATTGATAGGTAAAAGCATGATGTACTTTGTCTTTCTATAATAAAGTTTAATCTTCTGGAAAAAAATTCTGTTTTGGAAGTTTAGAAAATTCAAAAGAAAAGCAGAGATAACTGGTTCTTCCAAGTGAATCGTTAATTTTTGTGGCCAGCAACAACCCCCCCTTCTTATTTAGTGTTATTACTAATACTAAATAAGTGGGGACCCTTAGTAAAAAAAATTTAAAAATTAATTAGTGCTTGTATTTCCTTTTTAATAAAACTTACCATCATAAACTTAGGAGAATACCCTTTAAAAAATAAAAAAAGTTTAAGTTTTATGATAAGGCAAGACAAAATCTTTCCTTAAGAAAAATCTCATCGCAAAAAAGGATAACAGGATACCTCCTTGCAAGCTGAAGTCTAAGATTGCGAGATGCGATGCGAAACTACACATTAAGAAAACATTTATCGCATCGCATGCCTCAAAAATCACTTACGCTAAAAAACCTGAAACTGCCGATATGCAATGGCGCATATTGCAAATCGCATTTCGCAAAAAACATATTAACAAAAAATTATCATATGCCACACTCCTGCGATATTGCGATATTGCGATTTTGCGATAGAGCGGCAAATTGATATTGCGATTTTTCAATAGAGCGGCAAAGTGATATTGTGATATTGCAATTTTGTGATAGAGCGGCAAAGCGATATTGCGATTTGCGATATAGCGATATAGCGATATTGTGATATTGCGATGTTGCGATTCTGCGATGTTGTGATCTGTGGTATTGCGAAGCAAATCGAAAAATCGCTTCATCGCAGATCTTTTGGGCTCATTGTTCAAAAAAGTATTTTCAATAAACTGAGACATGGTTATGCGCTTTAATGCTAATTAATGAGTTAGCTGCTAGTCATTAATGGAATATGGTTTTGTGTTTATCGAAAATCCATTTCACATAAGGTGGTATATTTTATATGTCTTTGGCATTTAAAACTTTCCCGTCACCTTTCCTTATCATTATTCTCACTTCACTTGTGAATTGCAGGAACGAAGAACAGAGAAATATATAAAGTAGTACGTAGGATATCATGGGAAAGAAAGGAAAAACCCCAAGTTCCAAAGACAAAGAAATGGCGCCATTGTATACAGACACCGCCTATAACAGAGACGCTGGTATTGCTACTTGGGAAGGCATGTATAGTCTACTTGAGGAAGAGAATCCCAAGATAATGGAGGTTACAGCTACTGCAGGCTCACACGGGTCTTCTGAGGCATCTATTACAAAGCTAGCTTGTTCGTTCTTACACAGGATAGCGGCAAGGCCCAAAATCCTTCCATACACAGACATGGTTAAATGGATACTGGACATCACTGATATCAAAGATAGACAGTTTAAGACTCAGGGTCAAGGACTCATTGGCTCATTCACTTCACAAGATTTAAGGCTCATGTATCATTTGCCAGAGCCATGGGCGACTTATAACAAACAGTTCATGGAGAAGTTTGCAAAAGAAAATCAAGACCTGGCAAAATGCATCAAAGACTGGTCAAGGAGGGACGAACCACTAAAAAATGACAAACATGGTATGTATAGCACTGGTTCTCTCACCTCCCCATATTGCTTTGCTGCTGCTATGCTCTGTAGACTTTTTGGGAAGCCAGACATTAACAAATTTTCATCTGAATGGATACCATTATTGCATGCCGCCACCAATGCTACTGTAGTAGACTGGGTTAAAATATTGTCTGATAACTTAGTCACAGCCATTGTAAATTACCGGTCTAAAAGAACTGTTTCTCAGAGAATATATCCCCCTTTCTACTTATCTGCATATGTGATGGATGTGATCTATTATATTTCCAAGTTTCCTTTGATGTGTTGGAAATGGACGACTCAAGACCCCTTACCCATTCAGGTTTATCATAAAGAATTGTGGGATTCTAAGTTCACTCCGTATTTATACAAGATTTGTCATGGAATCATGTTGCCCATGTACAAAGTGTTGTATGATAAAGATGCTCCAAGGTTTTCTCCTGAAGCAGAGGTAGATATACTCCCTGTTGCGAGATGGTTCGGAGAAGAACTGCTTACATATGTTAGGGTATTCGGAAGTCTCGCTTCACCTCACGTCTTACCTTTGTATGTTCTTGATAAACTCTTGGCACGAGAAATTGCTTATCGAACCTGCAGAGAAGGAGGTTTGACTAAAGATGTGAAAGACAAAAAGAAGGCTATTTGGCCACAATTTCTTGTGGCCTGTGGGGCTTTTTCACTATTTGATGTAGGCCATGCATTCAAATAAGTAAACAACATAACATGTCTATAATTGTTCAAATTTCCAGGAAGACCGTTCGACCCTTATGATATTGCTAAGAATTTCACTAATGCACTCAAAATAAAAGTATTTTCTGGAGAAGAAGATCTTTTTGATGACACGTTCCAACAGAAAAGTACACTTGAATAAATTCTGCATTCAGCTCAAATGCAATTCCCTCCAGCAGAATTTCAGCAGTTCAAGATATATAGGGAAAGGAGGTTAGCTAGTATCCCTGTGGAAAAACTACGCTTGGAACCCGTAAGGGAACCAACTCCAAGTATTAGTCTTAGTGGAAGTTCAGGCACAAATAGATCTAAATCTAAGTCCGGGAAAGAAACATCTAAACATTCCAATAGGTCAGAAAGTGACCATGGTAAAAGCGAGCGGTCAGTAAAGGATACTGCCCAATCAAAAGAGCTCCCACAGCAACAGGCTTTTACCTCCCCATAAATAGATCCTCCCCCTCTCATCGTTCAGCCACCATCAGTCAGAACTGAGCTAGATAAAGAATGGGAGACCTTCAATGATTTGATCAATCTTGAAGGACAAGGCACAAAGACACCTGTGAGCAATGTATAAACAACAAAAGATATAGTCACAGGAACAATTAGCAATGTCTCAAATATGGAACATATTCCTATTACCCCATCCTCTGAACTTATACTCAAGATAGAAGAGATTCCTCCTCTTGATATATTTTATAGTCCACAACACAAGGCAGTAGTGAGAAGACAAAGGAAAAAAAGGAAATTGGAGGACATGCTCTCTCATCATGCAGAGCAGTTAGACATCCTATGGCAAGATCCTACTACCGATCCCACTGATAATCTCACCAAATTATCTCAGATCGCAGGAGCATATGCCTCGGCGACTATTGATAAAGCATCTGAGGTACAACAACTGCTAAAAGAAAAGGAAGACTAGATACAAGTTTTGTAACAATAGTTGCAACAAGCCAACGCCAACAACGAAGCACAGAAACAGCTTGAAAGGCTACAACAGGACTTCCAATGAATGTAGATAGGCTACCAGAACAGTTTGGCTGAGAGAGAAAAACAGTTACAGGATATGCAAGAGATGCACAAGGATGATCCTAAACTTACAGAATTCATCACAGAATCCATTTCCTTGAATGAACAACTACTACAACAACAGGAAGCATTGAGCTAAAGAATATCACAGTGGAACTCGTATTGCCAAATAAGTGATAAAATCACTAATCAAGTCATGGATTTATGACATGATTATGATTTAATTGATAAAAGAGTTACTGAATATTTGTCTTGGCAAGAAACAGAGGAGGGAAAAAGAGTAGGTGCACCAATAATCAACGACAATCACAAAGAAATGCTCTTTAACAAATGGGATGCACAACTCAGGAAAGCAGAGCAAGCAGCAGAAGAAGCAGCCACGGCAGCAAACAGTGTTATTGACTGTATAAATGAAAATTTGCATAGAGAAAATCTGATCTCAGAAACCACTCCAGGGTATCTACCTAAAGTACAGCAACTACAAACAGACTGGAGACAGAAGGCTCAAGAAAAGGCAGAATCAATCCAAAGGTTAACCAAGTTGAATTGGGATTATTACTGGGCATACTTGGTAAAACCACACATCCAGTGCATGACTCTCAAGTGTATCATCAATTCTGCCGAGAAGATGGCACCAGCTCTTGCCGATTCTGTTTTCACAGCACAGCTAAAATCGGAAGTCAGCCAGCCGACTCTTCTCAAACAAATGTTGAACTCATGCAGTTTCAAGGAGCAGATATAGAAATAATTAGTTAGTAGTTTTAATTTTGTTTTATTTTGCCTAAAATTAGGACGGTCATTTAAACTGCATCCTACATTTTTGTAATAAGTTATTTTTAGATTTAGTTAGTAGTATTTAAACCCTTCTCATGCATTTAGAGAAGGGTCCTGAAATTTATCCAAAATTTATCCCTAGAACATGCACTTTTGTACCCTCTGAGGAGGTTTTGATGAATGAATGGAACAGGATTTATTGATATCTATATTTAATATTTGCTACTAATGTTGCACTTCTATACTCTTAGTGGATGTTGGATTAAGAGGAGATAAATCATTATCGCTTGAAGCTCATGAGTAGAACTAGTTATAAATGGTACTTCTATCTCTTAACTATTTCTGCGTTTGTGTTAAAAGTGATATTCATGTTCAGTTGTTTATATATTGATGTGTGAATGCTTGAGTTATCATTTGGCACTTTTGTATGGTGATAGCTATTTATTTATGCTTAATGTATGAGTAGCTTATTATGCGATATGCCTTTCACAACTGTTTCGTCTAACTTTTTATACGAAGTGGTTCATCTTTATTGAATATTTTTCCCATAATAGTTGAGTGATCTTTATTATCGATTATTATTTGAAATCATTTTAGATCGCATAACAAAAGGATTACACCCCAGGTTAGTATAGACTTAGATATTTCTGCTTATTAGAATACAATTTGCATGTTATTAGATTAGGGTTAGAACTAGAGCATCTCACTTAGGAATTTTTAGAAGGGAAATATCAATTCTTGTTATAGACATTTTTGGGCACTGCAACCCCAATCATAAATGTCCATAAACCAAGGGTTCCTAAGTCCCTAAAAGTGTTTTTCCAACCCCTAAAAGAACAAGGTCAACTGATTACAGCATCTCCCAGAAGTTCTCCATGAAAACCTACTCAGAATTGGTCAAAACTGGACCATCTCCCCTGCTCCATTGTCAAAGTGCGCTGCATCCCACCTAAATGCACACGGGAGGTGCGATGCATACTGAAAATCCCTTCTATGGGGTGCGATGGGCGAGAGTGGACAAATGGCAGAGTCAATTTGAGAGGTGGAAGATCATGGAATCTTCCAGAAACTTCTCCTGTGACACTTGCCTCTCTGCATTCGCCCAGGGATGAGTAAGATATCATCAATCTCCAAGTGGAATCAAGAACTATCAGAGAGAGGAAACTAATCAAATCTCAAAAGCTGACTCACCCCCCTTACAAACATCTATATATGGATCCCTCATCCCAGAGATCCAGAGGCTGGAATTTTGTATCTTGTAAGGAAGTGTTGCTGGTTTCTTGGTGTAACATCATAGTGCTGGGTGATCTAAACTTTTCATGAGGTGAAGAAGGGCTTTCTTTCTCAGAGGATGACGCTGGGTCAGAACAATTGGTTGTAATCCTCTTTGCTATTCTTGATTATTAATAAAGCTATTCAATTTTTCCTCCACATTCTTGTATGATTAATATATGCATTTGTGTGGTCAATATATATCTGGTCCTATATTGTTTATGATAGTAGATCTCTGTTCTTGGATAGTGTTATGTTGCTTTGATTCTACAGGTGCTCTTTGAATCTAGGTAAACGAGGAAGCGAGTGGCAAAGACCTATCAGAAGGGAGAGGAATCAAGCAAGGAACCAAGCGCAAGACAGAGGTTGGTCTCCTTTTTTCCCCTCTTATCTACTTCTCATAAAGGAAAATGAAAGTGGTTTTAGTTTGTTTGTTTCTAAGGTAGCTACCAGCCTTAGTGGGACTAGCAGCTCTGTATAGACACTAGATTTCCCGATAACAATTCTTCACACACACACACATAAATTGGGAAACTGGTCCCATATCCCCAGTCGGACCCACTATACCAAATGGAAAAGGAGCTGCTAACCAAGGTCCGGACCGGGTGGGTATGCCCCTTGTTGTAGACCCGATTTTCGGGGCTTCAACAAGACCTGACTTCTTGATTGTCGGTTTGGCAATGGCGTAGGCAGTGTAAGATCTGATGTACTTCCCAACATCCTGTGGAAGATTTGGCCAATAGAAATACTTATGTAGTATTGCCACCATTTTCTCGACCCCAAAATTACCAGTGGTCCAACTGTAGTTCACTTCCAAAATCATCTTGGCACGCTCACTTGAAGGAACACAAAGGTGTCTTAGGTGGCAGAACATGGCATCCTGGAGGTGAAAATATGGAACTTGCTAACTCTCTAAGAGCATCTAGTATATGTGGCCAAATTCCGGGTCACTTTTGTAGAGAAGTGGCCAATCAAAATTCTCGTGCACACAAGAGTTGAGCACGTGGTTACGCAATGATCAGTGGTCGGCTAAGGCAATCTGCAACATTATTGGTGTTTCCCTTCTTATACTTGATATTCAAATGGAATTGTTGTAGGTATGTGGACCACTTCTGATGGCAATCAATATGCAACTTCCATTGCGTCTGTATGAACTGCAGGGGTCGTTGATCTGTGTGGATGACTATTTCCTTCCCCAAAGTGTAATGCTTCCATTGTCGACAGGCCTACAAAATGGAATACATCTCTTTGTCATAAGTGGGATACTTCCAGACTGTGTCTGAAAGTGTCTCACTGCGATATGCCACTGGATGCCCCTATTGAGTAAGGACTACCCCAATAGCATAGTCAGAGTTATCTGTCTCGATTGCAAATGGTTGTTCCAAGTCTGGTAAAGTAAGCACTGGTGCAGAGCAAAGGTGATGTTTCAATTCTGTGAATGCCTTCTATTGAGATTCAGACCAAAAGAATTTTTCTTTCACTCCTCCCTTGGTGACTTGACTCAAGGGCTAAGTGATATGAGAGAATCCCAACATGAACTCGCGGTAGAAATTGGCAAGACCCAAAAAGCTACGAAGCCCTGTCAGAGTGGTTGGGGATGGCCAATCCCAAATGACTTGGATCTTGGCTGGATCCACATGCACGCTCTGTTCATCAATAATGTATCATAGATACTGAACCTGGGTCATGCCAAAAGTGCATTTCTCCAAATTGGCACAAAGCTTGTGTTGTCGTAGTGTTTGGAGAACCTGTCGAATGTGGTGGAGATGCTCTTCCCAACTTTGGCTGAAGATCAGGATGTCATCCAAGTATACCACTACAAATGAGTTGGTGAATGGCCAGAAAATGTCATCCATCAACCTCATGAAGGTTGCAGGAAAATTCGCCAGCCCAAAAGGCATAACCAACCATTCGAAAAGGCCCTTCTTGGCTTTGAAGGAAGTCTTCCACACATCAGAGGGTTTGATTGGTACCTGGCGATATATGGACTTCAAGTCGATGTCACTGAAATATTTCCCCCCCTTGAGTTGGTCTAGAAGGTCATTAATCCGTAAGATCAGGTACCTATTGCGAACAGTGATCTTGTTCAACGTCCAATAGTCAATACAAAGTCTCCAAGTCCCATCCTTCTTCTGTACCAACACGATCGGGCTCCTACAGGGCAATGAACTCAGGTGGATGTGACCTTTCTACAGCAGCTCCTGAATTTGCCTCTTGATTTCGTCATTCTCTAGAATGGAGCCCCAATAGATTGGTCCATTGGGCAATGATGCACCTGGTGTCAGATTGATGGAGTGCTTGACCTGACAGTGCAAAGACACCCTTGCGGGGGAGGTGAAGATGTCCTCGTAATCCTCCATGACCTTGTCCATTTGTTGTTGTCGTACGGAGGGGCCCTGTCTGGAGGTCATGACCACCATATTCTTCTTTCCCTGAGGGTGTACCATCAGGAAAACAAATTTCCTAGTTTTGGAAATGAGCTTACTACATTGTTTTGCAGTCACCAAAGAGATGGTGGTAGGTGATGCTACCTCTGTATCCTGTAAAAATTATTTCCCAAAGTAAAAAAAACAACACGAGGCCTTGACTCATACACAACATGTCGCTTCCACAAGTATGGTTGGCCTAATAATACATCAAGGGGAGCAATGTCACAAAATACCTCATCCGTGAAGGGCTTGATGTTGTATGGGAGGCGACATTGTTGGCTCACGCGAAGATCTCGTCCTTGGTGAAGCCACCCGATGGTGTACAGTTATGGGTGTGCTATGGTCAGTAAGCCCAACTGCTTCATGACCTCTACCGAAATGAGGTTCTTTTGGCTCCCGCTATTGAAAATGAATTACAGTGGGGAGCCCTTTACCCACATCTGGGAGTGGAAGAGGTGGTCCTCCTCCTCTATATCTTTAGGTTCCTCCTTCTGGATCTTTGTGGTGGCAACAATGGCATTGGGATCAGCATCAATAATATGCTTCCCTTTGTCATTCCCCTTGTCGAATTCTGACTCAGAGTCAAAACACGCATCTGATTCTGAAGCCTTCGGCTCGGCCACCAGTGACTTCTTGGCCCGACACTCACTTGTGTTGTGAGTGGAGCTCTTATGGAACTCCCACCACTTTCATATGTCCCTCTTTGACTTCATGGTGTTTTTCTTTTCTTGCGGCTTTTGCAGTTGTCCTGGGCCGCCCTGCCTTGGCATTGTCCTTTGTTCTGCGGTTTTGGGGCACCTTTCCCCTGCTTCAGATTCACAGATCCATAGTATCACTTCTTCTGTTTAAACTTATGTTTGATCTTGACGACGTATCAATATTAGCACTTTTAAATCTTTTCAAAGCATTAGTTAATCTTCAATTATTATTAACATTTATGCAGTAATAACAGTAAATAAAAGAGCACATGAGACACAAAAATTTTAGGTGGAAAACCCCCTCTGGGTCAAAAACCACTAAATGCTTTTCTAATAATTCTTTAATCTTCAACTCCAATTGAAAAGAAAGCTCCAACTTCCTAGAATCTAGAAAAGCATTATTCTCCAGCTCCCACTCGATGGATGCTCCAAAGCCTGAGTTTCTTCAGTAGTCAACTGAATGGATGCCCCAATACCCAATGAGCTACAACTCACCCTAGCACCACCCTACCACCCTGAATTTTTCACAGGCTTGAACCTGTTGGTGACTTCATGCACCAGCCTAGCACCACCCTACCACCCTATAGAAGAATAAAAGAAGAATGGACTCTCGTACCAAGGAAAATGGTCCACTTTACAATGATATAGAATGATGTAGAACAAGACGACACACTAGACCATAACCCCAAATATGAAACAACCACCTAATGATGATCCTATACCTCCCGAAACTGCCTCTTCAACTCTTGGCAGATAGACACTTGTACAACTTTTACAAAGATGCTTTTACAATGACTTTGTACAATGATACTTTTACAATGTTTGTATGCAGTGCTGCCCACTTGAAGACTTCATGTGGTGAACTTCTTGTTGTTGTTCTGCACCTTGATTGCTACTCTTGTCATGCTACCCTTTCTCATTCTTCAGAACATTATATTATGCATTGAGTCTTCTCTTGATGAATATATAATACCTGCAAAAAGTCTTCAAGGAAATACCCATGACATGATAATAGCAAAACTTACCTCATCCCGCAGAGCATATGTCAGTGCTAAACAAAAACAACAAATTAGAATACAAAGAACCTAATGCAATTAAGATATGAACATGCATATACAGAATATACTTACCTGTAGCTTACCTCTTTTGCATAATTTTGCTGCACCTTTCTCTTTGCTGACCTAGAAAGTCTGGTCCTTTGCACCCCTTAACAACACTTGATCTAGTTTTTCTTTCCTTCTAGGAGCAGGATATTTAATCTGATGTATCTCTATGATTTCAGATCCCCAACATGTGATCTTCAGTCTTGTATATTCCCTCTGAGTCTTCTACCCAATGACACAGGTCTGACCCGATTTGGACTCTTCAAGGCAAATTTATGCCTAATCTCTCACAATGACCTAATTATGGACTAGTTCAGTAGAGTGAACTTGTACGGCATGCCACGTATCATTGTTTCCTCCTTCGACTCTAAAACTAATAAAAAGAAAACTATAGTCTATGCACTATCTACCACTTTTTACAGAATTCCAATCCCCTTCTCAGAGATAGAGTTATGACTATTTTCCCAAGGTCACTTCTTTGGGATGAAATTTGGCAGCCTACAAAAACCCTAACTTCCACAGATCATATATCCGAAAATATATTAAACCAAGATCAAAAATTTTGTCACGACGTTCATCAGGATTTCGAATCAAATGGAATTTAAATTTCAAAATCTAAGACTTTGCAGAAATGAAGTTATAGCGAAAATTCCACGATCGCTACATTTGGAGGATATGTGAGATTTCTTTTTATAGAGTTGAGAGGGGCTTCTATAGAGAATGTTGGAGGAATTTTAGGAGCTTAAAAAATTATTAATTAATGACTATTCAATGACCAAAACCAATTATGAGTGTCATTCCACAACCCCATAGGGGTCTAGCCCAGTAACTGGGGTTACTAACTTCAAACATGCATATCTCTCAAACCATGAAGAATTAAATGGCGTGCCATATATCAACGAAAACATCTCGACGAGTAGAATCTATCTAGAAGATCCTTGACTTAAAATAGAGTAAGCTATCAAGTCAAAATTCCCTTACAAGATCAGGGTAGCCCCTGGTGCTGCTTGGGTTGACATCAATGACAACCTCAGATCATCTTTAGATCAACAATCTCCCCCTTTGGCATTGATGGCAACACAAGTACTCCCCTGCGGTCAGGGTACCTCTTCCTACTACCTTCTCTCCCCCTTTGACATCAATGGTAAAGGGTAACTCCCCCTGACACACAACCATCCTACCGACCTGTACACACTTCCACCCCCCCTTTATTTTCTGAATAAGGAAAATCTAATGAGAACTTGGGAGAATCCCAAGCTTCTGGCGAAGATATTCAAATGCTTCACAAGGTAAAGGTTTAGTTAAGATATCAGTGATTTGTTCTTTTGTACCAACATATTCAAGTTTGATATTCTTTTCAACGACTTTTTCTCTAACAAAATGATATTTTATCGGAATGTGTTTTGTTTTTGAATGCATGACAGGATTCTTGGAGATATTGATGACACTGGTGTTATCATAGAAGATGGGAATAGGCTCACTAAATTGTACTTAAATATCTTGCAAAGTTTGTTTCATCCAAAGGACTTGAGTACGACAAGCTACCGATGCAATGTATTCTGTTTCTGTTGTAGATAACGAGATTGAGGTTTTCTTTTTTCTCAACCATGATACGAGACAACCACCTAGATAGAATGTTTCTCCACCAGTACTCTTATGATCATCAATGCTTCCTACCCAATCTACATCTGTAAAGGCTTGAATAATGAGATTTTTTCCCCTTGGGATACCACAAGCCATATTCTGTTGTGCCCTTTAGATATCGAAGAATTATTTTGACGACAATAATATGTGATTCTTTTGGTGCTGCTTGGAATCTTGCTACTTGTCCAATTGCTTGCATAACATCTATTTGGGAGGTAGTTACATATAGAAGACTACTAATCATAGATCTGTACAACCTTTGATCCACATCCTTAGATGAGTCATCTATGCTCAATTTGCAACCTGTTACCATCAGAGTAAGGACGGGTTTGCAATCTTCCATTTTGAATTTCTTGAGCATTTCCTTGATGTACTTGGCTTGACATATAAATATTCCTTTCTCTTGCTGAGATATTTGAAGCACTAAGAAGTATGTCAACTCACCAAGTAAAGACATCTTGAACTCACTTTTCATCTTTGTAGAAAAGTTCTTACTTAGTTGATCATCATTACTACCAAAGATTATATCATCCACATATACCTCAACGATTGTTAAATTATCCTTATATATTTGTATGTAAAGATTGCAATCAACAGTACCCTTCTTGAACCCTTGTTGATGTAGATATCCATCAAAACAAGCATATCATGCTCTAGGGGCCTGCTTGAGACCATACAAAGCCTTCTTTAACCTGCAAACATAGTCTTCTTTTTCTGATAGTAGAAAACTCGCGTTCTTTGATGTAAACTTCTTCTTCTAATTCTCCATTCAGAAATGCTGACTTAACATCCATTTGGTAGACTTTTATTTTTCTTGAACATGCATAGGCGAGAAACATCCGAATGGCTTCCATTCTAGCAATTGGTGAAAATGTTTCATCGAAATCAATTCCTTCCACTTGTCCATAGCCTTTGCAAACCAATCTTGCTTTGTTTCTGTTAACCTGTCCATCTTCATTCAATTTGTTCTTGAACACCCATTTAGTCCCAATGACATTTTTATCTTTTGGTCGTGGAACTAATTCCTAGGTGTTATTCTTCTTGATTTGATCCAATTCTTCATTCATAGATGCTACCCAATGTTCATTCTGTCTAGCTTCCTCAAAACTACTAGGCTCAAAGGTTGCTAGAAAAGCAATGTGAGCTTGTTGTGATGAACGAAGCTGTTGACCTTTTCTTGTTCCAATTCCTTCATTTATGTTACCAATGATTTGATTTGATGGATGGTTCTTTTTAATCCATTCTTTTGTTCTCTTTGGAGGAGCTTCTTGTTGTTGTTCCTGTATATCTTGTTGATCATTATTTACTTCTTCCTGGTTGACAGTTGCTTCTTGTTCTAGAATTTTCTCTATACCTTTTCAGCCTCTGTCTCAAGTTTCAAATATTCTAGATCCTCATCATTATTCGTTAGAACACTATCTTCATCAAATGTAACATTTATGCTCTCCACTATCTATGTTTGTCTTAGATTATAGCATTTAAAGGCCTTACTTTTGTGTGAGTAACCAACAAAGATACCTTCATCAACACGCGATTCAAAATTACCCAACTTTTGATCTTCTCTTTTGATATAACATTTGCTTCCAAAGATTCTGAAATATTTTACATTAGCCAGTTTTCCTTTCCATAATTCATATGGAGTCTTATTGCAATTATTTCTGAGAAGACTTCTGTTGATAATGAAGACTTTCGTATCAATTTCTTGAACCCAAAATTTTTCATCCAATTTTTAGTCCTTCAACATTGTTCTACCCATTTCCTATATGGTTATGTTCTTTCTTTCAGAAACTCCTTTTTGCTGAGGAGTTCGTGCTATTGAAAATTGTCTTTTTATTCCATTTTCGTCACAGTATTGCTAAAATAATTTGGAAGTGAATTATCCACCATTATCTGATCTTAGACACTTTATTTTTAAATCTGTTTCATTTTCGACCAACTCCTTGTAGATCTTAAAGCACTCAAATGCTTCATATTTTTTCTTTAGGAAACTGACGGCTGTCATCTTGGTATAGTCATCTATCATTAACAAGAAATATAATTCTCCATCTAAGCCTTTTGTTCCCATAGGACCACATAGATCAGTATGTATCAATTCCAATGGATGTGATGCAAAGTGTTTTTTTGTTTTAAATCCACATTTTGTTTGCTTACCGTGCCGACAAGTCTCACATAGTGTGTTGGAAGGTTTTGAGATTTTCGGAATTTCTCGTACTGCTTCCTTTTTGCTTATCTTGACAATATTGTCAAAGTTTATGTGACCCATTCGTTTGTGCCATAACCAGCTTTCATCTTCCTTAGCTAGTAGACATGCTTTAGTTGCTTCATCCAGAACATATATGTCGTTTGGAGCTCGACTTGTTGTAGCCACAATTTTACCATACCTGCCTTTCCTGATTTCACATTTTGTGGAGTTGAACAGCATTGTGTGTCCTTGATCACACATTTTGATCCGGATTTAAATAGGAACGCAACAAATTACAGAGATAACCATATACACAAAGATGCAGCGGAAATAATACTTCATTTCATTAATGGAAAATACTGAAATATGCTTACAAACAGAAATGGAAATAAACTAGCTAGGGCGATGATAGCTTATCTCTGAGAAGAGATGTGATGGCTACATGCCTCTGAACTGTGTTACAATGAGGCTCGAAGGCCTATTTATTGTTGAGAAACAATGGAAAAAACCCTTATCATTCCAAAACCTAACCCTAGGAGATGAAACGCCAAACTGTGGGCCCCGTTTGGGGGTAAGTTGGTACATCAACTTCCCGGGGTCGTAACTTTGGCATATAATCTCCGTTTGACACGTACAATAGCTCATTAGAAAGATCTATCCGAGCACTATCATTGTTGGAACGGGCAACACCAGTCCATTCCATGGTGCCCCCGGATTCCCCAAAAAACGTCGTTTAGGGCCTCAAAACGGCTCCGGAAGTTCAGGACCCGAAAAACTGCTAAAAATAGTAAGTTGTGCTACAATTAAGGAAACTGAAAATGCTGAGAAAGACAATGGTGGGGGTCCAGGTGGACTTGGCAGGTGGCCACCAATATCCACCTGGATCATTCCTCCCCCCTTAGGAAGCAATGGTCCCCATTGCGTTGAGCTCCTCCATGAGATGAGGAAACTTCTGCTGAACTTGTTCCCTGGTGAGCCACTTGCCCTGCTGAAGGAGTTGGCCCGCTTTGACAACTCGATACAGTTGGATATTCTGTTGGCGAGTGTTCTTGATCTGTGTGTCCATGATCCGATCAGTTGCAGCTTGTTCCATGCAATCTGGATTTAATTCTGTGGGTTTGAGCTGTTCTGCAATGTCGGATGTGTCTAGCAATGGTGGAAAGTATGGCCGAAGGCGGTCCACATTGAATACTGGGTGCAGGCCAAGGAATGGGGGAATGCTGAGCTCAAATGCATTGTCTCCCATAGCCTTAGTAATGGTGTAAGGACCATATCGGAGTGGTCTCAATTTCCGATAGGCTCCAGTAAGGCGTTCCTTTTGCAAATGCAACCAGACTTTGTCGCCCACCTGAAACTTGTGTGGCACCCAATGTTGATCATGTCGCTGCTTGTACTTGGCATTTGATTTCTCAAGAATGTCATGGACCTGCTGGCGAATATGTTGGATGCGCTCAATGAAGCTGGTGGCCTTATCTGTTTCGGACTGGACATGAGCTGAATTCATGTGAGTAGCTGCAAGTGGCATGGCCACATCAATGGGGCATAGTGGTTGGAATCCCAAACCCACCTGAAAAGGGCTATGGCCAGTGGAGCTGTGAAGAGCTCGGTTGTAGCTGTGCTGAACGTAGGGGAGGCTCTTGTCCCATGTGCGTGGATGCTTTGAGTTATACATGCGCAGAATGTGCACAATCATCCTATTGACAACCTCTGTCTGGCCATCAGTTTGAGGATGGAAGGCTGTGGACTTCGTGAGTTTGGTGTCCAGCATTGACCAGAGACTGGACCAAAAGGTGCTGAGAAACCGACTGTCCCGATCTGAGATGATAGACTGTGGGATCCCAAAGTGCACCCACACTCGTTCAAAGAAGAGTTTAGCAGTGGCTTCTGCTGTGATATTCTTCTTGCAGGCCATCATAATGGCCATCTTTGAGAACCTGTCGACGACCACAAAAACACAGTCATTTCCATGCTTAGTGGAAGGAAGGCCTGACATGTAATCCATGGAGATGGATTCCCAAGGTCGACTAGGGGTAGGTAACAGGGTATAGAGGCCTTGCTTCTTAATGGTCGGTTTGGCAATGGCACAGGCAGTACATGATCGGATGTACTTCCCAACATCCTGTCGAAGATTCGGCCAATAGAAATAGTTTTGCAGTACTGCCACTGTTTTCTCGACCCCGAAATGCCCAGCAGCCCGACTGTAGTGTGCTTCCCAAATCATCTTGGCACGCTCGCTTGAAGGAACACAAAGGTGACCGAGGTGGCATAACAGGGCATCCTGGAGGTGAAAATCTGCAACCTGCCGATCCTCCAAGAGTGTCTGGTATGTGTGGCCGAATTCTGGGTCGCTTTTGTAGAGAAGTGGCCAATCAGAAGTCTCGTGCCCGCAAGAGTTGAGCACGGTGGTTAGCGCCATGATCGGTGGTCGACTGAGGCAATCTGCAACATTATTGGTGCTGCCCTTTTTATACTTGATATTCAAGTGAAACTGTTGCAGGTATGTAGACCACTTCTGATGGCGATCATTCTGCAATTTCCCTTGGGTCTGTATGAACTGCAGAGGTCGGTGGTCTGTGTGGATGACCGTTTCCTTCCCCAAAATGTAATGCTTCCATTGTCGGCAGGCCTGTACAATGGAATACATCTCTTTATCATAAGTGGGGTACTTCCGGACTGTGTCTGAATGTGTTTCACTGTGATATGCCACTGGATGTCCATGTTGAGTAAGGACTGCCCCAATAGCATAGTCAGAGGCATCTGTCTCGACCTCAAATGGTTGTTGTAAATCTGGTAACGCGAGCACTGGTGCCGTGCAGAGGCGATCCTTCAACTCCCTGAATGCCTTCTGTTGAGATTCAGACCAAAAGAATTTTGCTTTCGCCCCGCCCTTGGTGACTTGACTCAAGGGCCAAGAAATATGAGAAAATCCCAACACAAACCTGCGGTAGAAGTTGGCAAGACCTAGAAAGCTGCGGAGCTCTGTTAGAGTGGTTGGAGAGGGCCAATCCCGAATGACTTGGACCTTGGCTGGATCAACATGCACCCCCTGTTCATCAATGATGTATCCCAGATACTGAACCTCGGTCATGCCAAAAGTGCATTTCTCCAAATTGGCACATAGCTTGTGTTGCCGCAGTGTTTGGAGAACCTGTCGGATGTGGTGGAGGTGCTCTTCCCAACTCTGGCTGAAGATCAGAATGTCATCCAAGTATACTACTACAAAGGAGTTGGTGAATGGCCGCAAGATGTCATCCATTAGCCTCATAAAGGTTGCAGGAGCATTCGTCAATCCGAAAGGCATGACCAACCATTTGAAGAGGCCCTCCTTGGATTTGAAGGCAGTCTTCCACACATCTGAGGGTTCAATTGGTACCTGGTGATATCCTGACTTCAGATCGATCTTGCTGAAATATTTCGCCCCCTTTAGTTGGTCTAGGAGGTCATCAATCCGCGGGATCGGGTACCTATTACGGACAGTGATCTTGTTCAGCGCCCGATAGTCAATACAGAGTCTCCACGTCCCATCCTTCTTCTGTACCAACACTATCGGGCTCCCACAGGGCGAAGAACTCGGACGGATGTGACCTTTCTGCAGGAGCTCCTGAATCTGCCTCTTGATTTCATTGTTCTCCAGAACGGAGCGCCGATAAATTGGTCCATTGGGTAGCGGCGCACCTGGGGTCAGATCGATGGAGTGCTTGACTTGACAGTGCAGAGGAACCCCTGTCGGGGAGGTGAAGATGTCTTCGTACTCCTCCACAATCTTGTCCATCTGTAGCTGTCGTGCAGAGGGACCCCGTTTGGAGGCCACGGCCACTGTCTTCTTCTTCCCTTGAGGGCGTATCATCAGGAAAACAAATTTCCTGGTTTTGGAAATGATCTTACTGCATTGTTTTGCAGTAATCAAAGAGATGGCGGCAGGTGGTGCTACCTCTGGTATCCTGAACAACTTATTTCCCAATGTAATAATAACAGCACGGGGCCTTGATTCATACACAGCATGTCGCTTCCACAAGTATGGTTGTCCTAGTAATACATCACAAACTTCAAGGGGAGCAATGTCACACAATACCTCATCCGTGAAGGGCTTGATGTTGTATGGAAGGCGACACTGCTGGCTCACGCGAAGATCTCGCCCTTGGTGAAGCCACCCAATGGTGTATGGTTGTGGATGTGCTGTGGTCGGTAAGCCCAACCGCTTCACGACCTCTGCCGAAATGAGGTTCTTTTGACTCCCGCTATCAACAATGAACTGTATCGGGGAGCCCTTTACCCACATCTGGGAGTGGAAGAGACGCTCCTCCTCCTCTGGATCTTCGGGTTCATTTTTTTGGATCTTTGCGGTAGCAACAGTGGCGCTGGGATCCGCATCAATGATCTGCTTCCCTTTTTCATACCCCTTATCGGGTTCTGACTCAGAGTCGGAACATGCATCTGATTCTGAAACCTTTAGCTCAGCCACCAGTGACTGCTTGGCCCGACACTCACTTGTGTTGTGAGTGGAGCTCTTATGGAACTCGCACCATTTTCCAGTGTCCTTTCTCGGCTTCGCGGCGTTGCTCTTTGCTTGCAGCTTCGGCTGGTTGTCTTGGGCTGTCCCGCCTTGGCTTTGTCCTTTGTTCTATGGTTTAGGGGCACCTTTCCCCTGCTTTGGATTCGCAGATCCAAAGTCTCGCTTCTTTTGTTTAAACTTCTGCTCGACCTTGACGGCATACTAGTATGCTGCGCCGAGCGAGGAGATGTTTAGGAACTGTATTTCTTCCTGGATGTACTTGTGCAGGCAGCCACGGTATTTGAGTATCAAATGTTGCTCCGAATCCTTGATACCCAACTTTGTGCGAAGGGTATGGAAAAGATTGGTGAACTCCGACACGTCTTGGTCCCTTCCCTGCCGCAGCGTGGTCCACTTTATGTATTCATCCTCATAGCTTCCGACAGGGTAGTACTGCTCCTTGATGGCATCCCGGAACGAATCCCAGGTGGGTGCGGCTGAAAATAGTGAGCCAGTACTTTCATCCTTCTGCTCGCAGTAGGTTTCCCACCAGTCCTTGACGTGGGGGGCTGCTTTGAGAAGAGCAAAAACAATCTTTTCCCGACTCGAAAATTCATGAACAGAAAAGTAACCCTCTAGCAGATTTAACCATTTATCTACGGCATCGGCGTCTATCTGACCCTCGAATATGGGGATTTCAAAATTAACTTGTACCTTAAAGGGTGTGGCGTTTCCAGAGGAGCTGCTGGAAGCCGATGCGCCGCTTCTGGGTAGCCGCTGAAGGATCTGCGCAAAGCTGTCCATCATCGCGTTCCGTTGTCGCTCGAGCGCTTCTTCGAGCAAGATTTTGATGGGATCTCCTGCCCCCTCATCTTTCTTCTCGTCCGCCATGGGAGGCCATCGGGATTTGCGAGGCTGGTCTTGCAAAGGTTCAACCAGTTCAAGCCCTAACTCCTTATATCCCGACCTTGTTGGGGACATGCAAAGAAAAACAGAGAAAAAGCAGACCGCTCTGATACCACTGATCCGGATTTAAACAGGAACGCAACAAATTACAGAGATAACTATATACACAAAGATGCAGCGGAAATAATACTTCATTTCATTAATGGAAAATACTGAAATATGCTTACAAACAGAAATGGAAATAAACTAGCTAGGGCAATGATAGCTTATCTCTGAGAAGAGATGTGATGGCTACATGCCTCTGAACTGTGTTACAATGAGGCTCGAAGGCCTATTTATTGTTGAGAAACAATGGAAAAAACCCTTATCATTCCAAAACCTAACCCTAGGAGATGAAACGCCAAACTGTGGGCCCCGTTTGGGGGTAAGTTGGTACATCAACTTCCCGGGGTCGTAACTTTGGCATATGATCTCCGTTTGACGCGTACAATAGCTCATTAGAAAGATCTATCCGAGCACTATCATTGTTGGAACGGGCAACACCAGTCCATTACATGGACTCGTGTTGCCCCTGGATTCCCCAAAAAACATCGTTTAGGGCCTCAAAACGGCTCCGGAAGTTCAGGACCCGAAAAACTGCTAAAAATAGTAAGTTGTGCTACAATTAAGGAAACTGAAAATGCTGAGAAAGACAATGGTGGGGGTCCAGGTGGACTTGGCAGGTGGCCACCAATATCCACCTGGATCACATTTTTCCAACACTAAGCAAATTGTGATTCATGTTTTCAACAAATAGAACATTCTTGGCTAGAGCATCTTTGCTTCCGAGACTGACGGTACCTGATCCTTTAACATTTGAAGATCCATTATTTCCAAAGGACACAGTTCCATCCTTCTTCTCTTTCAGAGATACAAATTTCTTTCTACCTCCAGTCATATGCGTTGAGAAATCGATATCAACACACCACACATCTTTGTTGTTTTGAGCTTTGAGAGCGAGAGCACAATTATCAGTGTTCTTATTCTTCCATGTTCGTTCATTCTGTGGCTTCGAAGATTCTTCTGGAGGGTTTTCAAATCTGTAGTCTCTGGCTATGTGTCCAAAGTTTCAACATTTGTAACATTCAATATTACTTCTTAAATGTTCAAATCTATTGATGTTTCGTTGGGCCTTGGGAGGTTCATATTTGACAGATCTCTTGGAATTGTATTGGTTCTTAGGGTACATGCGACATTCTACAGCTTTATGACCAAATTTTCCACATGAATAACTATAGCCATGAAAAATATGTTGGTACCTAGATGGAAATCTTCATCGGGGAATTGTCTTCCAAGGCTGTTCTTACAAATCTTGTTTAATGAAGTCTACATGTCTGTCAGATCTCATAGGTTCATTGTATTTTGTTGTAGAAGGTCCTACTTCTTCTTCTTTGTAACTGAGGCTAGTTCTGTCATTGTAAGATCGTTGATTATTGATGAGTTCTTCCAATGCCCTTAAGATGTTGGCATAGTTTTGGACAATTTTTCCCTTCTTCACTTCCTTACGCAGTGAGACTACTTCAGCTTCTAATGCTTCCCTTTCTCGGTTGCTTTCTTCCAACTTCTTTTGAAGTGACTCTTCAATACATTTTTGTTCTTCAACTTCAATTTTGAGACCTTGAACTTGTTCTTCAAGGGTATTGGAATGGATCTTCTTAGCCTTGAGCTCTTTTATAAGCTTGATTGCCTCCTTAGAAAATTCTTCTATGGTCAACCCTTCTTCTTTTTTGTTTGATACCTCTTGTTTATTGTGCTTGGCCATAAACAATATTTTCTCATTGGCTTCTTCTTCATTGTCACTGTCTTCATCAAATGATGAGTTATCTTCTTTAGAGAGAAAGTTCCTTTTGAATCCTTTCTTCTTTCCTTGCTTGTTGAATTTCTTAAAGCCTTTCTTTCCTTTTGAGTTTCCATCACTTATGTTCAGACATTTTGCTGCGAAATGCCCATCCTCACCACAACCGAAACATATCAATGGAAGTTTACCTTTGAATTTTCCCTTGCCAATTTTTAGTTTTCTCGTAAAGTAAGCATATTCTCCATCTGAAAAATCTCCTTCATCATCTTCCTTTTCTTCACACTTTCAAGTGCAGGTGCTTGTCTTTTCCCTTGAAGGTTGTTTGTCCTTATTGGTTTTCTTAGATGCAGTGAACGCAGTTTCTAGATCTGAAGTACCCTCTTCTTCATCAAGTCTCATTTCATATGTTATGAGAACTCCATGTAATTCCTCTTTGCTGAGTTTGTCCATATTTGCACTCTAAGACTGATACCTTTGGGTTGAATCTAGTAATGTTCTAAGAATCTTTTGTATAATAGTCTTCTCATTAACAGGCTCTCCCAATCCTTCCAGAGTGTTGGTTATTTCATCAACATGTTGGAAGTATGCAGCAATGTTGTCATCTTCTTTCATTTTGAGTTGCTCAAATTTTGCTCTGTAGATTTGAAGCTTTGCTTCTTTGACATTTGAGTCACCTACATATATATTCTCAAGCTTGTCCCATACATTTTTGGTGGTTTTACAACCCAACACCTTATGATAAGTAGATTCAATAAGTCCACTGATAATAATATTCTTTGCTTTTGCATCATTTACCAAATTCTTCTTACCTTGTTCATTCATGGTTGGTGTAAAGCCATTTTGAACAGTGTCCCATACTTTGTAACCTTGTGCCAAGAGATAGACCTCCATTCTTCCTTTCCAAAGTGCATAATTATTTTCATTGAATAGAGGTACACCATTCTTGGTATGCTCCATGATCTCCTTCCAGTTGTTAAACTGCTATTAAAGGAACCAATATCTGATACCAATTGTTGGAAAATACTGAGAGGGGGGTGAATCAATAATCCTTAGCAATTAGCACTTTTGAATCTTTTCAGAGCATTAGTTAATCTTCAATTATTATTAATGTTTATGTAGTAATAACAATAAATAAAAGAACACAGGAGGCACAAAAATTTTAGGTTGGGAACCCCCTCCAGGTCAAAAACCACCAAACCTTTTCTAATGATTCTTTAATCTTCAACTCCAATTGAAAAGAAAGCTCCAACTTCCTAGAATCTAGAAAAGCATTCTTCTCCAGCTCGCACTGGATGGATGATCCAACGCTCGAGATTTTTCACTAGTCAACTGAACAAATAGCCCAACACCCAATGAGCTACAACTCACCCTAGCACCATCCTACCACCCTGAAGTTTTCATAGGCTTGAACCTATTGGTGACTTCATGCACCAGCCTAGCACCACCCTACCACCCTATAAAAGAAAAAAGGAAGAATGGACTCTCGTACCAGGGAAAATGGTCTACTTTACAATGATATAGAATGATGTAGAAGAAGACGAAACACTAGACCATAACCCCAACTATGACACAACCACCTAATGATGATCCTAGACCTCTCGACACTTCCTCTTCAACTCTTAGCAGATAGACACTTGTACAACTTTTACAAGGATGCTTTTACGATGACTCTATACAATTAAACTTTTACAATGTCTGTATGCAATGTTGCCCACTTGAAGACTTCATGTGGTGAACTTCTTGTTGTTGTTCTGCACCTTGATTGCTGCTCTTGTCATGCTACCCTTTCTCATTCTTCAGAACATTAGATTATGCATTGAGTCTTCTCTTGATGAATATATAATACCTGCAAAAAGTCTTCAAGAAAATACCCATGACATGATAATAGCAAAACTTACCTCATCCTGTAAAGCATATGTCAGTGCTAAACAAAAACAACAAACTAGAATACAAAGAACCTAATGAAATTAAGAGATGAACATGAATATATAGAAGATACTTACCTGTAGCTTAGCTCTGATGCACCTTACTCTTTGCTACCCTATAAATTTTGGTCCTTTGCACCCCTTGACAACACTTGATTTAGTTTTTCTTGCCTTCTAAGAGCATGATATTTAATCTGATGTATCTCTTCGATTTAAGATCCCCAACATGTGATCTTTGGTCCTGTAGAAGCCCTTTGAGTCTTCTTTCCAATGCCATGGATCTGACCCAATTTGGACTCTCCAAGGCAAAGTTATGCCCAATCTCTCACAACGACCTAATTATGGACTAGTTCAGTAGAGAGAACTTGTATGACGTGCCACGTGTCACTGTTTCCTCCTTCGTCTCTGAAATTGATACACAGAAAACTACAGTCTATGCACTATCCACCACATTTTATGGAATTCCAATCCCCTTCTCAGAGAGAAAGTTATGACGAGTTTCCCAAGGTCACTTCTTTGAGATGAAATTCGGAAGCCTGCAAAAACCCTAACTTCCACAGATCATATCTCCAAAAATATAGCGAACCAAGATCTGAAATTTGGTCACAACATTCATCAAGGATGCGAATCAAATGGGTTTTAATTTCAGAATCTAAGACTTCGCAGAAATGAAGTTATAGCGAAAATTCCACGATCACTACATTTTGAGGATATGTGAGATTTCTTTTTATAGAGTTGAGAGGGGCTTCTATAGAGAATGTTGGAGAGATTTTAGGAGCTTAAAAAATTATTAATTAATGACTATTCAATGACCAAAACCAATTATGAGTGCCATGCCACAACCCCATAGGGTTTTAGCCTACTAACTGGGGTTACTAACTTCAAACATGCATATCTCTCAAACCATGATGAATCACATGGTGTGCCATATATCAATGGAAACATCTCAACGAGTAGAATCTATCTAGAATATCCTTGACTTGAAATAGAGTAAGTTTTCAAGTCAAAATTCCCTTGCAAGATCAGGTTAGCCCCTGGTGCTGCTTGGGTTGACATCAATGACAACGTCAGATCATATTTAGATCAACAACATCGTGTCGAGCAAGGAGATGACCAGGAACTCCATCTCATCCTAGATGTACCTGTGTAGGAAGCTGTGATACTTTAGTACCAAATGTTTCTCAGAATCCTTGATACCCAAATTCGTGCGAAGGGTATGATAAACATTAGTAAACTCTAGCACATCTTGGTCCCTTCCTTGCCGCAACATTGTCTACTTTATGTATTTATCCTCATAGCTCCAAACATGGTAGTACTGCTCCTTAATGGCATCCCAGAACAAATTCCAAGTGGGTGCAGCTGAAAAAAGCAAGGTCGTACTTTCATCCTTCTACTCACAGTAGGTTTCCCGCCAGTCCTTTGATGTGGGGGACAGGTTTGAGAAGAGAAAACGTAATCTTTTCTCAACTGGAAAAATCATGAACAAAAAAATATCTTTCTAACAGATTTAACCATTTATCTACGGCGTCTGCATCTATTTGGCCCTCAAATATGGGAATGTCAAAGTTTACTTGTACTTTAAAAGGAGTGGAGCCTCCAGAGTGGCTATTGGATGTGGATGCACTACCAGTGGGCAACGGTTGAAGGATCTAGGAAAAGATATCCATCATCGCATTCATTTGTTTCTCGAGGGCCTCCTCGAGCAATATTTTCATAGGATCTCCTGCCCCCTCATCTTTCTTTTCTTCCCCCATGGGCACCATCAGGTTTTGCGAGGTTGATCTTGCAAAGGTTCAACCAGATCGAGCCCTAACTCCTTATATCCCTACCTTGTTGGGGACATGCAAAGAAAAACAGAGAAAGAGCAGATCGCTCTAATACCACTTGTCTGGATTTAAACAAGAACGAAACAAATTACATTTATAATCATAAATACCAAGATGCAGTAGAAAAAACACTTCATTTCATTAATATCAAATACTGAAATATGCTTACAAACAGAATGGAAATAAGGCTAGCTCGGGCGATGGTAGCTTATCTTTGAGAAGAGATGTGGTGGCTACATGCCTCTGAACTGTGTTACAATGAGGCTCAAAGGCCTAATTATTCTTGAGAAACAATGGAAAACCCTAAACATCCAAAAACCTAACCCGAGGAGATAAAGTGCCAAACTATGGGCCCTGTTTGGGTAAATTGGTACATCAACTACCTGGGGTCGTAACTTTGGCGTACGATCTCTGTTTGACACGCACAATACCTCATTAGAAAGATCTATCTGAGGAATACAACTTTAAATGATCAATTTCAAATTATGCGCCGTGTTGGCCCCAATTTTCCCCAAAAAAATGTTGTTTAGGGCCTCAAAACGGATCCGAAAGTTCAAGACCTGAAAAACTGCCCAAAATAGTAAATTGTGCTACAAATAAGGGAACTGAAAACACTGAAAGAAACAATGGTGGGGGTTCAAGTGGAATAGGCCGATGGTCATCAATATCCACCTGGATCAAATATATATTGTGTCTTTGATCGATTAATGTACGAGGTAGTATATGTTACTAGTTAAATTTAAGAAAATACATTATCCAACGAATAACTTATATGGATCAATGACATATTATATATTAATTGTCACATTAATATGGAAACCTAAGAAAAATTCAATTATTTTCATGTGTGTAAGGTTTAACAAATATTGTGAGTAGGGTTTTCTAACAGTGTATATGAATCATGTAAACAATATCGTTAAATGTTGATTAACATGAACATATTATTGAAGAATGAAAAGCAGACTATTAGTGATTACACAAGGTTGAGTTAGTTTTGTTAAGAACCCTAGATCTATATAGAGTGTATCTTCATAAGTTGGATTACTCTAAGGCTCATAGAGATGTCCTTCTGAGAACGTTGTGGTCTCTTTAACCTTAATATAACTAACAACAAAGCAAGGAAGAGTTCTTCCGTCAATATCAAACCAAAAGTGACTTGAGATAGATGTGTTTAGTTTTATGAAAATAACTAAATTTCATAATTAAAAGAAAAATCATAATAGTGGTTACCAATTAGTGATATGTAGGATTTAAGGTTCATGTACTCTAAAGAGAGCATAGTTATATCTTTGGGTTCAAGAAATAAAACTATACTCACTAAAAGTGACTTGAGATAGAAATATTTAGTTTTATGAAAATAACTAAATTTCAGAATTTAAAAAAAAAATCATAATATTGATTACCAATTAGTAATATATGGGTTTTAATGTTCATGCGTTGTAAAGACAACATAGTTACATCTTTGGGTTCAAGAAATAAAACTATACTCATTGTAATAGTATAAGTTAAAGCAAATAATTAATAAACCAAGTACATGGCTTACAAACTACACATAAGAAATTATCACATAAAAGCTGAAGAATGAAAATTGCATGCATATCATTTGAGTCTAATCAAGAAATAGAAATAATGGAACTTACTTCGAAAGGGGTGCTGTGTATATAATAAGTGTGTTGAGTAAATTAGCAATACCTTTCTAGATGGTACACCAATCACTAAAAAGACATGGTGAAATAAGTAATTTACGGGTTGTTAAATTGGTAAATAATGTTGTGGAAATAAATATTCATTTGAAATGAAATGAAAAATAGTAGAGAAAAATTATAAAGTGAAATAGAATTAAAAAAAAAAATGAGTTATAATATCCCATCTCCAACCTATCTGAGTGTTATAAAAACTTTGAAAATATTTTATAAATATTTTATGTATTAAACTTCAACCATATCCATCCTTGAAGTTGTCTACCCTTTGATTAGACTTAACTTAATTTAGTGATACATTTAAATGACTTTGTTTATAATTTATATATTTATTTTTATTTTATTTAAAAATAATAATTAATTTTATTAATTAAAATTAAAATAATTATATTAATTATAAATAAATAAATATTTCATGAAATTTTATACAACTTGAAATTTAGGGTTATTTTACAAACAAAAACGAAATCGGGCTGAGCAAATAGGGATGGAATTTGAAAATCAAACAGCAAAACTGATGGTTGTCTGTTTCTTTTTGGTACTCACTAAAGTTGAAAGACAACCAAAATAATATACTGTCCAGTAAGTATGGAATTTGAAAAACAAACATGGAATTTGAAAAACAAACAGCAAATCTGATGGTTTACTGTTACTTATTTTTGATACGGACTAAAGCTAAAAAAATAAAAATAAAAATAAAAAAATAATATCCTGTCTAACAAGTAAGGATGGAATTTGAAAAACATACTGCAAATCTGATGACTTATTCTTACTTTCTGGTACTGACCAAAGTTAAAAACAAAAACAATATCTTGTCCAATATGTTGGCATGGAATTTGTAAACTTTGACTACATATATGATGGTTTCCACTGTCATAGTGACTGTTTTGATACTTTTGTTTACTTTTTTAATAAATAAATCTCAAAAACAAAAGGAATAAGGAATATTTTGAGCAAGTTGAATTGGAATTGGATTTTTTTTTTATATTTTTATTTATTTTCAAGTAATTTAAAGAGTTCACAATTTTGTTTGGAAAATAATAGAAATTTTTGTAAGATTTTAAAAAAATGTAGTAAATTTTTTTGGGAATTTTGGTTATAGTTGTTACGTTTTAAGATTTTGGGTGCCCAAAAGATTATTGATGGTTTTAAATCCATTTCCACTATCAAAAAAACGATTCAAAAGCTTCAAAGATTGGATTTTTTGGAAAAGATCACTAGCTAGAATTTTGCAGTCCAAAAGAAATTGTAGCCTTAGTAGACAACCCCAATCTTAAAAGCAAATTAAATTGAAATTTGAAAAACTGCCTGTAAATATGATGGTTTAGAATACTTAATATAACAACTAAGCTTAAATCCATTACACCATGGTTCAAATTCTTACAATAAAGTTTATAGTCCAAACCCATTACAGTAGTTTATCATATCACTTGTAAAACTTGACGCTGGTGAAAAAATTGACCACATATGAAAAAATCAGAATCATTCCTCCTAAATACTTAAATATCTATCTTGATTTAGATGAAAAAAATAAAATCATTCTTCTTAAATACTTAAATATCTTAACCACACATGTTTCCCTTTCAAATTCCAATTCCATTCCTGCAGCACTGTGTGATAGACAATTTCCTTTTCAAATTCCAATTCCAATTCCATCCCTGCAGTAGAAATTTTTATAGATGGTAAGCATTTGGGTCTCCATGTAACAATCCTGCACCCACAATTACCCATTGTTAGTGGGATGGAATTTATGGACAAATTGATTATTATGGGTGATTTGTTGGTCAAATACAGGTTAAAAATTTGAGAAACTGTGAACATCTTTTATTGAAAAATAAAAAATAAGTTAGAGGTGTGAAAACTATTGAATTTATAAAATAATTTTATTTTGAAATTCCAACCCTAATTGCCAGCATTTGAATCTCCATTTAGTGATCCAAATCATCTGAAATCCCATTGAAACCACTTAGTGATCCAAATCCCATTGAAAGTGACAGTGCAAAATGGTACTGGTTCACTCTGTGTTTCTTCTGAGCACATAAAGCCGGCCGGTGCGGCCAACCACAGCAGTCGAAGTAATAGACTGTGATACGGAGCAGCCATAAATTTGGTTTTGGGCCCCCACAGCTTTTGCTTGCGTTATGAATGAGATCATTCATAACCCACGGAAAAAAAAAAGAGATCATTCATAACGCTGTAAGGATCGTAACATGAGGTAAAGTGAAGTGTGTCCCATCTCTCATTTAATGCAATATCTGAAGCATCGTCAGAAAAATGGAGATATCACATGAAATTTATAAATGCATACTTGACATATCAGCTCCTGCATGTGTATCACGCTTGGCAAATATGGCTTCTCCTCGATAAAGATCCTAACAATAATTTGTAATCATCATAATGATCACTAATTATTGTACTTTCAAGCAAAATATTCAACAATCCACGCATCAAATCAAAATCAAATGTACCGCGATTTGCAACGCCGGCGCGAGTAAATGTACACATAAGTGTCACAGTGGAAAGTTGGAAACGAACGTTGAGGGTGTGAGATGTCAGTTCTGGGATGTGCTAATTCGACTCTGAATTTTGTTAGGTTTTTGTTCTGTGGGTGAGTATCTTTTTTATCAGTCTCAAAATGATGTATTAATGGTAGTTGTATTTTAAAAATTATGTTTTTTTCTAGAAACTTTTGAAGAAATCTGGTAGGAATTTTTGTAAATCTAAGTAAAAACTGATAAAATTCATAATTTTAGGTGTTTTAGATGTTTTTGATGGAGCTGAATCCATTTTTACTATCAAAATATGATTCAAATACTACATCTACAAGAGTTTCTGAATTTTTTTAGCCAGATTCTAGTCACTTTCGGCCATCCTTATATTTTGGAGTTAACAGTCCAATTAAGTAGATTGGGTAAGCCATAGAAGAAATTATTTTTTCTTTTTCTTTTTTTTTCACTAAGTCCTGACCCCAAGAGCTTTCGGGTTTCGACCCTGTGACCTCCCATTGGGGGAGCCCTGGCTTGACCGATTGAGCTAACCCTTGAGGCTGCCATAGAAGAATGTTAATGTAAAACTATTCTCATTTTTAATGAAGAAATGTTTTGTCTTTGTATTTTTGTTTTGTCCCAAAAAAATTGGATTTTGAACATCAAAGATGAGAAATTCAGTAAAGAAAATAAAGTATGAAAAGTAAAATCAATAAAGCAATTAATTCTTTATATAGGGTTGAAGTGATTTTATGCATATCAAAGTTCTAATTGGGATAAAAGTTTGACCGAAAATAAATTTAATTTAAAAAAAAATCTACACTATACAAAAAGAGCATGTGCCATGATCTTCCCCTTCATCTGGTGATCTGCCCCTTCATCTGGTTCTAATGATGAACCATACTATCTAGTTCGAAAAGGTAAGCAAAGATAGTTCGAAAAGCATAAGCAAAATTTTATTCTATATGATTTTTACAAAAATGACTCTTCTTAATATAATATGGATCACAAAACCCTGAATTCAGAAATATACATCATTATCATATCATATATATACTTTAGCTTGATGTTTTTTACTTTTCTAATTCATTTTAAACTTAACAATTATAGAAATATAATTCAAAAACAAAAATATCTGATCAGTTTTTGTTTTTAAATTCAATCAATTATTCCTATTTTGTATTTGGGCAAATATGTCATTAGCATTTCATGTCAAACTTGTGCCATCTTATATCTTTTAAAAAAGAAACCAATGGGATAACCAAAAATTATGGGTTTATCTAATTTAACCATTAAATCTATTTATTATAAAAAAATTCTATATTTTTATAATTAACTTTTTAGTAATGGTAATTAACATTTGGCATTTTAAAAAATATATTATTTTGATGAAGTGTAATTATTCTATATTTTTATTATTTTAATTAAAATTTAGTGATATATAATTTTTTTAGATTGTGATTTTTTTATTTAAAATGTGCTTTTGAACACAATTGTATTAAGATTTTGCATATTAAAAAACCCAAATTTATTATTCTGAAATATCTCTTATCATCTGAGGCAAAATGGATTGGAAAATATTTTGAAAAATAAAAAACATTATATATATATATATATATATTTCCCTTTTTGTGATTTCATTTAGTGATAAGTTGAATTCGAACATTAAAGATGAAGAAATGTTTTACATGAATGTAGTGAGAGAAAAAGATGAGTTGGTTGAAAAATTATGTTTAATAAAGAGATGTATTTGGAGGTAAAACAAAGTTGGCTAAGAAAATTTGAACTTAAAAGATAGAGTATGTAGAAATCATTTTAGCTTTGACAAAAATCAAGTTTATAATTATGTCCTCTCATTACACTATTAATCTATTTCTTGTAATTTCTTTTTTATATTTTCTTAAAAAATTCTTTATTTTATATAGTCTTTCTTACTCATAACTATTTAGTAGAATCTCTGTATCTATATAACATTCTCTTTGATCATTTTCTTATTGATATTATTAAAAGTTAATTTCGAATTTTCTCCATTAAGTACTCTATATAACATTCTCTTTGATCATTTTATTTTCTTATTGATATCATTAAAAGTTAATTTTGAATTTTCTCCATTAAGTACTTTCTTGAGCGATCCACTTAACGTTGTTGATTTCAATTTGTGGATAGCACCTCAATTATTTCACCTATGTTGGTTTTCCCTTAATCTTGTTTCATCATCTTAACATTTTATTCTCCTATACTTTTAGATGTTTTAGTTACACATTCGCATAATGGATTCCTTTATCATAAAAATTTTCATAAAAATGTTTATATTGACAAATACTTCTTCCATGTTTTCTCCTATTACCATTCATGTTTAATCCTATTATCATCCTACTCAAAATTTTGTTGTCCTCAAGACTCTCATTTTTAGAGATGTTCAAATCTCTAACCCCAAATTCCTAAACAAATAATAAGACCACCTCACTTAAACCCTCCAATCAAATGTATAGTGCTCTCTAATTGCCCAAAGCAACATTTTTTTTTAACTCATGATACAATCTAAAACCAAAAACATTAGACCCACTTCTTACAGTGCTAAATTCTCCATTGTAAATTTATGGTGTCATTATATAAAATCCTAGCCAAAAAAACATGAAAACTCTCTTCAACTCTTAGAGATTCCTCAACCAATTATTTGAAAATATCAAAGACAAGTCTTGAGGAACATATTGTCGACACCTTCCATAACCAACCATCTAAATGTGTTATCACCAAGCACTCTCATAACACTAAACATTTACTTTGATTTAACCAAACTAAAATCTTAATATCCACCGCTCATTATTCATGTGTGCATCAAAATAATCCTTAGATTTAAAAAATATATTAGCAATTTTAATAGAGAAAATGAATATATATTTAACTAACTCTAAAAACATATAATTCACCAACTAATAAGCTTTATTTTACTATACCATAATCTCAAGTAATTTTAAGACTTAATATTATTAATCATATATATATATACTCTTCTTCTTTTTTCTTTTAAATTTTCCGCTAAAAAAAATTAATTGATTCCTTTTATTACGAATTTGTTCTATGATATATATATATATATATAATTTATTAATTAATTTTTATTTAATTTAATCTTTTAATAATTAATTTCTTAAACTCACATTTATAATATTAACAATTTTCTTAAATTGATAATTTTTTTAATAATAATTTTTATTTTTATTTTTAAAATTAGTTTATATACTTTAATTTAAAAAGATACCTCATCAAAATATTTGAAATTTTAAAAATATTTTAAATCTTAAACATCATTGATATTGAAAATATATTATAATAGGATTATAATATCATTAATATTAAATATAAAAATATACCGTAATAAAATTATAATAAATTATAAAAATTCATATTAAAAAGAAAAACATCCATCACTCTCCCTGATCACCTCCATTGCTAATAAAAAGATTGAATCATTCTCCTTCATAAATTTCTCTTCCTCATAATATGAGGAATAGTTACCCTTCAACAAACAAGTCTCCATTTATCTCCAAAGACCTGTGAGGGCCATGGATCCACATGACACTAACAAGATATGTTATGTGTTATCAACATCTCACATCCACAAACGAACAAACAAACCTCACACATGAATTATGTGAATTTCTGATGGTTTGTTCTCTCTGTACTAAACCTAAGAGTAACCCAATTTGTATCCCAATTTGTATTTGTTTTCCATGAGAGGAAGGGAGGCACCATATTGATTGGCATCCATGACTATATTTTTGGTTTTGGATATTACATTGTTAGGGATACTACATAGAAAATAGAAGTATTTTTAACATAATAATTAATGTTATTTGAAATAAATATTTAAAGTTATTTATGAAATGTAAATTAGTAAGTTGGTGTTGTGTTTAGTTTTACTAAAGTATCGATTCAAATTTTATGGATAAAGATTAGAAGTGAGAACTATGATTGTTTCATTGAGTGTTTAGGGAATATTTAGATAAATATATTATTTTTTTATCTCACATTAAAATTGACTTCTTCAATTTAAATAAAAAAAATTAACGGTTTAATAAATTAATCAAATAAACAATTTACCCACCAAATTCCATTACTAAAAATCCAATTAAAAAAAAAAAAACAAAACAAAAAACAACACGATGACATTATTTCCATTTCACGTTTAAAGGAAACCAAACGCTTCTGCTCGTTGCGGTCTGTTTGCAATAAACAGTGACATGTGACCATCACACAGACAATATATTCAGATTGATTGTCAATACGTTCACTGACAACCCCCCGAGGCAGTACGTGGACGTTTGACAAGGCCCAGTCAACTCAGCTGCTGGCAACCAACCACTGTAATGGAGGACGGACTCCCTCCCGAAAACCTGTTCACGTGGACCCGTGGACGTCTGACGTAGGACAGGGGATGGAACTCCCGCAACGGATGGTGACATGGCGGAATCAACTAGACCTCTTTACCCTGTTCACAGGTCGTCGTGCACCGTACAGTGACGTGGACGAGTGTCTTGGACCAGACAAGTGGACTAATGCCAGCACTCCTGACACCGACAAATTGCACTGCAGGCTACGGTCGCTTTCCAATGGTGAGCCCCTCTTTTAAGAGAAGACACGTGGATACCTTCTACACAAAAGTAATGGCTGGAAACTGTGTAGGCTCCACCCGAATTCAATGGGCGATAAAGATGGACTTAGTAGGGTTTTTAAGTTTGGAATTATATATTATGAAAAATTAATTAATATATTGAAAAATAAGAAATTTTTTTGGTAAAAATCATATCATCAAAATTTTATTGATGCTTTTCGAATCACAATAGTTTCAAATGCGTATAAAATTTTTATGATATGATTTTTCCGCAAGTTTTTACTTTTCATAATATGGATCATACAAGCCTAAATTTAATTAATATATTATTAAAATTAATTAGAAAGTATATAAAATAGTTAGATAATTTAATAATAATATGATTTAATTAATTTTTTATTGAGTGAAATACTATGTGGTAAAATGAATGAGGAGGGGCGGTTGTCATCTAGTTGTCTCTCGATGCAATTAATGGGTGTGGCGTGGCCCGCCCTTCTTAGGTTGAATTCATGCAACATTTCAACTTGCATAAGCTACCAAACTGGTTTATTTACTAGTTCTCGGGTGTAATGGCTCAACATGTGGTTTTCCATTTAAAGCGTCGAGGACAAGCATACCCATTGCAAGTGGAAGTAAACTTTCCCTTGACTTGCTTGGCAACATGATAGCTAAGCAGGGAAAGTTGGCCATATGGGGGCAACATTCGTTTCTTTCCCACTGAGGTCTCGTTGGTTTGCAGAGTGATTGTGACAGGGATTTTGGATGAATCTTGGTGAATTTCGCTGCAAAAGGGAAAGCATTTTGTACGAGAGTTGGGTTCAACAATCAAGTGTAGAAATTTGGGTCCCAGAGTGGTGACAGTCCCGCAGAGGGTGCATGCATGGGGTCCTAAGTTAACCATGGGGGTTTTAGCTCCTACACCTACTCAACATACCCAAGTTTGTGCCCTATCAATCCTGGTGTGTCAACACTTCTGTAACCGGGTAATTGTTGTGGTTTTGGTTCTTGTTTCTCTGTGTTTTCATGTTGTTGAAGTGTTGCTTTTGTTTTGAGCTCCATTTGGTTTTCCTATGGTCTATCCTCTATTGCGGTGTGTTGTTTCTATTTTGTGGCTCATCCCAACATTGAAGTATCATCCTAGTGTTTATTCTTATCTTTATCCGTGTATATCATTGTCCCATCATTTTTTCCTAGTTGTGTATTGTGGTTGTGTGGGTGCCAACTAGATATCTGGACCTTCATCAAGGTTGGTATTTGTGGTGTCTAGTGTACTTGTTGAGTTTTTTAGGAGGAAGAGACATTAGCTCTCTATATTGTTGTGGTCCCCTTCCAGTGTCAGGAATAAAGTCTACTAGATTTTGTATGAATTTACTGATAGCAAGAGCAAGGCTTGTTCCTGGGTTCTTTTACCTTTCTCAGCCATGCCCAAATAAAGAATGAGATGCAGGAGAGGGGCGACGGGGAGGGGTGGTCTTGACCAACACAGTCAATTGTGTGTGCAGTCTCAGGATCAAGATGCAGCAACTCAATACCATGTAGTGGTATCTCCTGGTACTAGAGAGGAAATTCACCAGTTGGAGACTCATGTGGCTCAAGCCCACCAAGCTTTTTATGACACAAAGCTCATGGCAGAGGTTTCCAATTGGTTACTTGACCCTAGTCATAGCAGGGGATGAAGGAATCAACACATGCACTTTGTCGCCCTTCACTAGAAACTGAAGACTTTGCTTAGTCACATCGTAAAGGAAAAGAGAGAAGATAAAATGACATAATCTCATTCTTGAATGATATTCAGAGGATTCAACGCCATCAGCGATATTACCTGGAGAGATTGGATGTCTGCGTAGCACATTTGGAGAATTATCTCTAATGTGATCCAAAGCCTTTTGGCCTTGTAGGAACAGGTGTTGGGGACATGGCTCTCATGACTTCTTCTAGCTCTTAAGCTCATCTTCTGTCCTCTGTTCTTATTCTAGTAGATGGTTTGTGGTAGGCTGTTGTTTTGCTCAGTTGTAGTTTCCATTGTTGTTACTCTATCTATTTTAGTGGTGGCCAAGATATCCAACTCCTCTTGTGATGGATTGAGGTCAAATTCCCAATTTTGTGGGTTTATTGTCTATCATGCTATACTAGGGATATAATTTGCAATTTAAAGATAACACAAAATCAACTTTATATATATATATATATATATATATATATATATATATATATATATATATCAATTAAACAAATAAAATAATTAATAATTTTATAATAATATGCATTTTTTAAATTTAATGAATTATATAAATGGAAAATAATAAGGAAAAAAAAAAAACTTTAATGTTTTCCCTATCATTTTCCTTCTGGTGTTTTATGTTTTCTCTATTGTTTTCCCTCACTCTTACTCCATCTTCACCCTCTTATGTTTTCCTTATCATTCTCCCCACCTCAACTCTCATCTTCACTCATAAATGTTTTTATGTTTTCCCTATCATTTCTCCCCACCTCCATCCTCATAAATGAATTTTTTTTTTTTATCATTTGCCTCTCACTCCTCAGTGTCATAAGTAGAAAATGATAGGGAAAACATAAAAACATATTTTATGTTTTCCTTATTTTTCTGTTTTTATGTTTTCCCTATTATTTTTTCCCACTCCCACCCTCACGATAGGAGAAAAAAATAAAATGTTTTTTATGTGCACCCTATCATTCCATACCACCCCCACCCTCATTGAGAAAACATAAAAGTGTTTTTTTATGTTTTCCCTATCAGTTCCCCTCATTCGAACCCTCATATGAAATGAGGGTGAAGGTGGGGGTGGTAGTAAATGGTAGGAAAAACACACACACACACACATATACCCTAACATTCCCTCCCCCAACCACCACCATTGAATTATAGGATCCACTATGGTTCAATAGGTGATAAAGATGGACTTTGTATAAATTTATAGGGATAGTCTAACTATTTTTCCTTTTGAAATTATATATGAGCAAAAATCATTTAATATATTATCAAAATCAGCTTTAAAATAAAATAGTAAAATAATTCCATAATAAGATTATCCAATTAATATATTATCAAATTAAATTTTAAAAATAAAATGATTAACTCCATAATAATATGATTTTTTTAAAATCTAACGAGTCACATAAATGGGAAATGATAGGAAATCATAAATATGTTTTTTTTTAATGTTTTTTTCCCTATAATTTCCACCTTATCATTGAGGCTAGGGCCAGGGTAATGATATGGAAAACATAAAATGAGGGTGAGGTGGGGGAGAATGAGAAGGAAAACATAAAAAAAATATGAGGGTGTAGATGTGGGGATGATAGGGAAAACATAAAAAATGATTTTGTGTTTTCGTTATCATTCCCTCCACCCCCATCCCTATGTGAGTAGAGGTGTGGGGGAATAATATGGAAAACATAAAAAAAATATGGGTGAGGGGTAGGAGGAGGAAGGGGGGCAAAATGATAGAGAAAATACAAATAATTATTTTGTGTTTTCCATATCATTTCCCACTTTTTTTGTGTTTTCCTATTGTTCCTCCCACCCTAGGCCCATGGGTGTGGGTGGGAATGATACGTAAAATAAAATAAAATATTTATATGTTTTCCCTATCATTCCCTGCACCCCAACTCCCATTCTCATAGGCATCGAGTTGGAAGGAATGATAGTTAAAACATATAAACATCTTTTTTATGTTTTACCTATCATTCCTTCCACCCCCACCCCTATTAAGGTTGGGGTAGGGTGTGTGTTTTTCCTATCATTCACTTCACCCACACCCCCACCCATATGTTTTAATGTTTTCCCTATCATTCCCTCCATCCCCTACACCCCCACCCTCACCCTATGAGGTTTCCCTATCATTCCCCACACCGCAACCCCCACCCTCATAGGGATGGGGGATGGAGAGAATAATAATAATAATGTTTTTCCTATCATTTCCTTCCTCCCCCACCCCCACTTTCATACGAGGATGAGGTATTAGAGAAAACATAAAAAATGTTTTTGTTTTTTTTTTCCCTATCATTTCAAATTCTATAAATGCTTTTATATTCTCGAATTAAATAAATGCTTTGAAATTTTCCCTATCATTCCATGCACCCCAACCTCCATTCTCATAGGCGTCGGGTTGGAAGAAATGATAGTTAAAACATAAAAAACATCTTTTTATGTTTTATCTATCATTCCTTCTGGTGAGCTCCAGTATTGTAGCAATAATGCTACAACTCCTGGGGCTTCCTGTCTCTTAATTTTATCAACCCGGTAGTTCGTACAAACTTGGAAGCGGCGGTGCTATATGCACAAGTACTAGCTCTTGTCGCAGCTGTCACTTGGTCAACTGGCACAAGTCCGCTAGGGCTCAAGCCAACTTCTATAGGCTCACAGAAGAAGCTTTATCAATGATGGACGAAAGCTAGCTCAAAGAAGACTAATCTACTTGGCAAAAATGAACTGAAAGCAAATCGAAACATGGAAACCCTAGGAAACCCTAATTCAACTAGTCTAACCTCTATGATGCAAAGACTGTGAAGGAAACTTCTACCAATGATGCCATTACTTCTAATAAGTGAAAATGCATGAATCTAATCTACTTGCATCTTAAAAAACATGTTTTTCTATTTTCTCTTTAAGTTATAAGAATTGTCATGCATGTGCTTCTAACTAGTTTTCCACTGTGCAGGGATGGATCAAGGGATGCAATGCTTTGGGAAAGGCTGGGATGGTACAGAGAGGGTCTAAGGGATACCTGACATTCTCTATGAGAGTTTCACAAAGTTTGGATGACATGCAACTGTGTTTATGAACTTCTACAGGAAGTCTGCAGGGGTTTCTACAGGAAAATCCTGTAGGTCTTCTACAGGATGTTCTGTAATTCTTCTACAGGATGTTTATGAATTGGATTTTTGAGGATGGATGGTTGATGGAAGATGCATGGATGGTTATGGAGGTAGGATGGGGGTCTGAAGTGACCTAGGAACTGATGGATGGAGTGATGAGATGATATGTGGAAGGCTGATTTGGCTTTAAGGTAGTTGAGGCAACAATGGAGAAGAAGGTAGGGTAACGTGGCAAAAGAGAAGATGGGAGATGAGGGAACAGACTTGGTGATGGAGGAGCTGATCTGAACGAGGCTCAAATGAACGAGGAGGTGATGAAGATGATAGAGATGCCCTGCACAGTGCTTATTCAAACAAATCGATGAATTCTTGCCAACAAACCAAGTCCTAGCTAACTCAATCCAACTGTTAATGAATGAGTAAACAGCAGCCTTGTTTGAAAAGAGAACCATATACATCACATGAGAAAGAACATGCCAAAAGATCTAAATGCATACAAACTCCTACCAATCTATTATAAACATGAGAAGCTACTTGAACCATCAAAAGAAACCTAAGTAACAAAGCACGAATTAAATCTAAAGAGCAGATTTTATTTCAAGAACGCAGCAAACACATAAAGATAAACAAGGGAGGTACTGGGCGCTTGAGATGGGCCCAACCCCAAGAACTACAGCCTCCCAAGAGAGATTTAGAGCTGGTGCAAAGCTGGATCCATCTTTATTAATCAAGAAATGAAAAGTACATCAAAACTGTCCATAAGGAGAGCTTGAGAATGAGCTGAAAGCAAAACTAATCCATGGCCTAAAAATCGAACTACAAGCTAGCTAACTAATGGCTAAAACAAAATGACTAACTAGCTACAAAAATGACTACCAACTAGCTACCAAAAATGACCAACCACTAGCTAACCAAAATGAGGCCCCAAGCCTTCTTATTTATACAATTTGAGGACCCAACAGTCCTCCTAAAAGTTAGGGACTTGGCTGCCCAAGACTTGGAGTTAACAGCAGTCCAACTTGACTTGCTTGGCTGCCCTTGAGCTGATTGATTCGGTGGCCCTTGAACTCCGAGCTGATGGTGGAGAATTCGAGGTAAGGGTCCATAAATGAGGGGGACACCTTCCTACAAATCCTCTAGCTTGTTCTCCCACGAATTTGGCTGCGAAGTGCTCATTAAGACCTTCAAATTTGTCTCCAAGTTGACCAACAAGGCTACACAAAGCACCCATTAGACTTGTTGGCATAATGACTAACCAAATTCACTCTATTAACATAAAAATAATCAAAAACATGCAATAAACAAATGAGAATGGTGGACTAAGCCAAATTAGGAGGTTGAATGAGCCCAAATAATTGTACATTTTTGGGGCTCATCATCACCCCCCTACTGAAAGTGTTGCTCATCCTCTGAGCAACCAAATCTCTCCCCTTGTCTTTGATGGCCCTGGTGACTTCCTTGGCTAATCATCTCGGCCGATTTCTCCTTTGGCTTCCCGCTTTTCAAACTTTCCTGTAGAAACTGTTCGCTGGCTTCCTGTAGAAACAGTCTCTGTCTTCCTGTAGAAACAGTCTGCTAGCTTCCTGTAGAAACAGTCTGCTAGCTTCAATGAACTGCCCGAGAATAGATATTGCATGCCGAAGCTGGATGGGAATCACTGTTTTTCCATTGGTTAACCTTGATTCATGTTTCTGTTCCTGACATGACAATACTTTCCGACTGTGGCAGCTTTCTTTGCTTCATAAAATGCTTACTGCAATAGCAAATATAATAACAGATTTGTATCCCACAGCCAACCCAAATATAACATTAGTTGCTGCTTCCAGTCCTGCATGAATCGGCAACATCTAGGACAGGGCTGTAAGCATTACTAGTGCAGTATTCAGTGACAAAACCAATAACAAGGCCAGACCACAAACCAATAGCACCACAGAAGAAAAGCTCCCAGTTCTTTACAACCTTCTGGGCACCAAAATTGAAGATAGTGAAGGATGAAGGCAATGCAACTAGGCTTACAGCAACAATGCCAATAGACATCACTACTATGGAGATAATACGTTGCTTTTTCAATGCAGGCTCAATTTCCTTCACAGCCTTGATCTCAAATATGTTAGTTGCAAACAGAGTTGTGATTAAGCAAGCAATGATACCCATTGAACTAATAAGCAAGGGATAACACATGGCAGTAAGATCATGAGAGTTTTCAAATGATGATATGGATGCAACAACCAGAGCTGCACAGGAAGATTCAGTCATAGGACCCAAATAGATCTGATCCCATACCAGCGATATCTCCAACATTGTCACCAACATTATCAGCAATGACAGCTGGGTTGCGTGGATCGTCTTCAGGAATGTTCCTCTCAACCTTGCCAACAAGATCAACACCTACATCTGCTGCTTTGGTGCAAATACCACCACCTACGCTGCCAAACAGAGCCATGGAAGAACCACCGAGACCATATTTGAAGATGTTGAAATAAGTTTTGCTAACCATTTCATATATTTTTCTCTAAGATGTTCTGCTAATTTGTGTTTATCTCCATCTGAATTCGAATACACTTCGAGTGAATCATGATCATTGCAACAATTTCGGAGAGAAATAAAACAATCATCAAATGAGTTGATGATAGAGAACCAATTAACTGATTGTGCACACTTTAGTTGAGGATGTGGAAAGTGCCGATGAACAGCAGTTCATGAGTTTCAGCCAAGCCGTCTTCAATTTCTCCGTGATTTGTGATGAGGTGGAAAAAACATGTGCGCTAGATTTTTCAAACTGCAGTGATACATGTCTTCTTCTCTCCGTTAATTAATTGACATCCTGTTCACTGGAGTTCAACTACCATTAACTGTGTTTTTTTTTTAATTTTTCACGTGAATGGCCGATCATGCTGCGTGATTTTTGCCTTGAGCGCTAGAGAAGACAATCGGTTGAGCCTCGCTAATCCGTGGCTTAATCACCATTCCATTCGTTCATGCAATGCTTAGACTAGATTCATGCAATAGATGAATAGGTTTTGTCACGTACCTGAAGTCAAACCGTTGCTTGTGAAGCTTTTTTGCTGCTACCTGCTCTGATTTTGCTGCTGCATGCTTAGTTTTTCTGGTTGCATGTGGCTTGATTGATGATTCATGGTTGTTTTTTTCTTGTGCAGGCGTCCTTTGGCCGGATCCAAGCTCCAGACAATTGTTTCCACGTTCAAATCTGCACGTCCAAGCTGCTGTTGCTGCATCTTCACCAAACCAGAACTTGTTTTCGACATTTCTCCCAAACGCCAAAGCGGATCGAGCTGAAACTTGCTGAGCATGTTTCTATCACCATTATGCATCTCCCATAGCAAATTCGTGATCAATGGATGCACAGATTTTGAGAAAAATGGAAAATGGCTGAAGAATTCAGAGGTCGATTTCTCGGAAACCGTGCATCGGAATTGGCTGAAACTGCTTGGGTAGGCTACTATCACCCACGTGCATCTCCCCATGAAACAGGTTTTGAAACGGATGCACGGTTATGGAGGAAATGCAAAAATGGCTGATGGTGATGGAGGCTGATTTCTTGGAAACCGTGCACCGGAATTGCATGAAACTGCTCAGCAATGTTGTCATCGACCTTGTACAATCCCCCATAGAAAGGTTTTTCAAATGGATGCATGGTTCTCAAGTTATGGAAAAAACAAATTCTGCTCTATGTGTTTTTGGCTTCAAGGCATTTTGCATGTGTTTGCATGGTATGACAAAATGAATTTTGGCTGTGATGCAGGTATGGAGATGATGGAGGAGGAGTTGGAAGATTGCAGGAGGGCTTCTGAACCTTTGAGGAAGCTATCATGCTCGCCAAACCACATTTTGAAATGCATGCCTAATTTCCCACAATTTCTACAGGAAGATCCTGTAGAAGCACAATGAGAAGCACAAGGAGGTGAAGAAACGATGGATGAAGGCAAGGGATGGACACACAAGTGCTTGCAGGCCTAACCAATAGATTCCCACCATTAGATTCACTTTTGAGATTGAATTTGGCTCGTCCAAAGGTTCTACAGGATGTTTCCTGTAGAAATTCAGAGCATCCTGTAGAAAACACAGTTTTGAGGAAAGAAGCATAATGACATGAAAAGAATGATGGAAAAGGGGTGAGGAGTGGAAACATAGATGAGTGTAGGCCTCATGGACATATTCCAAGCCTTCAGGTCCTCTTTGGAGATCAATTTGGCTTTTTTGTAAGCTTCCTGTAGAAGATACGAAACTTCCTGTAGAAGGCACAAAAACTCCTTTGTCTTTGATTTGAGTGCTCCTCCTATCATGACACGTCCTCCTTTAACCTGCAATGTCATTGCTGCAACATGAAATGGAGATTAGCTTTATTTTTCTTTTTCTTTTTTCTCTTTTTTTTTTGAAAAACAACTAGGGCGCCTCATGGAGGTTTTCACCCTAATTGCCTGCCTTGGGCGCCTCCAAGGGAGGTTTTCACCCAAAGATCTTTTTCTCTTTTCTCTTTTTTTTTTTCAACCCATTGACCGCCTCATGGAGGTTTTCAATCAATGAGCCAACCTAAGGCGCCTCCGAGGAGGTTTTCACCTTAGATTTCTATTTTCCTTTTTTTCCTTTTTTCCTTTTTCTTTTTTCTCTTTTTTTTTTTTTTTTTCTACCCTACCCTACTTGAAAAACAAAATTCCTTTCAAGTATAAGAATACTTCCAATGGAGCCATGTGCACATCGAGATTAGAGAAATAACGATGTGAAGGATCGAAATGCATGCTTTGACAACGATCCAGATTTCGGAGACAAGATGATCTGACTTTGAATGGATCAAACATAGATGAGGAAGAGAGTACTGCTGCAACTTAGTGACTGTTTGGAACCATGTCTCAATATAGCTTTGATATCCTTGGTCCTTTTGCTGATCTGGATCATTCTTCATGTCACCTTCTATCATGACCTTCTGATCTTCCTCTTTTTGTTGATCTTTATCTTGAGTACATGGAGGATTTGATGGTAACCATGAGGGATCTCTCTCGATCTCTGATTTAGATCTCTTTTCTTCATCAAGTGCAGCCCATGGTTCTTTGATCTCCTCTTTTGATTCTCCTTTTGCTTTTGGTGCTTCAATGCTTTCAAGATGATCTCTTTTTTGCATTACTTTTCCTGAGCTTTGGTGAACATCATTGAGCTCACGAGGAATCATTTGCACATGTTGTGCCTCAGATTTGCAATGGGGTTGGGCTGCTCCATTGCATGGCTTTGGAAATGTTTGTACGGGTAGTTGAGTGGAGGTGCGAAATTGAGATGGAGATGGATGGCATTGTGGTTGGGTAGGCATTTGGGGTTGCCTTGGTGGAGGAGGAGGCGATGGTTGTGGATGAGCAGGTGGTGGAGGAAAATGAGCGGGATGAGAGTTGTAATGGGGTCTCCACTCCTGATAAGGTGCATTCCACTAAGGCTGTGGCTGAGCATAAGAGTGAAATGAATGAGCAACTGGTTGGGCATAATATGGATCTGTGAAGGAACAAGGAGAATATGACCAAGGAGGAGGTGTAGACCAGGAAGGATGAGCAGGGGGATCCCAAGAAGGCATGAAAGTGGCTTGATAAGGGTCATAATAGGTCTCGGGTGTCCCTTGTAGTTCCTGATGGTAGGGTATGGGTCCATGTGGCCTCCTTTGGTTCATATAACAGAGTGATTCAGTGGCTCTCTTGGCTCTTTGATATGTAGCTTTGATTCTGGGCAAGGAAGGGCACTGATCTGTAGGATGGTATTCCTCACAGATGAAACACACTTCTAGGGAGTGCATTGGACACTCGTTCCTAGGATGCTTTTTAAGGCACCTAGGACAAAAAATGACCAAAGCCCTCTTGGCTTCCTCTTGCTTCTTCTGGATCCGCAAGGTATCCAGTTGCATGGCAAGAAACTGCCTCATATCACTCTTGAAATCTTTGATCTGATTTTCAAATTCATCTTTGGACAAGATGTTGCTCCCAACATCTCTACTTGTAGCCATTTGCTTCAGAGGAATGTTTCTTCTTCTTCTCCCCTAGAGATTCTTCAGATATGTCTTGATGTCCACCCAGGGGTCCTTTCATCACAGCCATCGAAGAAGAACGTTGGCTGTGTGAAGCAGTGGGGGTGTTGTGCAATCATTTTTCTAACTTATCTCTACTCCTACAAAGCATGAAATAGATTGAACTGCAACTAACTATCTTGCGAAATTGAAAGGAAAGCAGGAAAGGACTAATCTATTTTGCTCAAATGAAATTGCAAGAATGAAATGCTAGGCTACGCTTGCGAAATTGAAACACTAATCTACGCTTGCAGAATTGAAATGCGGAATTGAAAGGCTATTCTAGGAAAGCAGGAAATGCTAATCTATGAAAGCGGGAAATACTAATCTAGGAAAGCAAGAAAGGCTAATCTACTTTTGCATAAATGAAATTGCATAATGGAAATGAAATAAACTACTTAGAAGAAGGTTGTAGTAGAAAATAGAAGAATAGCAACAATCACCAATACTCTGCCGCTTCCCCGGCAACGGCGCCAAAAAGATGGTGAGCTCCATTATTGTAGCAATAATGCTACAACTCCTGGGGCTTCCTGTCTCTTAATTTTATCAACCCGGTAGTTCGTACAAACTTGGAAGCGGCGGTGCTATATGCACAAGTACTAGCTCTTGTCGCAGCTGTCACTTGGTCAGCTGGCACAAGTCCGCTAGGGCTCAAGCCAACTTCTATAGGCTCACAGAAGAAGCTTTATCAATGATGGACGAAAGCTAGCTCAAAGAAGACTAATCTACTTGGCAAAAATGAACTGAAAGCAAATCGAAACATGGAAACCCTAGGAAACCCTAATTCAACTAGTCTAACCTCTATGATGCAAAGACTGTGAAGGAAAATTCTACCAATGATGCCATTACTTCTAATAAGTGAAAATGCATGAATCTAATCTACTTGCATCTTAAAAAACATGTTTTTCTATTTTCTCTTTAAGTTATAAGAATTGTCATGCATGTGCTTCTAACTAGTTTTCCACTGTGCAGGGATGGATCAAGGGATGAAATGCTTTGGGAAAGGCTGGGATGGTACAGAGAGGGTCTAAGGGATACCTGACATTCTCTCTGAGAGTTTCACAAAGTTTGGATGACATGCAACCGTGTTTATGAACTTCTACAGGAAGTCTGCAGGGGTTTCTACAGGAAAGTCCTGTAGGTCTTCTACAGGATGTTCTGTAATTCTTCTACAGGATGTTTACGAATTGGATTTTTGAGGATGGATGGTTGATGGAAGATGCATGGATGGTTATGGAGGTAGGATGGGGGTCTGAAGTGACCTAGGAACTGATGGATGGAGTGATGAGATGATATGTGGAAGGCTGATTTGGCTTTAAGGTAGTTGAGGCAACAATGGAGAAGAAGGTAGGGTAACGTGGCAAAAGAGAAGATGGGAGATGAGGGAACAGACTTGGTGATGGAGGAGCTGATCTGAACGAGGCTCAAATGAACGAGGAGGTGATGAAGGTGATAGAGATGCCCTACACAGTGCTTATTCAAACAAATCGATGAATTCTTGCCAACAAACCAAGTCCTAGCTAACTCAATCCAACTGTTAATGAATGAGTAAACAGCAGCCTTGTTTGAAAAGAGAACCATATACATCACATGAGAAATAACATGCCAAAAGATCTAAATGCATACAAACTCCTACCAATCTATTATAAACATGAGAAGCTACTTGAACCATCAAAAGAAACCTAAGTAACAAAGCACGAATTAAATCTAAAGAGCAGATTTTATTTCAAGAACGCAGCAAACACATAACGATAAACAAGGGAGGTACTGGGCGCTTGAGATGGGCCCAACCCCAATAACTACAGCCTCCCAAGAGAGATTTAGAGCTGGTGCAAAGCTGGATCCATCTTTATTAATCAAGAAATGAAAAGTACATCAAAACTGTCCATAAGGAGAGCTTGAGAATGAGCTGAAAGCAAAACTAATCCATGGCCTAAAAATCGAACTACAAGCTAGCTAACTAATGGCTAAAACAAAATGACTAACTAGCTACAAAAATGACTACCAACTAGCTACCAAAAATGACCAACCACTAGCTAACCAAAATGAGGCCCCAAGCCTTCTTATTTATACAATTTGAGGACCCAACAATCCTCCTAAAAGTTAGGGACTTGGCTGCCCAAGAATTGGAGTTAACAGCAGTCCAACTTGACTTGCTTGGCTGCCCTTGCGCTGATTGATTCGGTGGCCCTTGAACTCCGAGCTGATGGTGGAGAATTCGAGGTAAGGGCCCATAAATGAGGGGGACACCTTCCTACAAATCCTCTAGCTTGTTCAACCACGAATTTGGCTGCCAAGTGCTCATTAAGACCTTCAAATTTGTCTCCAAGTTGACCAACAAGGCTACACAAAGCACCCATTAGACTTGTTGGCATAATGACTAACCAAATTCACTCTATTAACATAAAAATAATCAAAAACATGCAATAAACAAATGAGAATGGTGGACTAAGCCAAATTAGGAGGTTGAATGAGCCCAAATAATTGTACATTTTTGGGGCTCATCACCTTCCACCCCCACCCCTATTAAGGTTGGGGTTGGGTGTGTTTTTTTCCTATCATTCACTACACCCACACCCCCAACCATATGTTTTCATGTTTTCCCGATCATTCCCTCCATCCCCTTCACCTCCACCCTATGAGGTTTCCCTATCACTCTCACACCCCAATCCCCACACTCATAGGGGTGGGGGGTGGAGAGAATATTAATAATAATGTTTTTCCTATCATTTCCTTCCTCGCCCACCCCCACTTTCATATGAGGATGAGGTGTTAGAGAAAACATAAAAAAAATGTTTTTTTTTTTTTTCCCTATCATTACCCCTTACCCTCACCCCCATATGAAATGAGGATGGGTGTGGGGGGGGGGGGGGGGGGGGAAATAGTGAAAATATTTAAAAATAAATAAATTAAATTATGCTTTCCCTAATATTCGCCTCGTCCCTCAACTATCCTCACCCTCATAAAAATGTTTTTTATGTTTTCCCTATCATTTCCCTCACTCCCACTCTCATATGAGTGTGGGGGTGGGAGAGAATGATAGGAAATACATAAAAACGAGGGAAAGGGTGGGTGTGGAGAGAATGATAGGGAAAGCATAAAAACATTTTTATGTTTTCTCTATCATTCCAGAATGGGGCTGGGGGGGAAATGATAGGAGAAACATAAAAAACATTTCTTTTTATGTTTTCCTTATCATTCACACCCACTAAGGGTGGGAATGATAGAGAAAAAGTGACAAGGAATGATAGAGAAAACATTAAAAACCTTTTTATGTTTTCTCTATCATTCACACCCACTAGGGTGGGAATGGTAACGAAAAAGTGGAAGGCGATAGAGAAAACATAAAAGGCATTTTTATGTTTTTTCCTATCATTCCCCTCCTATATATATATATATATATATATGCTTTCCCTATCATTCCGCGCCATGATGGTGGGTTAGATAGGAGTAGGGGGAATAATAGGGAAAACGTTATATATTATATAGGAAAAACATAAAACACTTCATATGGGAAATTGATAAGGGAAAACATAAGAAATGTGGGATAAATGATAGGGAAAACATAAAAAATAATTTGTATGTTTCCTCTCATTTAACCGCATCCTCACCCTCCTCATATAAGGGTGTGAGGATGAGGATGAGGAGGAAATGATAAGGTAAACATTAAAATATTTTCTAGGTTTTCCAATGTTTTTATGCTTTCCCTATCATTTCCTCACACCCTCACCCTCTTCATATAAGGGTGTGAGGTTGAGAATAAGAATAAAAAGAAATAATACGGAATATATAAAATATGAAATTAAAAGTAGAAATAGAAACAACGAATAAAAAATACATAAAAATATTTTTATATTTCCTTTATCATTTCTCCACCCTGATATATATATATATATGTAACAAATTATTAACTAAAATATACTCAACATAATATTGTGACTATCATTATAATCAACCTCCATAAAATGAATAAAAAAATAAAAACAAAACCTTATACCTTACTACTTACACTACATTTTAAATTTGTATATTTATTAATTTATAATTCCAATTTAATATAATTTAGTATAAAAATATTTGGTAAAACATTATGGAAAAATTTATAACACAAATAAATATATGTCATTTAAAAATCATTTGAATATGATCCTTCGAACTCATGACTATATTTCTAGTTAAATGATATGACTAATTTCCAAACTCATATATATATATATATATATATATAAAAATTTTCATTTCATAATTTTTAAACTCTTTATATATATATATAAACATTTTTATTTTATTTTGTTTTGTTTAAATTTTTTAGGTAAACTAGCATTATTATTTTAATCTAATATTTATTAAATTTTTTATTAATTTAATTTTTCTAGGGCGTAATTTAACTTATAAGTTAAATAATATTTTTCAATAATTTTTTATGATTAAATTTAACCAAATTGTAACAGAGATTTTTAAGAATTTGAGTTTAAGTTGTTTAATCTATAAATCAATAGAATTAGAGTGTGCCAAGGGTTTTTCAGGGTGTTGAATCCATTTGTGAAATCAAAGAAGTATTTTTAAATAACAAAAAATCATGATCTTGCTTGAAATTGTATTATCAGATTCTGGTGAAAAAGGCTATTTCGTTTATAAGTTAGACTATACATTTTTTTAATGTAATTTTGTTGGGTTTATTAATGTGTCAATGACTTATGTGACTAGCTTGTGCTATAAGAAATTGTAATTGAGGAACACACTTAACATAGGAGATACCACCCTGGATGCGGGTGATTGCAATGAGAAATAAGTTGACGGGATAGGGGCTGGGCAGGGCAGGCTGCCACTTACCCGACCAGTACAAGAACAGTGGAGGGGTTATGACACTCGGCGCACAGCACAATCGCATGAATGGTTTTCAGGATATGCAAGGCCATCAGATCGGCTGGAACACCAGGTCTGCAGTGAGGGAGTTAAGCCTCGCACGCACCAGCATGCAATGGAGAGCACAAGCCATCAAGGGAGCAGTAATGGGAGGAGACTCCCGAGACAGGGCTGGGAACGTTAAAGCCAGAGAAAGGCCGAGGAAGATGAACATTTCGTTGGCTCTGTCGCTCCACCAGCATACCTTCGATCATGCAAAGAACTTCAGGGAGAATGAGGGGAATTGGATCCCGACGCTGATGGTCTTGGCCTTCCCTGCGAGGCTGGTTATTCTCCTCCCCGAGTATCGCTCAGGTATTGCAAATTGGCCCTCTCATTCACATTTCTTGGCAACTAATCTCTTTGTTTGGTCTTGGGTCTCGCACACGCGCAGGGATTTAGCACATCAAAAGGAAAAGCGCAAACTCGGCAGAGGAGACTCAACTAGCAGGCAACGCCGCAACCAAGGTATTGCTCTACAGCTACAATCCTGGACCTGGGCCACTGTCAATTGCAGGATGCCTCGACTGAGACCAAGAATGGGTAGTCGCAGGGGGCAGCCGAGAAGAGCCCCAACAGAATCATCCTCCAGCGACTTGAATCATCCTCCGAGGCGCGGGTTTTCTTCTCGCAGCAGAAGAGGAAGATCTCGCGCCTCTAGCTCTCGGCCCAGACCTATCCCTACCTCTGGTTCTGCCATATTTACCTTTGACAGCGCTTTAAACAGGCCCAGGATCACAACCTATTTTACAGTGGTTTTTTAGGAGGAAAGTCAAGCTGATGATTTAAGGACTCAGGCAGGAAATTCAAGGGAAATCCCGGACCCCTCTTCATCATTTCAGCTGGCTGCGGAAAATACCCCTCAACGGGAAACAAACGAACAAGGGGGCAGAGCACAAGAGGCGATGATGGTAGATCTGGGTCCTGAAGCTCAGAATGCGACTCAGACAGAGGAACTACCTGATATGGGCTGGTGTCGAATCATTGAAGAGCCCATTGATGAATAGCAATGCCACCCACGCTTCTTTTTCTGGTAGGATGCCCCTCACCACTAGGCACGGTTGTAAGGCGACTCGGTTCTGGTATTTTTGGCATCCCTCAGTTCTTTTTTGAGTTTTTGAATTGTCTTATGTTTAAGAGTTCGTTCCCCTGCGTGGGAAACAAAATTAGACAATTTTCAAATGTGCTTGTTTTGGACAGAACTGCCTCCTGCAGGAGCAGAGTGCTTGACTTCGGTCATGATGTAAATTTACTATCTCCTTGTTAATATAATAGATATAGTTTTACGTAGAAAAAAAAAAAACAGGAGATACCAACCGCTAGCATGGCTAGATTTCTAGGTGTCTATTTCCAATTACTGTGAAGTTTTGAATGTGGGTCGCCATAATCAATGTTGACAACTTAACATAACTATAATTTCAAAACGAGAACTCTAGCCCAAAAACCCCTAATTAGTGCAAAAAACATGAAAAAACATGAAAAGTGATGATGTTGCATCACCCTTTTTTAGGTTTGAAATTCCAACATTTTCACACATGACATTAAAAACCAAAATCATGATCATGAAAAACCTTAAAATTTCAACAATTTTCAATTATGGCACTAAAGATCAAATAACATTACTTTGGAAAAACTTAAAATTATGACACTTTTCAAACATGGAATTAAAACTAAATATCAAGGGTATAAAAAAAAACTTAAAATTTCAACATTTTTCAACCAGAACATTATAAACGAAATTCATGACTAGAAAAAATCTTAAAAATCAACATCTACATCAAACGAAAATTCTACCAAGACATTTTTTTTGTAGATGCTAAAAGTATAATTGTTTTGAGATTTTAACCTAAAATAATTTAATCTATTTTTAACGGGACATTAAAATTGCAATATTTTTTAGCCTAATGTACTCAAAATAATGACAAACACTAATAATACCAATTTTTTTAATTCTTTAACTAAAAATATAAATTTTTAATTTTTTTAAAAAACAAATTAGATAATTAAAAATATATATAATTTCTAAAAAAATCATTAAAATTTAATTAAAAAAACCAATTAAAGTGATTTCAAAAATAAATTTAAATAAAATTTAATAGAGATGAAAAAAAACTTAATAAATTAAAAAAAATTATATTAAAAAACAATAATTAAGAATTTTATAAAAAATAAAACCATAAAATCAAATTCTTAAATGAAAAAAAAAAGGAAAGAAAATAAAAATGAAATAAAACCTAATTAAAAAATAAACAAAATTAAAATTAAAAAATATATAAGTAATGGAAATTTAAAATAAAAATGGTGATAAATATATTAAAAATTAAAAAACATTTAATTAAAAATACATTAAATTTTTTGAAATGAAACAAATGAACCATAGAATATTAAAGAAAAATTAAAAAATTTAATTAAAAGAATACAGAAAACATAAAATATTAGTAAATGGTAAATGGAAAAAACACAAACTATTAAAAAATTAAAAAGAAATCATAAATAATTTAAGTAAAAATGATAAAAAATTTGTTGTCTATTTATTCTATATTTCGGAAAGTTTCCTCACATATTTTTTAGTTTAATTTGTCCAGAATTCGATATAAATTTCTTGGAATCATAAATTTGAGTTGTAAACTCTCCGCACCCAAGCACCTTAGGGGTTTTTCATTGCGCTGAATCTATATAAGAAATCATTTATAAGAACTCGCTCTATAGTGATACATTAATGAAATTTACATATTTGAACTTTGCATCTGTGGTGAAACCATTTATAAGAAATTGCTCTGTGGTGATACATTGATGAACTTCGCATATTTGGTGAACCCATTTATAAGAACTTGTGTTGTGGTGATACATTGATGAACTTCGTTCTGCGGTGGTATATACATAATTGTTCTGCATATTTGAACTTTGCATTTTTGGTGAAACCATTCATAAGAACTCACTCTGCAGTGATACATTGATTAACTTTGTTTTATGGTGGTATATACATACTTGTTCTACATATTTGAACTTCAAATCTATTGTGAAATCACTTATAAGAAATCGCTCTGCCGTGATACATTAATGAACTTGACATATGTGGTGAAACCATTTATAAGAACTTCACATAATGATATCAGCACCAAATATTTGATCTTTGCGGTGAGAAGAACTTCGCATCTGATTGAAATACCTATATATCTCTCTATAGTTTTGAAGTATTTAGCCGACTCCACAAACTTTTGAGGTGCATTAGTTCCTTTGCCTACTCTCCCTTCTCTTCTTCTAAATTTTATTTCTTACAATTATGAGTACTTCTCCCCACATTTCTAAGCCTACCTCTAATAGAGGGAGGCCAAGAAAAATTACTTTAGAGGGCCTCTATCAATACATTGAATATTTAGAAAAGTGAAGAGAAGAAAGAGAAACACAATGTAAACAAGATTATCAACAATGCTTATGAAACACAAAATTGAATTATCCAAAATCTTTAACAATAGCTACAAGTTAAAAGGAAGAATGACAACATTCATGACTAAAATTCAAGGAATGAAAGTTAGGATACAAGAAATAAAACACAAAAAATGACCAATGTCTAAAGAAAATTGCACCCTCAAGGGCAAGATTAAAGAATTAAAAGAAAAACTAGATAATACTTCATCACTAAACAACACAACGAATCAAATAGATATCAAACCCATAAAAAATGAAATGAACAAATTAATTCAAGTAGATCATAAGTTCCACAAAAGAGCCTCGAACCTTATAATTGATGGTCCAAAAGAGAAAAATGACAAGGACACATTAGAAATAGTAAAAGGAACTAAAAACTAACTCACAAATTTAAACATATTATATAACAAAAGCAAAAAGGGTGGGAAAGATTCTTGAACATAAACATAGACTAATATTTGTTAAGGTAAGTTACAAGGACCACAAATTAGATATAATTAGTAAATCTCTAAGTCTAAAAGGGTTGGGGATCTTTATAAATGAAGATCTTATTCTAGAAGATCAAGTTGAACTAAGGAAAGAGGTCCAAGAGGTAAAGGATGCAAGAAAGGAAGGAAAATGGGAAATCATTAGAAATAGGAAGGTGTTTACGGTGCTAGAAATCCGTCAACCAAGGGGATCTCCCCGATATGAGGTCCCAAGTAGACCTCACACCATTTGGCATAGGAGTCCCATCCGGTACAAAGGCTCGGTTGCCATATACTTATAGATCTGACCTAGCTCTAGCTATCATCACATGAAAGTGTTGCGTTGGTATCTTCAAACAATAAGGTACATGTGCCTAGTGAGTGCGTAGTGTAACTATGTCAAGGTTCTCTTAGCGCAAAGTGGGAGGCTAAAGTGAGCCTCTAAGTGAGAGGTAGTAGTACCACCCAGGAAGAGACAAATGTGAACTAGAAAGAGTCTATCTAGCATCCAACAAAGTAGTCCACAGCGGATGCGGCAATCCTTAAAAATGATGTGCAAGAGAAAACACGTACACCATCTGGTAGAGTAGTGCACACAGATGTGACGGTCGTTATAACCAGTAAACAAGACAAGTTTGTCTAATTTCCTACAGAGTAGTCCACAAGGATGACACAACAGTGATAATCAGTACAACACATTCTCAACAATGTAAGTACTAAAACAACCAAAGTAGTTCAACTATCTTAGTACATGTTAAGCAAACATGAATTACAATTTTTAAAGAGTAGTATTATAAACATCTATAAAACATGCGTGAAAATGTGTTGGCCTTAACAGGCTTCAAAATTAAGCAAAAGTCCCAAGACACATTTGTACACCATACATCACTAGTCACAGTAGTGGGACATTGGAGCCACTCCTCGCTCCTCAAAAGAACTCACTGAAAACTCTCAAGGCTATGTGAGAGGAGCCAAGGTGAAAATTCCTTCCTCATACAACGGGAGGGGTCTATATAGCCAAGGGTGATTCTTGACCCTTATGACTCTTGGACTACCCTCATGACTGTTCAACTTCCTATGACTTTTCAACTGACATGACCCTTCATCTTCATGTGTGTGTCCGTTGGAATTTCACTTTAAATTACATTAAGCTACAACATATATGGTCCATAATAGTGATGTGGCCTCGACAACTCATGACACAGCTTGACATGACACTGTTGACATGGACTGGCTGGCTGTGGTGGCAATGACAAGTTATTGTTATTGTTGAGTGATGGATGTTTTCTTGGATGTGCTTTGTCTTCACCTCCGCATGGCTTGATGTTGTGGGTCCTTCAATGGTCTTGGTCTTGTAATATGGTTACATGTATGTGTTCCTTTCGCTTTAGCTTCTTTCGTCCATCCAATTGCAAGTAAGTCTTCTAGCATGTTCGCTCCTTCTTCATCTCGTTCGTCGTCTCACCGTGATCCATTAGTGTACCTATTCCTAAAATTCACTCATGACGGGATGAAATCAAATCCAAAACTTCCTAGTCTAATATTATGTGTTGTTTTCCATGGATCGGGCCCAGGACATATGTCAGGCTGAGAAGAGGGCCCAGTAACTGCACAGTGTGCAGTTCCAAGTTACAGGGAGGGAGACTGATCACTAAGATTGTGTAGAGTGCAACTCAGGCTTGGATGAAGAATGCCAGGGCACAGTCTTCACTATCAGGGAAAACCGCGTAGAGGCCACTGGGAGGCAATATTATTCAGTTGAATTCACCTATGGCAGCTGCAAGGTGGGACCCTGAGGGAAACCTCTGCGTAGTTTTCTGAGGGAAGAAAAAACATGGAAACAAAGGGACTAGAGAGGACACCTCTGCGTAGTTTCTGGGAGTAGTGCAGGCTCAGGTCTCTATGTATTGTAGGTTTCCAGCAAGCAGGAATGAGGTTTGATGACTAATATTGTGAAGTGCACAGTTCAGGTCGGGCTTTGAGTAAGTTTCTGCGTAGTTTTGGGAAGGAAGACATGCTGCTCACCTCTGGGATTGCACAACGCAACTGACCCAAAGGATAACCTCAAGCATTGCGTAGTTCCAGGGATCATAGAAACACCACTGAGGGTTGAGACTATGTAGTGCAGCTCAGTAGGGGTCCGATGAACTGGAGTTGTTCAGGCGGAGAGATTTTCAAGAAAATGGCTAAGTGTGAGGGGCAAGTGGACTTGTGAGGACTCGACATTGTGATCACACACTTAACATTCCTCGAAAACATGAAAACACTGACCATCAGGACAACATAATAAAGCATGACCCTCTGTGGGACTGTCTAGAGCTAAAAGTGACAAGTGCGACACTTGGGATAAACCTTTGGATGACCGTGATGACACTTGTGCGACAATGCTTACAACTTTGTGTATGAGTGCGATAGGTGTTTACATGGCTAGGACAACTTTTATACACAAATACCAACCTTCAAGGTCACCAGAATGATTCGCAAACATGACATAACAACCAAACATGTCAAAATATGACAATTGATCCAACAAGCGAAAGGGAGCAAGACACGTAGAGGAAACACATGGAATGACTTTCAGTGCTTGCAACCATGCATGTCATTGAAGACAAAATGATATGACAATGATAAGAAGTCCTTCAAGCTACACTAAGAGGTGTATTTCAAAATATGTGCTTTTTTTCCATACCTACCCTCCAAAGAGTTATGTGTCAGATGGAGTCTTCATGCGGTCTCAATCTTCTATCATTCCTTGGGTTCCTTGGTCTGCTTATCTTTCTCCTCAGCTCCTTGAGAGTTATCTAATATGTCATCCTTCTTGTGATCACTGAGAGACATATCTTCATAGTTTCAGTGAGTAGTGACTGCTGCAGGATGAGGCCCTTAGAGGAAACATCTATGTAGTTTTAGGATGCAAGGGAGACTGAGCAGCTGAGGCACAAACTATGCAGTTTTAGGATGCAAGGCACTATTTCGGTATGGGGTCCTAGGAGGACACATCTACGTAGTTTCAGGATGCAAGGTAGACTGGGCAGCTGAGGGACAAAACTACACAGTTTCTGAAGATAGTGGGTTCTGGCTAAGGGAAGGACACTAGACAAAACCCAATGCATAGTTTTGAATGCTAAGGGAGGTTGGGATTTCTGTGCATTGCACAGTTAGTGTGTGTGATGAGTGTGAAACATGTCTATGTGGTGAGGACAAGCCATTCTCAAAAAGCTTTCCCCTTGAAGCAAAAAAAAATTCCCCTTGAATGACAAGTGATGATCCCCTTCCCAAAGATGACACATACTATATAGAGATAAAAGCGTGAATGACTCTTAAGATTGAAGAGGGAAGCTTGAGATCATCAAATTACCAAATAAGTGACTAAGGAATGATCAATCACAAGATCCAAAATAGGCTCTAAAATTTGAGTACAGGCCAAATTTTTGGAAAGTGTTGCAGCCGCTACAACACTTGGCGACACACTAGTTCAATTCCACCTTCTCTATCTTGGTTCGTTTAGTGTAGGGCCTTGGTCCATCAGGGAGAATTGATTCATCATGCAGATTAATTCAACTTCCCCACTTACCCCATGGACAGATATGGTTCGCCTTGTACCAAATCAGTTGAACACAACATGAGATTCATCTAGATCAAAGTGTTTCGAATTGGGAAGGGTAGTTTAGTTCACGAGGTTAAGATTTAATGAGTATAGATTTTCGTCTCTGGTGTTGCTCTGCTACAATCAAGCCTGGACAATACCCCGCCTAAGTCATTTAAGAACACAAGCATTGCTCCACTGCGAGCGAGCCTAGACAATACCCTGGTGGAGTTGTCTGTTTCACCTCTCTATGCAAGAAGCCTTTCTCTTCTTTTGCCTTTGTTATTTTTTTAAAGAGAATTGTGCATAGGAACTTATTTATTTTTGGGTTGAAAGAGGAATCTCAACTTATTGAGACAAGGAGAGGTTGTTCCTTTAGAGAAGCATGTAAAGACCTCTGATTTAGGTTTGCTTGTTTATATTTTTTCCCTTATCCATTTCTACTAGTTGGATAACACTACAACAAAAAAAGACATTGGTGAGGAATGAAAAATGTCACCATAAGCTCATTGGTGATGGTAAAAAGAGCTTTTTTCACCAAAAATTGAATGTCACCAAAGGTGGCGTCGCCAAAAGTCTAGGTGTTGTGGTGACATTCAAGGTCCGTCATCAATAATGATTTATAATGACGGATAGTGACCATCACCATTTCATATGAGCAATGGTGATGAACCTTGGCCTTTGTCACCAAAAAATTGAACGTCACCAAAAGTATAGGTGTTGTGGTGACATTCAAAATCCATCACGAATAATGATTATAATGATAGACACTGACCCTCACCATTTCATATGAACAACAACGATTTATAGTGATGGACCTTTCATGGTTGTCACTATTGATGCATATATATTGTGGAATTTGTTGACCATCACCATTTCATATTTTGGTGAGGGTCGAAAAATGTCACCATAAGCTTATTGGTGATGACCAAAAGAGCTTTTGTCACCAAAAATTATTCGTCTTCATTCCATATCAATATCAGGGCACAATGGAATCAAACTACCAACCTCCTGCTTGTAAAGTAGGTGCTCTTCCATTGAGCTAGCACCCTTTAAAGAATTAGAATTTAGAAAATTAGACCTTGAAGTTTTATAAATTATAAATTCTACAACTTTCAATAAACTATAAAACTTTTTAAAGTCTTGGCAATCTTTTACTAAACAAGTGAAATAACATCGAAGTTGCAGGTATCTACCTAATGGTTATGGAAGTTATGAAAAGTGGGTGGAAGGAAAAATAGCTATATATAAAATACTCAATATGTTTAGTTGAATACTCAATTAGAAGTGAAACTTTGAAGACACTTATAGCCTATAAATGACCTATAATTATCAAACCTAAAATCTACAATTTCACCAAAGATTGATTTCTCACCTTGGGAATCATGCAAATCTATTGTGATAGCATAAAAATCTCTCTAAAAAACTTATTTGCATGCCAAAAAGTGAAAAACAATGAATATTATGATGCAATTATGAATAATGAGCTACATGCTTGAATCCTACTGGCTATGGGGTCTAGAAAATAGGTCCCAAGAAAACAATGCCACAATTGATCTTTAGTTTAAGGCTTTAATGCATGCACACACTGGCTTTCTCACCTTCAATTGCACACATTATCCTTGGTAGCAGTTTCCATGCATGAAGGGGCACTACCATACGAGTTTAGGGTTAGTGTTTTGATGTTATTGCTAGGGCACATAAATGGTTGCCTAGGTGCATTGTACTTCCTTGCCTTTCTAATTCTATGAAGGAAACCTAGGGTGCACCATTGTGTTGGTTGTTTAGATTGTATTTAGGCCTTATGCATTATACATTTCTTCTTTATAGTTCGCAAATAGAATACAAATGAAATTTTGAGTGGTTTTAATTCATGTGCTTTTGTTGTTCATAAAATCCAACAATATGAGTTTGAAGTTTTTAAATTCTCAAATTTGTTGTCATGATCGAAATTTTTTTTTCAGCCACCTAAGCTTAGGTTATATTATGTCTAAGTCCAGAATTTGCTTAACATGGTCTGAAATTTAACACTTTAACTTAACTAGTCTTAATAGTAATTATTATTAACTTTAATGTTATGTTATATTACTTATATGTTACATTCTCACCTTAATAAATAATGCATTACTATTGTCATTAAATTGAAGCTTCTTGTCTTCACCTCTAATATCCCTCATCACATGAGATCTAATAAAGCATTTAAACCGTTAATCACATTAAATTTCTAGCGTAGGTTTTTGAATTGCATTGCCCCAAATCAACTATGATGGGTTTTAGACTAGATTACCCCTAACCATCGACCATGGGTTCTAATTTAATTTCCACATAGATTCTTGCAACTTAGTCTACAATCTAACATATAAGCCAAAAAAGGTTGACCAACCAAGAGGGTGTATTCATTGCCTAGTGCTGAGACCACCATTTTCACCACCAAAACTTGTAGCCGCTGTCAAAACTCAGTCTACAATATGAAATATAAGCCAAAAAAGGTTGACCAAACAAGAGGGTGTATTCATTTCCTAGTGCTGAGACCACCATTCTCACCACCAAAACTTGGAGCCACTGTCAAGCTCAATTTCATAGTAAATACTTAATAAACCTTGTAACCAAAACCAACACATGCTTAAGATTTTCCAAAATTCATGTGCACCAAAACTTGAATGCATACCTCTCTTTGCCCACCCAGTAAATATTCTCAATGACACCAACTTTGTAGTAATACTTGTTCTACCTTGATGTTCTGTGTGATTTCCGTGTGCTTTCTTTTGTCCATAATTTTGTGTATCCATCAATGTGCCTGCTTTTGGCCACAATTTTGTGTTTGCATCACTTTTCCTACATTTACCTCAATCATGCCATGCCACAAGCTTTTGTATGTTTTCTCTGACCACAATTTATGTGTGCCCATTGTGTGTCAACCCTAGCCTTTATCATGCAATGTCATAGCCTTATAGACACTTACTTGTATGACCAATGTCGTCATATTTTCAAAAACATCAATGCTACTCCCTTCCAAACAGTCACATATATGCTCTCATGTTGATTTGCAAAAAGCCTCAAAACATCCATGGCTGATGTGAATTCTATAAAGAATAACAAAGGATAAGGAATAACATTTGCTTCACTGTTTAATTGAGAGAAATAAATCGATAAAAATATGCAACTATAATTTATGAAACTCAGAAGAGAGATGCTATCTTCAAGAAACAAATGCCATAAATTCCAATGTTGTGAAACAACACAATTTTTAACTAAATTAGAAAAGAAGAGATCTTGTTCTAAATTTCAATCACATTTGTTACAAATTCATTAGAATGCATACATTTGAAATCATTAACCTTGGAAAAATTGGAGAAGAGGTAGGCCTCCGAATAATATCACTGTTTTGTTTAGTGGTTCCCAACCTGTAAATTACTGTAAATTTTTGGTAAAATACTATCTAAATCTCTAGATCAAAATGTCTATGACTATGTCAAACCAAAAATATAATTACCTCTCTTATAAATCCATGGCCAAGCTGACCACAAGTTAAATAATTACATCATATATCCCTAGTTTTTCTTAGTTCCATTACATAAGCCATGCAACACAATAAAATAGTTTTTAATCACTACAGATTTGGAATACCAATAGTCATTTTTATTTGAACTCGGGAATAATATACAAAAGTACTTTTATAGATGTTGTTAAAATATTTCATACTTGGCTCCTTCCTCTTCACGAATGGAATACATTTAGTAAAGTTACATGTGATTCTCAAGGAATTATTTTGATCAGTGTGACGTCTACACTCTTCTTTTCTAATTCAAAAGTAATGTGCCTGTAGAGTCTAGTTATCATTGTGAAACAAAAGTACCATAGTTTTGAATTTTATTTTTAGTTATAATACAAAGTTCCCTAAGAACACTGTTAGGCATCCTAGTGTTCCATGAAATTTCTAGGTTCTAAGTTTTAACATAAACTAACTAGGATTTTTACTTTTGGCAAAGCTCTGACAACCTACCATGCAAAATAATAAATTATCCACACGCTTAGAAAACATAAACGAAATGTCTGTTTGGAATCTATGGTGACTTCTTTTATTTAGCTATGGGGGAAATATAATAATATTTAAACATTATGATTAACTATAGAGACAAAAGAAGCCATAATTTAGTCAAGATGAGGCATGAGACCATAGTTAAGAAAAAAATTGACATTGATTCAACGATTGGTTGCAACCGAGTATAAGAATGTCTCACTGGGAAGCAAGGTCTCATATGATTAGAAAGCATGCCGATAATTGGGTTAAAGATTTCACAGACATTAAGTTATCTTGGAGTAGTGTCAAACAAGGCATCAAAATTGACTACCGAGTACGTTGCAAAATACTACTATAAGAATCCTATCTTTCTCATTGGTCAGTTCTACCGTACTTCCACAGAATAACTACGCGTATGTGGAAACCATTAGGGGGATTATTTAGTGGTTCCTTATTTCTTATCATTTATGGGGTCATTTTCACTTTTATGTTGTTCTTTTGTCAGTTGTTTTGGGTTTGAGTGGATTCTGAATTGTTCTCAACCCTTCAATCTTGAGGATAAGTGGATTCACAGGATTCATAGTTTTTGGCTCTGGGTCCTTGCATGGTTGGTCATCAACCATCCAAGGCCATCCAAGACCTATATGGCTAAGAGCATGTTGAAAAATGGGCTTTGCTAAATTTGTGATTAAACCAGAGACATGTGAAACACATTGTTTTGGACTACTTGTTTGCAAGAGACTACTAGCAAGATATTGAGGATCAACACTAAGTTTTCTTCTAGGAAAAGGTGCATTGGATACTGCAAACTTTGGAAATTCTTGGTATCTTGTGCTCTTGGCCCTCTAAGGGATTTGGAATCGCCTAAGAGTTATGCCATTTTTCACATTTTGGAGGCTAAAGTGGAAATTTTTTTTTGCTAATGAGGAGAAACAAATCATCATGCATCTTGTCCACTAAGATTATGAAAAAGATGTATGGATGGGCAAAATTACAAATGGTTCCATGTGCTGCCACAACAAATTAGAGTGATGCATATGCACTTTCAATCCACAGTGTATTATAACTTATATATGTGCAATTTGGAATTTGTTATTACACATTCAAACACCAAGTGGACTATTTATTTTCATTAACAGAGCTGACAACACTAATTGCTTAGGTCATTTCTTGACAATAATATGGTATTAACCACTTACATATGTTTGATATGATGCTCAAAATAACCACTTAAGCTTTTGAAGGTTGATCTTTTTGCTGGCAATTAAAGCATGGTTCATTGGAAGCAGATTTTAGTGGAAACTGGTACATAAGTAGTGGCTTGAATCCATCTTTTGATACATTTGATTGCCAAGTTCATGAATTTTATCTGACATCAAAGAATCTCATAACAAAGTTATACTAGATAATATCAACCCCTGATGGTGGCTTCTTCATTAGTTCTACAGTTCAGCGATTTGTGCAGGACTCATCTCAACTTGGAATACTCTACAATCATGATAATAAATATCCACATTATCAGGATGACTGGTCTCTATTTGCATCTTGTAAGCACGTATACAAATGCATCATACATTTTAATTGTTAGTAGTATGTAATGAAGTCATAGTGAACTACATTTGGCTGGTTTCATGTTTATTTTTTCGTAATTTCATTATTTAAACATGAAAGGAATCAAACAAATAGAAGTACTTTCCATGGTAACATCTTAGAAGATTCCCTTTCCAAATAGTTCAATGAGAATATCACTGTGCAAGTCTGCAAAAAATTAATGAAATGCAGACTGAGCTCAAAGAACTTGATGTCTTTTAAATAACTATTGGGAAATACTCTTGAGCTAAGGTAAAGCATATTTGTGCATTGTAAAATGAGTGGTGGAAGATTGTTTTTCTTACCTTCTAAGTCAATTGGTAGGTCTCCTAGAGGCGTCTTGTAGACTGTAGCCTTTGAGAGAGCACACCTTGGAGTGTAATAGTAGTGTGAGGGGCCAAGAAGGAACACTCGAGACCTGATAATTCTAGAACATGACAATAAATATTCATAATCAGACCTTTTGGGGAGAAATATTTTCCATTTCATTGCCCCAATACATTATGTAGCCTCAAAAACAGAGACCATGAGAACAATACATTCTTACATTATTAAGGACATAATCACCTTATAGAACATAAAAATGCCTACATTGAACTTGTTCCTTGGAAGCTTATGTATATACCAAAACAACTACAAAAAAGTATTTCAATTTAACTAAGATTTTATGTATTTATGTACCAGATAGGAAGGGGAAGGGATGGCATTATGGATTATTCTGTCAATTAAGGGAATACTTTCCTGGAGATCATGAAAACAATCCATATTAATGCTATTAATGCAAATTGTTTTCCAATTCCAAACATATCATGCATGATGAGGAGAAGAAATCAAGACTCGCATGGTATGTCTATTTGCTTTTAGAGAAAATCTGGCAGGCATCCACTTTCATAGTGTGCCACTTAAACTATTCTACTAAATTCTCTCAAGGGATTAGATGATTCTGCCCACAAAGTGTACCTGGCCTTCTTCACCGACATAAATGCTATGTGTCATCATTTTCAGAGCAATGCATTCAAGCAAGATATAAAAAGGGTTATGAATGAGTTGCAGTCATCTGTAACACAACCCTTTATTGCACTAGAGGTGGTTACTAGGTTACTCAACTCTCCTATACAGTTACCATAATGGGGTAAAATATTTTTTGTTTTTGTTTTTGTTTTGTTTTGTTTTTGCTTTTTTGTTTTTTGTTTTTGTTTTTGTTTTTTTGTTTTTTGTTTTTGTTTTGTTTTGTTTTTTTGTTTTGTTTTGTTTTTTGTTGTTTGTTTTGTTTTGTTTTTTGTTTTGTTTTGTTTTTTGTTTTTTGTTTTTTGTTTTGTTTTGTTTTGTCTTTTTTTGTTTTGTTTTTTGTTTTTTGTTGCATATCCTCTCTCAAGGTTTTCATTCCAAAATTTATCAATCGTTGGGTCTATGATTTCAAATTTTTGAAGACACTTATGAATACCTATTAACAACCTTGTAAGAGGAAGGTATTCAAGGCCTTTTAGAAGATGATGAAGCTTCCACTGAAGAAGATGATGCATTTTTAGAAGTTTTGGCCCGTCTTGAAGATAACAGTATGCCAAATTTGAAAGAGAACCTTGAGGTTCTTCCAAACTATGATGATGTGCATGCTTTCCCAGAAGAGGGAAAGGAACATATATCTAAATATGATTGCGTTGATATTCCAGATCAAGAAGGGAGCTTTGAAGTTGGTCAAGGAGGCACACTGGATCAAACCCATGATGAAGTATTTGATGAAAATATTGACTCTATAACAAAGTCAAGTTCTGCTGGTTTAGCACTATTTGATGGTGATGACCTTGCTTCTCAGGAAGCCCTACAGAGTCCATCACTTTATTACTAAGCCTTTATTAGGCCCAAGTTCTAATTACAAAGTCTAAGTTCTAATTATGACCATTATAAATAACACTACCATAATGGTCATTTTACATGTTTGTTCAAACACTGAAAAAATAAAACCTTTAGACAAGCTAGATGTTTGCAATACACTCCAAAATAAGCTCTTCAAACAACAACTGGAACTGCATTGTATCCAACAAAGTTGACGAAGTACACATCACATCACCATCCCTTTGTCTTACCATTGACTCACCAGCCATATAAGAGCCATTGTTAGCTAAATATTTATCCTTTCTACCATGCACATAGGACTTGGCTTGTTCACTAAACTCATTTCCTCCATATCTTGCCTATACAACACATCATAATTTTGTGTTTGTTTCTCTAAGGAAGCACCATATCATGTAACAACTTCATATTCACCCTCCATGTGATCTTCTTCTCATCAGTTACAACAAATAATGCATAATATACCCATTGTTTATCTTTTCTTCTTTGCTGATTTGGATTTCTTTCAGAAGCAACATCATTATCAACTTCACTTCTCGAGATCTATCTGACGTGAGCATCTATGAATCCTATGAATATGGTTAAGTTATCACTGAAATTACACCATTCTTTCTGTTGAACCAATCCTGCATTCTCATATGGATAAGATTACGAAAAGATGTTTTAGCTTTTAGTGGACTGAAAATAAGGAAATTGAAGGCATTCCCTTGATGAAGTGGTCAAAGATAGCTAACTTAAAATAACAAAGGGGGATGGGGTCTCAAGAAATATATGTTTTTAGCCAAGCCTTGGTAGCAAAGAGCCTTTGGAGTGTATTATCTAATGAAACGATGGGAGGCAAAGTCATGAAGTGGATATACACGAAGGAAGGGTCCACTGAAGAATGAATAAGGGTACACAAAAAATATGTATAGAGCATTAATTGTTTGCAAAACATTAGTTAAAGCTTTCCCTTAAGATGAAAGATGGATTGCATGAAAAATAGGCAAAGGAAATAAAGTAAGAGTTGGGCAGGATCCATGGAAAGGGTGCAATGGTGATTTTAGGTTGTCAGACCCTTTGCTATCAGATCTTCATGACTTAAGGGTATTTAAGATTAGGGATATAGCTTCAAATTTGGCAGAAGGATGGTTTCAAAGGTGGAAGACATAAAAGGAGTTGCACATACAGGGGAAAAGGTTGTTGAATGGAATCAATTTGTCAACAGTCTAAATCACAACACCATAACTCTGTCAGATCAGGAAGATGGGCTTAAGTGGTCAGAAAATAAAGCATCTGTTTTACACATTAAAATTTGGAAATGAGGCAAGAATGCTTGAAGACCAAGGTGGTGGAAGGAAGTTTGGAAACTTGAAAATCCACTTAAAACAAGAAAATTTCTTTATTTAGCATTGGAAAACAAAATTCTTACATGGGACTATAGGGGAAAAAAATTGGAATGGACTAGATGGTATGTTTTATATAAGGCAGAAAGTGAATCAGTGAATCACTTGTTTGTCCTTTCTCAAAGCTAGTGTGGAAAGAAATTTTTCAAATAACAAATGGAAAGAAAAAGTGGGACAAAGACTCTTTAGTGAGCTGTTTTGAGCATTGGCATCTTGATAAACATATTTCCATTCATAGATATTTGCCATGCTTTGTTTTGTGGGGATTGTGGTTAGCTAGAAACAATGCATTATTTCAAGGTAAAGAACCTCATCCAAGATTGGTGGCTCATTAAATAAGAACTGGCTATGGGGGATGCTGGAAGCCAAAATATCTAAAAGTCCAGAGAGTTATGAAAGATCCAACATAGATCATTATACAACCTAGGGTTACTTTGATGGTGCATGTCAAGAAACCCCCAGGTAAGTGTGGATCTGGATGTCTTTTGTTTTTAAATAACTCATTATTTTTCTATAAAATTTGGAGCTGGGCAAGGGACTGACCACATAACTGAGTTGTATACGTTGTGGCTATTGCTGAGACCAATTGTATAAAGAGGTGATGGAACAATGAAAATTCTGGGGGATCCAAAACTGCTGATTGATTGGACCAATGGACATAAGATGATAAAAAATTTGGTACCGAATACAGTCATGATCAGAGTTTTATAGATAAAAATAAATTTTCAAGTAATTTTGTTTACCAACATTTACAAGGAGTGATACAAAGGCCAACTCTCAAAAGATGCTTTGTTAGTGTAGAAGGGAGTCTTGATAGAGCAATAGTTTAGATAAGGAACTCTTGTCTCAGAATCAGAAAATCATTTCATGATTTTTCAAAAAGATGATAAAATTCATGTTTAGTTCTTGAATAAGACAACCATGATACTTAAGGACCTATATGTCCAAGAGTCCAAGATACATTTTTGATGATTTGAATGAAATTCCCAGATAAATCCTTATGGAAGATTGTAAAAGGTATCTTCTAAGGTAGTCTGTAGATAGGTTCAACACCTATTTTGGCCAAAAGGCTATGACAATGTCTATTTTGATTTCCTCTTGAAATAAGCGCTCTCTCTAGTATACTCTACTCATTTCCCATATCGATTTGGGGTACGGTTCAACCTGGATCCTTCCAACCTTTTCATAAAAAAAAATCATGGAAAAAAATATTAACCGAGATATACTTATGGAAGAAATATTCGTTGAGGAGAATAGTGATGATGATAAGATATGACACTTCATCAATAAGTTTTAAGAAACAAACAAGCATTGGGTATCAACGGTTTACCAATTTTCTATGTTCAAGAATGAGATCATGGAAATACTGCCAGATTCAACGCCTTTCTTTGAAGATTAGGGACGTACTGACTGGAGGGCATGTTAGTTGGTGTGGTCAAGGATCATCGAGTTCCTTTTTATAATATTTATGGGATGGGTGTGCAAGTCCCAAGTGTGGAGAAAATTACACAAAAATAATAGTTACATAGCCTGCAGATGTCTCAATATTACACAAGGATCTAGGTCACGCCAATGGAATCAAATATGACATTCACAATACGTAGTTGTTTGTTCTAGACTCTTCTAAAATATTTTTTAACCACCTATCAAGGCTATAAATGGGCATTAAATTCTCATGCAAAAGGGTTAGTTAGACTAGTTGTCACTCTTAATGAGGGCTTTGGAGAGTTCATTGAGACTAGGTGCATGCTATGGTTTTGTATTCTGCAATGAGAGCTTTGTGCCTATAATGGTGCATGACTCTAGTGTGTTTATTTTTACAATGAGTTAATATGAAGCTTCACCTAATGTTGTGGTATCTCTCTGTGTTTTTATGGTGTTTACATGAGTATGAGTATGGGGATTGTGGTTAGCTAGAAACAATGCATTATTTCAAGGTAAAGAACCTCATCCAAGATTGGTGGCTCATTAAATAAGAACTGGCTATGGGGGATGCTGGAAGCCAAAATCTCCAAAAGCTCAGAGAGTTCTGAAAGATCCAGCATAGATCATTCTACAGCTTGGGGTTACTTTGATGGTGCATGTCAAGAAACCCCCAGGTAAGTGTGGCTCTAGATGTCTTTTGTTTTTAAATAACTCATTATTTTTCTATAAAATTTGGAGTTGGGCAAGGAACTAACCATAGAACTAAGCTGTATGTTTTGTGGCTATTACTAAGAGAAATTATATAAAGAGGTGATGGAACAGTGCAAATTCTGGGGGATCCAAAATTGTTGATTGATTAGGCCATTGGACATAAGATGATAACAAATATGGTACTGAATACAGTCATGATCAGAGTTTTATAGATAAAAATAATTTTTCAAGTAATTTTGTTTACCAACATTTATAGGGAGTTTGATACAAAGGAAAACCAGCCCTCAATCTATGCTTTGTTTTTGCAGGAGGGAGTCCTGTTAGAGATGGAACCCTTGTCTTAGAATCATAAAAATATTTTTATTTTTTATTTTTCTAAAAGATGATAAAAATTCTTGTTTAGTCCTTGAATAGGACAACCACGATACTTAGTGACCTGTATGCCCAAGAGACCAAGATACGTTTTTAATGATCTGAATGAAATTCCCAGATAAATCCTTATGGAAGACTGTAAAAGGTATCTTCTAGGGAAATCTATAGACAAGTTCAGCACCTATTTTGGCCAAAAGGCTATGACAATGTCTATTTTGAGTTCCTATTGAAATAAGATTTCTCTCTAGTATACTCTAATTGTTTCCCATATCGATTTGGGGTGCGGTTCAGCCTGGATCCTTCCAACCTTTTCATAAAAAACATTCATGGAAAAAAAGTAACTGAGATATACTTATGGAAGAAATACTCACTGAGGAGAATAGTGATGATGATAAGATAGGACACTTCATCAATAAGTTTGATGAAACAAACAAGCATTGGGTATCAATTGTTTACCAATTTTCTATGTTCAAGAATGAGATCATGGAAAGACTACCAGATTCAATGCCTTTCTTTGAAGGCATGTACTGATTGGAGGGCATATCAGTTGGTGTGGTCAAGGATTTTTGACTTCCTATTTATAAAATTTATGGGAAGTCTCTAACTAATTTAAACATGTTTCATGATTTCTGAACAGGATGAAAAAATAAATCAGATAGGAGGATATTTTGTTTAGCTAGTGAAAACCAAGGTAGTAGAAAATGGGATAGTTTAATTACTCAATAAAAAACTCCATTCCCATGTATCTCAGCCAAAAAAGGAAATTTATAAAAAGGAACCTAAACATTAATCACAAACTTCACCTGCATAGCTCTCCCCTGTCAAACATAGCTCTCATCTTGTACTCTGGAAACTTTTTAAACCAGCCATGAAGAAATAACACGTTATTGGTAGTTGCAGATACATCTGAGCATCAAACCGGATTCTATATAACATTCTATATAGTGAAGTAGAAGGTTTAACATGTATTTTTCATCTGATACATGTTGTGATGTCATTGGCACCCATATAGTACAATGGATCATTAGAATATGAAAATCCAACTCCTGCCGAACTTTCCAGATAAAGCATGTTTGGTTCTGCACATAACAAATTAGCATTGTCCTCATTTTTTTTAAACATATTTGTAAAAATAAAGGTGTAAGAGTGTATATATAGTACAATGTTGTTGAGATTTGTAAGAATCATCAAATACATGTACAAATCAGCTAAAATGCATTAATATATTATGTTGATTATGTTTCTACATGCTTATGATCAATGTACTTTTCCTGAAAAATAAAATATTCGTAGGTATTAACTTTGTTCCAACTACAACTATTTCGTATCAATTTTCCTTCCTTGGGATAAAATGGACCATTCTTTGATAGCGCCCCAACTCCGAATGAAGAGCATCCAGGCCATGTAATTTTCCAGAACCGAACATGATAATGAAATTTAGTGTGTTTATGTACATTCTTCAGAGACCTTGTTACAATTTACAATAAAATTTGAAGAAAAAAATCAAATCAGCTCCTTAGCTATTGTTTTCTTTAAGTCTATCTCCACCTGCTATATGTATAGCATGAAAATTCACATTGAAACCCTAAGAAGCTTTGAATAATCATATCGAAAACCCAAGAGGCTATCAATGAACCTAACATTTAAATATCAGTTAATATTCAACATTTCAAAGGTTCAAACCAAACAAGAGAAGTGAATGAACAATAAATTATCCCCTTGGATAGCTCAAGAATTCAGTAAATTCAAGAACAATAGAAAATGTTTTTATATGAAAAGAAGAGTGCCATCTACATAACTTTTTTCTTGAAATATAACATGTATGTTCAGTATCATCCCTGTTGAGAACACCAAAAATGTTCTGAGACTGGAAAAGAAAGGGTAGCATTATAATTAGCCATCTCCCTATACGAATTAAGAACCCTATCATCCATGTTTTATACTTTTTTGACATTTAAACAATAGGAAAATGAAAATGAAAAAATCACTCATTCCACTAACCTCCATTGAGCCAAAAAACCAAAGGCTTCAAATATGGATCTGTTTCAGTTTCTACAAAGTAGTAGAACAAAGCTCGATCGCTCCTCTCATTCACTGTGACATATCCAACATATTGCTTGAAGGTCACTATAGGCTGTCTAGAGAGACTGTTCACAGCATCACCTGTTGGAGCTGAGAGGACTTTCATGAATTTTTTGTGGCCAGTACCAAAGGGATGAGAATTAGGATGATTTGTTCCATATAACCATTGGTAGTATAATTCATTTTACACCAGATAACTCCCAAAATATCTTATGCATTCAGAAATGATGTTTTCCAAAATTAAGGAACAACTCATAATCACTCTGAATGGCATCTTTAGAAACAATGCAACCATCGCCAATGTGGAGGGAAAATGGAACCGATAGCTCAGTATTTTTGTTGGAAGATCTGGTCAGGCCTTGGTCCTATTGAAGAAGAGCACCAAGCACAAGAATAAGCAATCCATGATCAAGCAAATCGAAATACCAATTGTAGGATATTAGGTCAGAATTTTCTGTTACTTTACTCTTCTTTGATACCAATTGTAGGATATTGGATCAGAATTTTTTTTTTGCAATTGTTAACCATGGCAGGTGTTATAGCACCATTTATCACTCTTGGTAGATCTGATGCTCTGATTATGGCCTAGGGCAACCCTTCCTTCTAGACTTGGTCCAAAATCTAAAAAGCAGTGTTTTATTCCCTATATGCTACTTTTCCCTGTGATAAAAGCATGTAAATGTGGGTCCTCATATACCCAACCCACGTACATATGTTAAAACATGTAAAAAAATAAATTTCCTTAATTTCGGGCAGAGTTCATGGGTTTTACCTATTACTCACCTCCTATTTCCCGTGGCCCAATTGTTTCCCGATTGAAAAATCTAATTTGGAGAAGTATAAATAAACCTCCATGGGAAGGCCTTAAGGGAGAAGATATGAGATATTGATACTATAGTGAGATTATCCCTGATCGAGTCTGATGAAATCCTTGTGCCTCCTACACTCCCCAAAGCTTCAAGAAACCCTTGTTTCCTTGTTGGAGATATCATTCATCTTTCTTGAAGATATCCTTGTATTGGTGACTGAGGAAGATTGATGAGGCCGGGAAAGGACGAACCCAAAGGATGGTTCCACTTGGAGCCAGAGAAGGACTCAAGTCGTATTTCTCCACTTTACTTGTAACTAATTTCAATAAAGGAATGTTGTTTTGTTTATGATATTAAATGTGTTTATGCATTTATTTATATTATAATTCGTTTATGAATCTTACATTGATGCATAATTGTTCATTCATTTATATGATTTAAAGTTAATATCATGAACATGATTTACATTTCTACTGTTGTATATGTTTCATTTAAATAATTTTCAGGTTTCGAAGATATCAAAAGAAGCTGAAGTTTTTCACCCTGCGAGATCTACTCAAATGTAGGATTCCCAAGTAATGACACTCTTACACAATTCAGTAGAATAAGTATTTAGGTTGATTGCTTGAGAATTTCTTGTTGTGGTTTTCCCTCTGCTCTGTTGGGGTTCTCAACCCAAGACCCTAGGGTGGTCTCATCCGCAATAGAATTTGCGACTTCGCTAGGGATAACATTCTTGTTATTCCTAGTTTGGGTTGTTTGTTCTCAATCAAGGTTCAATTTCTTGATTCCTTGCTTTTACAGTGTTGTTTGATCCGTTAGTGTCCCAGGCATCAAGTTTTATCTTCTTGATCAGACTTTGATTTTTTTTTCCTAATTAAGCTTTGTATATGTTGCTTTCTTAAGTTATAGTCGTGTATACATACAGGTTTCTTCAAGTAGACTTGTGTATATGCAAGTTTCTTGTATTAGAAACACGTGTGCATGCTTCTGTGTCTTTACACAGTAACGTATGAAATTTTTTGAATTGTTTTTTCAAATCTTTTTGCCTAGTTATATCTTATGCTTGGTGTTTTATGTTGTTGTATGGTCATCTGCTATTTGGAGAAATCAGTTTTCCTACAAGCTTTTTTTTGCAAAATTTCCTTCTCACTGAAAAGTCTTGTTTGGCCTAGGATTGCTACTTAAGCAAGTTTGTACTTTGTGTCTTGAGTTCAAGGCTTCTTTTTGAAGTTCTTGGATGTTCTGGTTTTCCAGAACAAGAAATTGATTTTGATTTCATTTTCAGCCCAAATTTCAAGTTCTCTTGCTTTGCTTTTCCTCGTTTTATGGCCTTGTTGCTTTTTGTGCCTTTTTGAGAGTCTTTTTGGCAAGTTTGAAAGTATTTCTTTCTTGACATTTTGTTGGTTTGCCGAAATCTTTTGCTGCCGTTCAGATCAGTTTGTGCAAGTTTGTAGTCTTTCTTCATTTATTCCCGAGTTTTATAACTTATGAGATTGGACGACTCCTATTTCTTGATCTTTAGAATTTTAGTAGTACTTTTGTAACCTTAAAAAGTTGCTTTTGTTTCCTTAAAAGAAAAAACACAAAAAACATTTCTTTTTGTTTTTCTTTTTCCAAGCTTTTGGTTTACAGTTTCTTTTGTTTTGTTGTTGAGAAGTGAATTGTGATCTTTTGCAATTTGTTTTGCTTGGTTTGGAAAGAGATTTGTTTTTAATTTTTTTCCCTCTTCATTTTCAAGTTGGCTCATTGTCTCTATAAAGAACCGCATTTGCTTGTGAGTGTTATTTAGGATCTTGCATCATCATTTTGACTTGCATTAGGTTAATTTGCATTTTTATGCATTCTTAATCTTTTTATATTTTGGGTGTGTGGATTGTTTCAGAAAAGAAAAGAAAAATATTGTGATTATATATAGGTTTTCATAGAACCCAAGTAGAAATCACTCTTCATATAAGAAAATGATTGCATCCATATAGTTAGTTTTATATTTATTTCTTTTGCATCATAAAACATCATTAGTTTCACTCTCGTAATTCCCCCTGACTTAAAGAACATCTATATAAAATCAAGCGATCTAATAAAATGAAATAGAACTTTTATTTTTTTTCATTAATAAACACCAACAAGTTTAGGTTCATTAGGGCCTTGGAATAGGTGAGTGGAGAGTTAAGTCTCCAAGGATGCTCAAATTACAAAACTTAGAAGTTGAATAAAGAGTGAAACCCAATATCAATAGAAAGACTAGGAAAGCTCTATGACTGGGAGTTAAGCATGAGGGAGAGTGAAGACAAGGAAGAGAGATACCCCCTCTCCTACTTGTTGGATCCCACCTCACGACTGTTCCACATGGATTTTGATATGAGTTGGTATCCATAGTTGCCTTTCCTAGGGATCGCATAGGTGGTTGCAGAGGGGAATTCCGTGGCACTTGAGGTTGACGTTGCGTCACGTTCAACAGTACTTCTGGAGGGTACCCTTGCGAAGCTTGGGTGTTTGCACCGACAAAGGCTGTTGTTTGGAGGTCAGCGTAATTGATTCTAATACCTTCGCTAGTAGGCCTGGTGCGTAACTACCCTAGAATATTTTCGGAAGGCCCTTGATTTTGACTTCCTTGTATTTTGGTGTCCAGTGTTAGTTACCCGAAGCGGAAATACTTAAAATTTTTTTGATTGCTTGTATATTTAGGGCTTTTTAGAGAGTGCTCTTTGCTCCTAGTTGGCCTAGCTTTACAATTTTTGAGTCTTTAGTTATATATTTTTAAAATAATTCAAAGTGGCTGATCGACTGGCTCGTTGGTCTAGGAGACTTCGTGGGCTATCACCTACGAGTCCTGAGCCTTCTCCTCGAAGGCGTAGGAGCAATCCTGCCATTGATTTTCAACTGGTGGCAGTAGGCGCATTGAAGATTGATCCTCCGGTTGGAGTTATTGATTCACAAGATAGACCTAGTACAAGTAGAGAGTTAGAGAGGAACACTCCAGTTATTTCTTGAGTCCTCTTCCAGTCAAAAGACAATATTGAGGTTGAAGAGCTTTCTGAGTCTATTGCAGCTCCTAATTCTCCTCTTCCTCCTGATTATCCAGACATTTTATTATACGTCAGGACTCCAACCAACAAGCCTTCAAGCCCAGGTCTATATCGATCTTTTCCTTTGATGACCACTACTGGAAGCATGGCATCCACAACAAGTGCTACGAGTATGAAAACTCCTGTATCCGTACAAGGAGGGGGAACTATTTATATACCTTACTTTACTCCTACCACTGCTATATTTGGTTCTACCTCTATTCCATCTTCAAGTGGAAGTTCTCAAGTTGCTGTCTCTGGCATTGGCTTTTTCCCTTTTGGAATGCCAACTAGCGTGATTCCTTTGGTTCCTTTAAGTATTCCATAAGCTGCCTCCACATCCATGGCAAGTGGATCATATTCTTTTCAGGGTTTCCCATTTAGGGGTGGTTATATACCACATTCCAATCCAACTTTGGGATCGATGCCTTTTTCCTCTATGGGTCAAAGTTATAATCCGTTTCAAAGTTGGACAAACCTTGCGGTTAGTGGGTTAGGAGCTGGGAATCAATTTTATTTCGGTCAACAAGGGAATATGCCATATTCTTCTGTTAGTTCTTTCCAGAATTTTTCTCCCTATGCTAATGCATGGAACCCTTATCAAGGGCTCTATGCTCCTTTTAACACTTCTCTAGGGGGCAACTTTACTAGTTACAGAGGTTTTTTGGCAGGAGTTGGTCAAACTCTAGTTATTTTTGGACCACAAGGGGCTTCTTATGGTTTAGTTGGGTCTACGATTTACTTTAGGCAACCTGGTGTCTTCACAAATATAGGCCATTCTTTTTAGAACGTTGGGAGTTTTGCCCACACTGAGTGGAATCCTCAGGGTCTGCCACAAATCCCTTTTTTGGCAATGTTAAACTTGTCAGATCTCTCTAAATTGACTAATATCCGATTAGTTATAACCCAGTTTGGCCTCCGGTCCCAACCAAACTTCCCTTAGATATACCAAAATTCGAGGGGAAGACTGGTGAAGATCTAGGTGACCACGTAACCACTTTCCACTTATGGTGTTCGTCCAACTCCCTGATAGACGATTCAATCAGGTTGATAATATTTCAACATACCCTAATTGGAAATGCAACTAAGTGGTACATAAAATTTCCAAGGGGCACCTTCACTTCTTTCGACGATTTGGCTACTATCTTTTTTGTCAGGCCAGGAAGTAATTCCTCAAAGAAAAATTGATTCATATATCATATTCCTTCAAGTGGTCTTTATTATATACATGAGGGAGAGACTATTCACTTCATCTCCCGATGACTGTTCATATTACTTATTATTTATTTACATTATATTCACCCAATCCTAATGATTAGGTGTCAACATCCCCCCCCCTTAATCTGAAGGGATGTTGGTGAGTCCAAGCATCATTCTGAATCTTTCAAGCTTTTCTCTTCCAAGTGCTTTGGTGAAGATGTCGGCAATTTGCTCATTAGTGGAACAATGATGGAGATGGATCGTTTTGGCCTCAACGTGATGTCGAATCAGATGATATTTGGTATTGATGTGCTTCATTCGATCATGGAACTTTGGGTTCTTCGCCAACTTTATTGCAGAGGTATTGTCAATCATGAGTGGAGTTGATTGTACTTGTTTTACCTGCAAATATTCAAGAATTTTCCCGAGCCACACAATTTCTTTTGTTGCTTCAACTGCTGCCATGTATTCTGCTTCTATTGTGGAATCAGCTGGAACTGATTGTTTGTGTGATCTCGAGGAGACAACTCCTGATCCAAGACTCATAGCATACCCTGAAGTAGATACCCTAGTTTCTTTGTCTCCATCGAAGTCTGAATCAGAGTATCCGATCAAGCTGAAGTCGTCCACCTATGTATACTTGATTCCAAAGTCTTGAGTTCCCTTCAAGTACCTTAGAACTCTTTTTGTAGCATACCAATGTCCCTCACAAGGCTTTTGCATAAACCTGGAGAGGATTCCAACAACAAACGAAATGTCTGGTCTGGTAGTAGTTAGGTAGTTGAGACTTTCTACAAGCTGTCTATACTTTGTTGCATGCTCAAATTCTTTTCCTTCAATAGATGTGAGCTTTAAGTTTTGTTCGATTGGAGTAGTAAGAGGATTGCATTTTGTCATGCCAAACCTGTTCAACAGATCTCCAATGTATTTCTTTGAGAAAGAAATATGGACTTTGGATGTTGGGTTACTTCAATACCAAGATAGTAATGAACATAGACGAAATCATTCATTTCAAAAGTTTTCCCCAATTCCTTCTTTATGGATGCAATGTAGCTTTCATTGTTCCCTGTCATCAAAAGATCATCTACATATAAACAAGATATACAACTGTTTTTCCAACTTTCTTGACAAATAAAGTTGCGTCATCAAGATCATAATGTTTGAAATTGAGTTTCAGAAGATGCTTAGTTAGTTTTTCATACCAGGCTCGCGGTGCTTGTTTGAGGCCATACAAGGACTTCACAAGTTTGCATACTTTATGTTCATGTCCTTTCACAGCAAATCCTTCAGGCTAGGACATAAAAACATTCTCTTTTAGATCTCCATTCAAGAAAGCAATTTTTACATCCATTTGATGGACCTTCCAACCGTTCTAAGCTGCTAGGGCAAAGAGTGTCTGGATGGCAGCCCATTTTGCTATGGGGGCAAAAGTCTCCTCATAATCGACCCCTTCCTTCTGTGCAAAACCTTTTGCCACAAGCCTAGCTTTGTGCCTGTCAAGAAAGCCATCAGCTTTATACTTGTTCTTGTAGACCCACTTGCAGCCAATTGGTTTGGTTCCTAATGGAGGATCAACCAGCTTCCAAGTGCCATTATTTATGAGGGCATCATACTCTTTTTGCATTGCTTCTTTCCATTCATCATGTGAAGCAGATTCTTTGAAGGAAGTTGGTTCAAAATCTGTAGACAAGTTCAATTCACAATCATAAGAAACATCCATATCAACAGGTGAATTAGAGTCATCTACATCACCTCCATTTTGCTGGTTTGAGTTTCTAGTTCCTGTCTTTCCAACCTCATCAGGATGAACACTTTCAAGTGTCTTTGTCAGCGACTTTGGGGGACCTTTCTCAGATGGTCACTTAAAGCATCATTCATTGTTGGAGTTTCATGTAGGGGAGAGTGTTCTTCAGAAGAATATTCCACATGTTGATCTAGTATAGGAATCCCCCCTTCAAGATGTGGAATCTGATTATCAAATTCTTGAAATGATTTTTCTTTTGCAAATATATCCAAGTGATCAAGTTGCCACTCAACAACATTGTCAGTTTTGGATGATTCAAGAAAAATTACATCTCTAGATACAACAAACTTTTTATTTACTTCATCATAGAGATGATATGCTTTGGAGGTGTTTGAATACCCCAGGAAGATACATTTACGACTTCTAGCACCAAGTTTGTTTCTATGTACCTTTGGTATCAAGGCATAACAGGTGGAACCAAAGACCCTGAGATGCTTTACCGAAGGAACATGTCCATACCACATTTCATATGGAGTCTTGTTTCTAATAGCATTAGATGGAAATATATTCTTTATATATGCAGCACATAGAACAACATCAACCCAAAACATTATCTTTACATTTTTGAAGAAGAGCATGGATCGTACCATATTTAAGATTGTCTTATTTATTCTTTCAGCTACACCATTATGTTGGGGATTATAAGGCACAGTTGTTTGATGTTTGATCCCATGTTGGAGAAGATAGTTTTCAAATTCATTTGATGTGTATTCTTTTCCATTATCAGTGCGAATAGACCCAATATGAGATTGTGCGTCATTTTCAATCCATTTATGAAAGTTCTTGAATGTTTGAAAGCATCAAATTTGTTATTCAATAAATAAACCTAACACATTTTGGTGTAGTCATCAATAAATGTCATCATATATTTGTTTCCATTTTCATAAGGAACAGGCATTGGACCACATAAATCTGAATGAATGAGTTCAAGTTTTCTATGTGCTCTTGAATGTGAATCATGAAAAGATTGTTTTCTATGCTTTCCTAGAATGCAAGCATGACATTGCTTAAGTTTCCTAGGAATTGTAGGCAAACACGCAACACCATTTTTCTCAACAAGTGGAGGCTGTCATAGTTCAAATGTCTAGGTCTAGCATGCCATAATAAACTTGATGGAAGTGTACCTTCTTCATGATGAGAATTGTATGAGAAATGTTGTGCACAAGAAGAGGTACCTTGCAGCTTGAGAATCCTTTCTTCTTCTATTCCCTTCATGACAAGTGAGTGGTAAGATGCTTTTCTTACCTCAAGCTTGCCATAAAACATATAAATGGAGTGACCTTGCATGTTCGATATGATGTTGGAACTGAGATTCTAGCTAATTTCCAATAGGATCAGGCAACTCACATTTTGAATCATATCGAGGAATGGAGGAGAAGGAAGAGGCTTATTAAAGCTTATATTCCACAAGAATTCCTTCTTGAATGGTTTCTTAAATCATTACAGCTTGAGATGTCTAACGACATGTCCCTCTGTGGTGTTTTCATTGAAGATCAAGCTATTTTCAGAGCCTGATAGTTGGAACTTATATATTCTCAGTCTGGGGTTCTTCAAAAAATTCTACTTGATGCTCATAGATCCAAGGTGGATATAGACAAACCGAAGCCAAATCCCCATGCCGACGGGCTAGTCAGATCAATTCATGCCAACAAGGCTACCCTGTTGAATCAATTGCAACCGTTGTCTTTACAAATTGCTTCTTCTATGCAGGCATCATCGTATGTATCTACACCTTCCCAACTAACGTCTATAAACGATGTCCAAACCTCTAACCCCAAAGGAAACCAATAATTTTATGGGAAGAAGAAAGAACAATGTAGGAAAAAGGGGGCCAGGATGGGAAGGGAAATGCAAACAAACCTGACAATGATGCCAGAGGGGGTAGAAAAGAGTCCAAGAAAAAAGTAAAATTTCCATGCAAGTTATGCAATGGGGATCATTTGACTCATCTCTGCCCTAAGATCCAAGACGCTCAGCGCTTGTTAGTGCAGCAGGGGTCCTCTAGCTCCCAAGTTGTCCTCACTAACCCTTTTCCCCAAGGGCAACAATTACTTGCTGGCATAAACTCAAATGCTGTTACCCCCACAGGGGCAACCAAGAAGGGGATAATTCGTCAAATGTCTTCATGATGAGCTCGCATATTTACATTGCTACGCAATCGCGTGATTATGGTGAATCAAAATAATCTAAGGCTATGTCTACTTCCAATGACTTAGAGCCGCTTCATATTGATAGGCCCTCTGTTGAGTCTATACCTCAGATGCCGAAAGGCTCCGCAAAGCACTCGACCATTAACCCTAATGCTAGGGCAGCCCAGAACTACTCGATTGTAGAAGATCTGGCTCAAAGTCCTTGTGCTATGTCAGCGTTAGAGGTACTCCAGTCATGCCCCACTTAGAGGAGTGCATTAATCTCGCCAATCAGAGTAGTAGATCCAAAAAAATTTCTTGTGCTCACTTTTGATATGTCAAACATCAAAAAGAGACTTCCCCATCATATGGCTTTTTAGATAAAGTCTACATATCGAAAGACCAACATCTTTTGAACTGTTATCGATGAGGGAGCTTCCACATGTGTGATGTCCATGTCATGTTGAAAGGCCATTGGATAGGCTCAAGTTGTTCCTTCACCGACTCTATTGATGACATTTGATGGACATTCTCATAGGCCACACAGGATTATTCCAGCCTTTCCCATCTGTGTTGGGGGAAAGGTGGTAAATATTTAGGTAGAAATAGTTGATGCGAATCTGGATTACAACCTCCTCTTAGGTAGGAATTGGGTTTATGAGATGGATGCCATAGTTTCATCATTATTTCACATCCTTTGTTCTCCTCATGAGGGGAGGATTGTAAAAGTTGATCAAATGGACTATTCTCTGGGTGACTCCCACACATCTTCTCATTCTACTGTTTTGTTAGTGGACAACCCCAGGCAACATGTTGAGAATTTAGGAGTTGGGATGTACTCTTCTTTAATGGGTTTTTTATCTTCCTTCTCCTATAGCTAGAATCAATGATATTTCATCCTCCAAGGGACCTTCTCGAAGAGAGTTATTTCCTCATTATTTTCTAGGCCCTTGTCCTTTACCTTCATTAAACACCACATTAGATGGAGTGCAGGTAGGTGGAATGGGAAGTCCTATGTCTGTAGCAGAAATTTCTTATCAGTCTATTGTTAACTTTGCAGACTCCCATTCTACTCCTTTCTCACCAGAGGAGTTAGATGGAGATGTGGCTCGGGCATGGATCCTTGATTAAACCTCGGCTCAGGATTGCTTAGATACAGTATTACCATCTAAGGAATAAATCCTAGAAGAAATGATGGGTGTTGATAGACCATGGGATGTTCTACATCATCATTCATATTTCCTCCCTCATTTGCAAGAAATTGAGGCAAGCTTGTCCTGTCCTTCTACGAGTGATGTTCATATAGTTTTAAACCCTTTGGCCCCAGAACTTTATTGATCAAATTATTGATGAATGTGCGGGTAATGAAATTTTTTCGTTCATGGATGGATTCTCTGGTTACAATCAAATTACTATTCGTCAAGAAGATCAACACAAGACAACCTTTATTTGTCCTTGGGGTATGTTTGCGTACAAAAAGATGCCTTTTGGCCTAAAAAATGCTAGAGCCACTTTTCAACAGGCCATGTTTTATGCTTTTCACGAAATCAAGCACGTTATCGAAGCATATCTAGATGATCTAGCTGATCGTTATCGAAAGAGAATTGATCATCATAAGCACCTTCAGTTGATGTTTGAGCGGTGTCATTTTTATAAAATCCAGTTGAAGCCGAATAAGTGCATTTTCGTAGTCACATCCGGTTGGTTGTTAGGATTCATCGTGTCAAAAGAGGGGATTCATATTGATCCCTTCAAAGGTTGAGGAAATACTTCAGTTTCCTCCCCTGCCTTCCATACATCAACTTCAAAGCCTCCAAGGAAAAGCAAATTTCTTGAGGAGATTTATAGCCAATTACACCAAGATCACAAAAGGATTTATGTGTTTTCTTAAGAAAGGGGTCCCGTTTTTATGGGATGATTTCGTGCAATGATCTTTTGATGCTTTGAAAAAAGCATTAATCTCTGATCCATTGTTGAGTCCACCTGATTATAGTAGAGATTTCCTCTTGTATCTCGCTGCAGCAGAATCAACCATTGGTATGGTTCTAGTTCAGGAAGATGATGCCTTATGTGAGCATGTAATCTAATATCTAAGTCGAGGCTTAGTAGGTCCTGAACTGCACTATTCTCCCATCAAGAAATTAGCTTTGGCAGCTGTCCATGCTATCCAACAGCTTCGGGATTACATTATGCTTCAAAAAACATTCGTCTTAGCAGCGGTTAATCCATTTTAGTTTATTCTCAGTAGGCGAGTGATTGAGGACAAATATAATAGATGGATTGTCATTTTGTAAGAATTCAATCTCGAATTCATGTCAGCTAAATCTAAGAAATCTTTAGTATTTGCAGAGTTGATATCAGAGTTGCCTTATGAGGAATAAATTATTCACGAGGAAATTTTTCCTGATGAACACTTATTTCTTATTTCTTCACAAGATCCTTGGTATGGGAATATCATTATATATATCCAAACTTCGAAGTTCCCTCCCGCTTTTTCCAAAGATGAGCGTAGAAAGTTGCATCACCTCGCTAAGAATTATGTTATTATAGGTGACACATTGTATCATTGTGGGATTGATTCAATCCTTAGACATTGTTTAACCTTGGAAGAAGCCGAGTCAATTCTTAATGATTGCCATAGTGGGGCTTGTGGTGATCATCTATTTGGGCTTGCAACAACCCAAAAAATTTTGCGAGTTGGCTACTTTAGCCCTTTGATATTCAAATATTGTATTGAAGTGGTGAAAATACGCCATCCTTGTCAAGTCTATACTCGGAAAATGCGCACAAATCCAACTCTGCTTTTCCCTATTGTCATCGTCGATCCTTTCACGAAGTGGGGCATTGATTTTACTACTTGTAATCTACCTTTGGCAGGAAATCACAAGTATATCATAATGACCGTAGACTACTTTACGAAGTGGGCTGAGGCCATGCCTACTTTTAAGAATGACAGTGAAACAACGACCTTGTTTCTATTCAATCAAGTTGTTTCCCTGTTTGGTATCCCTAAAGAGATTGTCACTGATCATGGCAGTCATTTCCAAAATAAACTAATGTATGATTTGGCTCTCAAGTTGGGTTTTTCGGTAAGATCATTCATCTTCGTATTATCCTCGGGCCAATGGGTAGGTTAAATTCGTGAACAAATCCCTTAACATAATCCTACAAAGGACGATTAACAAAGCTAGATCCAATTGGCACATCATGTTGTATTTTGCACTTTGGGCATAATGAATGTCAATTAAGACTGCCACTGGCTTTACTCCTTTTCAACTGGTTTACAGGTTGGAATCTATCTTTCCTATTGAATGTGAAATTCCTCCCCTTAAACTAGCTGTTGAACTTCTTCCAGAGACTTCTAGTCTCGAGGAGCACCTCGTTCATTCAGAGCATCTTGATGAACAACATCAAGATGCTGTCACGATAAACAAAGCCCATAAAAAGAGGGTAAAAACACAATACGATAAAGTTGTCCGTCCTAGAATTTTTTCTAAAGGTGACCTTGTCCTGGTCTATGATCAAGACAAAGAAGCCTTGGGGGTAGACAAGTTTAAGTCTATGTGGTACGATCCCTTTATCATCAAGCGAGTTTTGAAAAAGGGAGCTTATGAATTATTTGACTTTGAAGGAAACAAGTTGGTGGAGCCTAGAAATGGGCTCTACCTTAAGAAGTACTTTGCTTAGGCTTCGGCTGAGCACTTACTTGTTTGTATATATTGTATATTTGTACATATCTATCTGTCCATTTTAGTGATGTCGATATTTTTGATTTGCTTTGGCAGGTATTGATAGACGATTCAATATATTTAGGATTCACCGATGGTGCGAGTAGGCATACCCGGAACCTTGCTTCCGCAACTTGGGTGATTTATCATCCATCTGGCCAGTTGATGGTTTCGAGAGGAGTATGTATCGTTCCTGCTTTGAATAATATTGCCGAATGTACTACCATTATTAATTTGCTACCAAAGTGATATCTCTTGATATTGATTCGTTAGTGGTTTAATTAGACTCACAACTAGTGGTATCTCAGCTGAATAACACTTATTTGGTACGTGATCCTTATTTGTATCACCAATTTCTGAGAGCAGATTGTTGCAACGATCATTTATTATATCATGTATGTTCACATTCCACGATCAGAAAATTACTTAGCTGATTCTATTTCTAATCAAGAATTGGACTGGCATATAAATTATTCATGAAATTAAAAAACATAAAAAATAATCGAAGTATCTTCTGTATATATGATCGTCATAAAATCACATATATATAGATAGAGTGTTTGTGTCTAAAATAATATACAAAAATCAGGACAAAATGACCTACAAAACTTGGTCTTATGCCCATCATCATGTATAATCATAAAAAGATCTGATCATCTATCTGGCTGGCTCAGGATGAGCAGCTAGAAAATAAACAACAACATTGGCCACACACCGGAAGAGTCGAACCTAGTCCTGTGGTACTCATACCACGCGACGTCGCATCTCCTCGGGTAAGTCCTCTATGGCTATCATGGGTACCTGGTGAGTCAGTCTCACCAAGTTCCTCTGAAATGCATGGAGAACTCTCTTCGTCTCAACTGCAGCCCCTTCAACATCTCTTCCATGATGCCTATGTCGAGGAAATCCGTCAGGTCTCACTGGCCCCACATCTGAAACATGATCATATATTTTGTAAGTGTCTTGTCTCATATTTTTTTTTTTAAGTTCATTTATATTAAAAATCCAAAAAATCTTAAGAAATTCAAGAAATCAAAAAATTGTTATATATGGCGCCCCATGTTGCATCTAGTGGTAATATTGAATCTGGATCTCCTCAGAAATCAATTCCGGCATAGGGGTAGTTATCGAATGCGATGACCTGTTGATCCTACCATGTGAAAAACTCATCATTAAAAGTTGTCATGAGGACATCACCACCCCCTAGGAGTTTCATCAGGTCAGCCCATCTGCCCATCCGCGGATCCCTCGGGCTGCTAATGGTAGATAGCACCTCGGGTCAAAGCCCAGGTACTTTCTAAAAGAAGAACAAGCATAAGATTGTGCCGTACAAAAAATTCTTTGTTTGACACTTCTGAATGGAAGTGAGTTGGTTCTTCATGTTGGTCAGTAGAGGTGTGCACCAATCAAACACAGTAGTGAGGAATTCCATTGCTAGGCTCATGGATACTCGTGAGGCCTGATGTAAAGCAACAGAACCATTTACCCTGGTGATGGTAAACAGTAGGATATTCAAGGATAAGCTCTCTACGTGCTTGATTGGAATCTGACTTCCAATATTTTCAGGATGACCAGGACAGTATATGTGGACGTAGTCTTCAACACTGAGACTACCTCTTGTCCTTCCGGTAGAATGCACTATCTCTCCCCTTCGAGAAAGACCGATAATGAAGTAAATATCTTTGATCTCGATCCTTAGGGGCATCTGATCGATCATGAATGCATCATCCTCTACACTCTAGTAATGAATCAACAACTCAAGCAATTGTGTGTTTTCTTTCATATTTGGCATTTTAAATAATTTTAGCAAGCCACAACCTCTCAAAGCATCCAAAGCATTTTGATCCTCCATTACTTGGTTATCAATGGCACTATGCTCCCTTTCTCTCCAGGTGATTGTCATCTTGCCCAAAAAAGATGTTTCAAATCATTAGATTCATGTTTTAAATTTTTTACTCGCACACATGCGCGTTTCCTTTTTACATAGTTGTGTTTAGGGCCCTTGTATATGCAGGTTACCTATATTCAACCCGCATGTATTCAGAGTTGAAATTTTTAACATATTTTCCTACGGTCAAATTAAAAAAAAAACAGCTAAAAAGTATCGCAAATGATTAAAGGCATGATAAAAGGGTAACCTGGAAGTTTTGGAGCAATTTTAATGGTTGAATTGGATGGAGGAAAGTTGTTGGAGTTTGTCTCCACATCTCCTTGCTCAAAACACAAATGAAAAAAATGTGAGTCCAAAAGTCCTTATATAGGTTGCAAAATGAAAATTATTTTTTCAAAAGTTGATTTTTATCTTATGCACTTTTGACCTTTTGGCTTGGAGTGTCAGGAATGGGTTGTCTTTATAGGAAATTTTGAAGATTTTTTAGAGAAAGCGTTTTGGTTCCATGACCGTAGACCCGTCATGGCAGGTATCGTTTTCTTACTAGCATATAGGTTAGGGAATACCACTTTCCACTGCTGATCTAAAATCACCCCTAGGTGACCTTAGGAAATTAATGAAGGTATTACAAACTGATGTGCTGGTGTGTGTGTCTATGTTATCTTAGGCAACAGATCGATAAGATTGGAAAATAAATAGACACTTGAAACAATAAGAGATCACAGTAATCAAAACAGAAACACAACAAAATTTAATAAGGAGTTCACCCAATCCTCCTGGGCTACGTCTCCTGGTCCAGCGTTCAGTGGTGGCCTTTTTATTATGTTTTTAAAGCAGATTCTTACAATAAGGAGCTCAATCTAAGTCTCACTTGACAGAGGATGATCAGTAGGGTGGCACTTGGAATTCCCAAGTCCTTAGAGTTCACAGAATCCCCTTACTGAATTTCAACCTCAATTGTTCTTTGTCTGCTCGATGCTGCCCTTACTCTGATGGTCAGCACAACTTCTCTGTTTTCTGCAATTTTGCCTTTCTTTTTGTGTCTCTTGGCCTTCGGTTTCTTCACTGCTTCTCTACCTCATTGTCTCTCTCTTGTCTCTGTCAGCTCGTGGCTTTAAAGCCAGTTCGTTTCTTTGAATGTTCGCTTCGTCTTCTAGGCTCTTTGAATCGCTTGCCTCTATCTGCTGGGACTCCTCTGCCCTGCATCATCGTTGCTGCGTAACGCTTCGTAAAGAGGTGGCCACCTGTCTTCTGCAAATTGAGTGTCAATTCTTCCTGAATGATCATTTTTTCCATTATTTCCCAGATGCCTGCGAAACAGATCCTTCTGTAGACTCATCAGTCAAATCGGACTTCAAATCTTTATGCGTCGTAGCTTATTTTTCCCTCGGGTCTGGTCATCCATCAGGTTGAACCTCCACCATTTTATCTGGAGCCCCCAGATCCTACAGTCTTTGCTTATATGGCGCGGTTGACTTGCTCGACCGTTAGCCCGTGATGTAAGCTGTTTTTCTCTCTCCCCGCTGGACACGCGTCACTTGGTGTATGGAATCGCTGGGTCTTCGACCAAACCTACTTACCGCCCGAAATGCCTCCGATATTCCGCCGGTTTTGAGCACGGGACCCGCCTGTCAGTTATAGCACTTTCCTACGATTTTCTGGTTTCCCTTGTGACCGAGTGCTCGGGGCTTTTCCTTCTCGAGGGGTTTTGCCTAGTGATTAGCGCTTTGCACTAATCACGTATCAGAAACAACCTCCGTTTCTAGGTTTGAGCTTCCCAACTGCCATTTTTGTGCCATGCACAGTCTCCATGGGCCAACGGTCAACGCTCTTTGACCGAAGGTCCTCGTTGCTCCATGCTGGCTACAAATTACCATTATTTAGAGGTTATTTCTAATAGCTATAAGATTTTTTGAAGTCTGTCATTCATTCTTAACAATCATGGAATTGTTTGAGGATCAAATTCGGATCACGACCTTCCCACTGAAAAAGCTTTTGGACCACCAAAAGTTGGTTTTCAAGCATCCACTAAGTGAGGATATAACTTTATCACCTGTCCAATCTCTATCCATTTTGCACTGCTTGGATTTGAACCCCTGAGCCCAATTCTGAGGTACTCAACATCTCCCCTGTGCGTCATTCTCACCTTCCTATCCAGAGCTGTGTCTTCCTGCAATTCATTAAGATATTCAGGTAGCAGGTCATCAATAAAAGGCAATTGACTCTTTTCTTCAAGATCTTCAATTAATGAAGGTTCAAATAGTCTCAAGCTGTTTGCATTGACGACTGAGTAGATGTGCATATAAGCTAGCAAATCAAGGCAAAAATCATTTTCACCAATTTTCTCAAGGATCCTGAAAGGTCCATACCTTATTGGTTTCAGCATTTTACCTTCACCTTGCATCCTATCCTTACTGATATACAGCCAGAATTGATCACCAACTTCGAAACTATGCTCCATCTGATGTTTATCATGCCTTGCCTTGTATTTGGCCTAGCTCTTTTCCAGCTGTTCCTGTACTGCCTGATGGATCTCTTGGATTTTTTCAATGAACCTAGTTGTCTTGTCCACATCGCTGTGTCCCTCAACTGTTGTGCCCTTACCAAAGACAAAATCCAAGGGAGACGTTGGTGTGAAACCAAAATAGGTCTCAAAAGGAGATCTCTGTGTGGAAGAATGTTTGGCTTGGTTGTAAGCATGTTGCACATAACACAAATGTTCATCCCAAAGCTTAGGATGCTTGCTGCAATATCCCCTGAGCAACTGGATCACTGTCCTGTTGACTACTTCTGTCTGGCCATCGGTTTGTGGATGGAAAGCTGTGCTTTTCTTCAGTTTGGTGTCCATCAGTTCCCACAGACTTGACCAAAACTTTCCCACAAATCGGGTGTCTCGATTAGATATAATGGAAGTGGGTAATCCAAAATGAACCCATACATGTTGAAAGAACAATTTTGCAGTTTGTTCAGCTGTAATTTGTTTATTACAAGGTATCAAAATACACATTTTGTTGAACCTATCTGTAGAGCGATAAAAAGGTGTCTTTTTAACTCCTAATTACCTTCACATTAATTATCAACCCAGGGACGACTTTTTATTTCAAGAGTGTACTCAGTCTGAGGCGGCTATTTACTCAAGAGTAATGTTTTGTAGTATAGTGCTTAAAAGATACAAAAGTAAATGGCTGCATGTCTATAACTTAACTGCTTCAAAAGGCTAAATCACACCAAGCATTGCATCAGTCGAAGGTTCGGTAGCAATAACCCATCATTTTCATAACTGATGAGAACAAATCCGAGGTCTAGGAGCTAGGTAGCAGATGCTGGGGCTCACTACAGCCTGAGATCGTCCTTGATGAATATAAATGAAACGACAAGTAAAGGAAATAACGATGAAATAGAACAGCACATCAGCCAAGGGTTTGGTGGCAATAACCTATCCCTTTCATAACTGATGGGAGCAGATCAGAGGTCTGGGAGCCAAATAGCAGAAGTTGACACTCACTACAGCCTGAGTCTGTCCTTAAGAAATGGCAAGTAAATGAAACAACAAATTAGCAATCTTGAAATAGACCAGCAATTGAAATGGAATAGCAATGCTAAAATACTAGAATTAAACAACAATCTTAAATGGAACTGAACAACAAAACTAAGTAATTAGAAAGACACAGCAACTATAAATGTAATTGAATCAGCAACCTATCAGCATGAACATTAATCGCAGTTATTGAAGCAACAACAATCATAGTTATAATTGAATAGTAACTTAATTGAGCAGCCATTGCAATTATAAATGAGCAGCAATTAAATGAACCATAGTCTTAATTAGATAGAATAGCATTAGATCAGAATTATCAGCAAGACATTTCAAGTTATAATTAATAATTCTATCACTGACACAATCCAATTATGATTTCAACGAAATTTTCATAAACAAAAGATTATTGAACAAACAATTTAAAGAAATGAAAAGGAAATCAAACCATCACACGAAAGCAATTGTAAGGATATGATACACAGCACCGTACTCAACCAGAGGCTGGGCCCTTAGCCGCTAGCGGATGCTGCTGGGTTACTTCAGAATGAGAAGAATAAACAGCAACTCCCAAATCATTTATTAATCAGCCAATTGTGGAATCATTACAGCAACAAAAGCTTGAGAATTACAGCATGCAACAATCCCTATCCTATCATGAATAATCCACCATCATTCTTCATCATTTTTCCATCATTTTTCATCTCCCCAAATCATCCCATAAATCTCCCATCTCTGATCTCTGTTTTCATTTAAATAGAGAGAGATCAGAGAGCAGTTACAATACAGATAACTACAACATGATTTACATTACAAAATTGGATTGTTTCCAACCAATTGATAAACAAGAAGATATATTTCCATCCAGCTTTCAACAAGAGCAAGACGAATTTGGCTTTGCAGCTGAGATTGGGAGGACGACCGCAACAACAAATCTCAGAAAATCGTGCTCAAAGAACCCTACGTTTCTCTCCGTACAAGCCGAATTTGGGCAAACCGTTTTAAGGTTAAAGTTAATTGGGTCCGTTCTGGACAAAACCCATGTTCCGGATTTTCCAGATTCATCTTCATTTGCTCAGAATCTCAACCGCAAAACCGTCACTTCTTATTCCAGCGAATTTCTGAGTTGGCACTTTTAATGATCAAATCTTCAATCTGAAAATTATCTTGGAGACTAAAAATGGTGAATAATGTTACAACCAATTTATTAAAACTATCATTGATAAATTATAATAAATGACATGATGAAGAATAATAGAAATGGGTGGAATAAGTGTTCAAAAGTGATAATAATAATGGCATATTAACGGCCCAACATACCCCCACACTCAATATGTTGCATGTCCTCATGCAATGAAAACTGAATATATTGCATGTCCTCGTGCAACCCAAAGACAAAAACCCATGTGTTAACCAAGCAATAAAAAATATGTTCATCTCAGCTCATGAAATGGATAGAACAAATGAATTCTTCCTTAATTAATGAATATTCACTTTTTGTAAACTTGATGAAGGCATAACAATTTTTACATTGACATTCAACTATATGTATATATGAAGTTGCAACAAAATATGATATAAGTAACAACAAACTTCATTAACCATTCTCTCAAAAACTACAAACCATCTTTTGTTGAAATTTGGCAAGTAGATTTATAATATATGAATGCCTTTATGATCCAAAAATCGGACTGTTTTGATGCACGGATCATGAGATATAAACAAAATGGCTGTAGGTGAGAGTGCATGATTTTCGAAATTTTATGAACCAATTTATCTTGAAATTGTCTGGGTTTTATTAATGATACGTCTGTGTTTTCCAAAAATCACGAGAATTGAGTTCATAGTTTTAAAAATATTATGGAAATCAATTTTTACACTGAAATTGTATGCCTTACATGAGAAAGAAAATAGAAAATATCCATCATGCGTAGCAATTCCTCCCCCTCTTTGAAAAATTAGCATGCCCTCATGCGATGCTAGAAAACAAATAGAGGTGGTTGCTACTATCTGTTGAATTCTATGCTTGGTGTAAAACAACATGGAATAAGGGAGGTGTTGAGAATGAATAAGAATAACAATGGATGATAAAGAATATGAATGGCATGGTCATAAGAAAGAAATGAATGAAAACAACACTCCCCCAAATTGAAAGATGATATGTCGTTGAAAAAGGGGAAGTGGTAAAGATGTGGAATGAAGGATGATAAATAATGCTCAAAATGGATTTCTATGAAATTCTCCTAAATTTGTAATAGATCAGAAAATTATGCGATTTTACCTCAAGTTTTACCTCCGAAAATGTGGAATGACGTATATGGACTGGCATGTGTTGAAGCTGATGTAGGCAGAGTTGGTGCTGAAAGTGATACAAAAGGTGGAATCCAGGTCAGCACATCATGTCTGCAGAATTGTTCACGTTCGCGAGTCTCTTCTATTAAGTGCAATAGTGTGGTCATGCTATGAATAGAATTCTGCCCATACTTGTTGTTTTCCTGCAAATAAAGCACTATTTGGCATACAATGTTCTTGAAGCCATAGTGTTAGTTTTGAATAGCAACAGATAAGATGCATGCAAAAATGTCAATCAGAAAAACTTATGTATACATGCAATACTAATATTTTGGCAAATCAACAAGTGATGGCAGAGTGCAGTAATCATATCGCATGCAATCCCATAATGCATACATTCCCCCCTCCAATTGGAAAAGGAATTCCATGACCATAAAGCATATGAGAGGTGTTGTGCTGATGGCAAGACAAGGGAATGAACAATATAACAGTGAATGAAGCAGAGTACACATATCAATGATAGGACGACGAGAGTTATGGTTATAATGAGAGCAGAGTGTGTAAAGATAGTTATGAATAAGAGATAGGACACTTTGAATTGATGATAAGTGATGAAAAAGAGAAAAAGAACAACAATATGCCAATAAGATGCTTTACTGATAGTATGCTAGCTGAAAATGATGCGATTGATTATAAAACAATTTCTCATGCATAAAGGTTCAAAACAGGGAAAAAGTTAAAGAAATAACTTCTCTGATAAAAAGAAAAAAAAATAAGAAAAGGGTATTATAATAATAATTGACGATAAGATATAACTTCAATACCATAAGCAGAGCTGCTGTTGCCAGCAGGCGTCCATAGCCTCGGCAGGGTTGCTTTTTAACCCATATGAGCCAGGATCCTCAATTTATAAATGGAGAGTTACAGTGCTGTTCTACAGAAGAGATCAGTGTGCTGGCGTGGTAACCAGATAACCACACTGCCATTCACTGGGATGTAGCAAAAGTGATCAGGCCGGCTCGTGATGAGACCTCTTGTTCCAAGGATAATCTGGCTATCCAATGGATCATAACCCTGGTGTGGTGGCCATAATGGGAATGTCACTTTCTTACAACCTTATGAACATGGTAGGCTGACTCATAATGAGACCCCCTATCCTCTATCTGCGAACAAAATTTTGTTGTTATTACACATTTTTATGATAAAAAGAGGGAGGCTCAGTACTCCTTAAGAGCAAGGATGGTGGAAGAAGTTGAACATGTCAATAGAAAAAAATATACCCATAATTTCATTTATTACAGACAGAGAAGATTATAACCAGGAAGGGTGGAACCAACATGGTATTAAGATGATCAATCAGTATCATGTACAGCAGGAAACAATGCAGTAAAGTAATATATAAATAATTGTGTCCCTTTTAAAAAAATCTATCATCAAGGAGCTGTCCTGTTAAAGATCATAACGTGAATGATATTAACTCGCTTCAAAAGAATCCATAATTCTTGTCCTCATAAAAGTAGTGTACTTCATGCCATAAAATGGAATCAGTTAAAATGTGGTTGAGATGAATTAGGAATAATCCCACAAGAGGAAGGAAGGGTTGCTCTCGAAAATAATCCCAAAGTGTTGCTCTTTTGAATGAACAACAAAAACACTCAAAAAGTGGTGTTCCGTGTAGGGAACAACAAAGGAAATGCACACAAAAAAAAAATACAAAAAAAAAAGTGTGTGAGAATGCGAATGCCGTTCCTTTGGAAAAAGGAACAGCAAAAACTAAAAGTGTCGTTCCTTTAGAAAAGGAACAACAAAAATGAAAAGTGTCGTTCCTTTGGAAAAGGAACAGCAAAAACGCAAGTGTCGTTCCTTTAGAAAATGAACAACAAAAATGAAAAGTATCGTTCCTTTGCAAAAGGAACAACAAAAAATGAAAAGTGTCGTTCCTTTGGAAAAGGAACAACAAAAAATGAAAAGTGCCGTTCCTTTGGAAAAGGAACAGCAAAAACGCAAGTGCCATTCCTTTGGAGAAGGAACAGCAAAAATGAAAAGCGCAGAAGTGTTGTTCCATTAGAAAAGAAACAACAAAACGTGAAAGTGCAGAAGTGCTGTTCCATTCAGAAAGGAACAACAAAACGTGAAAGTGCAGAAGTTCTGTTCCATTCGAAAAGGAACAGCAAAACATGAAAGTGCAGAAGCAATGTTCCATTCGAAAAGGAATAGCAAAACGTGAAAGTACAGAAGTGCTGTTCCATTCGAAAAGGAACAACAAAATGTGAAAGTGCAGAAGTGTTGTTCCATTCGGAAAGGAACAACAAAACGTGAAAGTGCAGAAGTGTTATTTCATTCGAAAAGGAACAACAAAATGTGAAAAAGGAACAACAAAATGAACCGTAGAAAAAGAACGGCAAAATGAACTGTGGAAAAGGAACAACAAGATAAACTGCTGCCCCAAAAGGTGTTGTTCCTTTGGAAAAGGAACAACAAAATGAAAGTGAAAAAGGAATGGCTGACACAAAAGGTGCTGTTCTTTTGAAAAAAAGAACAGCAAAACGAAAATGCTGTCCCTTTAGAAAAGGAACAGCAGAAACAACAAAAGTGCACACAAATGTTGTTCCTTCAGAAAAGGAACAACAAAATGCACAAGCATAAAATGCAAGCACGCAAAGAATGAATTCGCTGTTCACTGTATTGATGTTGAGGATGAGTTACACTTTGAATGAAGCAATACCTGAAACACAAAATATAAGAGAAATTAGAAAAGAAACAACATTTTATTTAAAAACAATATGTAAATTAAGTTACAACAACTATGATATTATGTAAAAAAAATGATTTTTTTGAAAAATGTTTTGGCAACAGTGACAAGACATGAATCTTCAAATTGAAATCAATTTTTCATTTCTTCTATTATGAATCCGTTGGGTAATGACTTGGATGAAATTCTTTTGTTTCATTAAAATTTCTTTCAAAAATCACTCGTCCATAAATCGACCTTCTTTATTTTCCCAAGACCTGCAAAAAACGAGTGTCTACCTGCAATAAAACATTAAATCATGGAGAAAGAGAGGTGATCGGGCTCCCCTAATCCAAGAATTATGCAAAAAACTAATAAGTAGTTACTATGTATAACAAATCCACAGAGAAAATAACAAAGTAAAATTTATTTGTCACCTGCGGGAGAGCAGTGGTCGACCATACTAACCAGCGGTATTTTAATCACAACTTCTTTGTTTTTCATCGAAATTGAGTGATTCCAAAGCGAAATGAGAGCTAATTCAAAGGTTTATCTCCAGTAGCAACAAGTTTTAGAAATTCAATGATATGATATGTCAATTTTAGTTAGAACAACCTGCATAACAGAGTCATTTTCGATTACCCAACTCAGACCAACGATTGATATTTCAAGCATAGATTCTTCGTTTGATGTCGGATTCAAATGATTCAAATTGGAGATTAAATTAGATTCATTTATTTATCTCCAATAGAAACAGGTTTTTAAGAAAAGAAGAATTGATAGGTCAAATACTGTAAGGAACAGCCAGAAAGACATAGTTTTAAGAGTGCTGATTTACGATAGACAGTCAGTATTTTGATCATAACTTCCCCATATGATATCGAAAATGCATGATTCCAATTGCATTGTAAACTAGATTCATAGGGGAATCTACCATAGAAACAGGTTTTAAAAATTCATTCATTTAGGCCTCCAAAAACTGACTGTCCCAACTCTGTTCCTGAGCTGCCCGCTAGACATCCGGTCAATGTTTTGGTTCTAACTTTTTCGTTTCAAATCCAAATTGAGTGATTCAAATTGGGTTAGAAAGTAGAAATCAAGGGCCACCTAGGGTAGAAACATGTTTTTAAAATATTCACTTTTGGTCCCTCAAAACATGACTATCCGACTGTTTTTCCAGAAAGTTCATCAAGCCCGCAAGCCAAAAAAATGATATTCAAGCATTTTTTCAAGTTGGTGATAAAAATGAATATAAGTGTTTGTAGAATTTTTATTTCCATTGTAAATCATCTACATACACAAATGAATTAAAAAATTATCACCGATGTTGATTTCCATAGCATGTTGCAACAAAAAACAACTAGCTTTACAAAAGAACAAAATGCATTTATTTATGTCCTTATTTTATTTTATTTTATTTTTTCACTATCCTACTTTGATTGAAAGATGAATATGACTACGTATATGAGTACTTCCAGTGGAGCCATTTTTGAAATAAGGCTTCATGTATACACATACCCAAATTTGAAAAATGCATATTAATAAAAATTAGGGTATGAGAAGCCAACTTCCCTTGAAAAAATGATATCAAAAATTGTTGAAGCATAGAGTGATGTTGCAAACAAATGATGGAGTGAAACCAATCTTCAATGTATCCATTACTTTCTTGATTTCTCATATCCATCAAATCATGAAGTTCTTGAGCTTTTAAAATAGCTTGTAGATACATACTATAAGAAACCTCATTTTCTTCCATAGCTTCTACAATTTTTGAATTTGAAACATTCTGAATCTCATTGTAAGTTTTCTCTAATGGTGCATGTGAGATAGAATGGGTGGGAAGGGTGGGTAAATTTGGCAGTTCAACATTGTAAGCATGTTGTACTGGCTTATTATAGTGAGGGCGTGGAATTAGTTGAGCAGGAAAATGTGTAAGGAATGGAGCATTGTGATGATGTGGTTGATTGGGTTGAGTGGATGAATTTGGTATTCAAGCATGATGTTGTGGAAGAGCTGATGAAAAATATGGAGAATATGTTTATGCTATAAGATGAGGGAGAGTAGTCATGCCATCATAAGATGAACCATGCCCAACTTGTAAACAAGATTGGTGGTTATATTGAAATTGACATGGCTGCCCTAACACATTAGTATTTCATAATGGATTATGCAAGTAAGAGAATGAAGAGGAAGTGTTTTGAACCATACCTGTAGGCCATGATTTCCATGGTTTTGACTTTGTTGCATCTTCCTCATCTCTTCGATATGCTACTTCCATCCTAGATAAGGAAGAACAACTATCTATGGACTGCTCTTTTCGGTCATGAGTGGAAAACACTTCATCAAATTCTTGATTTTTCCGAACCTGCAAAGCATCCAATTTTGAACTTAGAGAGCTAATAAAATCAACTTTAAAATTTTCAAATAAAGTATTGATTTCTGCTCTTATGTCTCCTATTCTTGTAGCAGATTTGGAAAATAAAGAACAAACGTCTCTAGAATTCTTACCAGCCTTGGAGATTCCTCTTGAATACCTTATGCACAATTCACAAACATCATCATATGATAACTGAAAGATATCGCCTTTTCCTATCAGGTTTAAGAGTTCTAAAAATTCATCTTTGATTCCTTTAAGAAGGAGTGTTTTTAAGATCTCTTTTTCCAAATGCTTGTGCTTTGATTTTTGAAGGTTATAATGAAATCGATCTACATAATCCTCCAAACTTTCGTCTTCCCCTTGTATCATACCGAAAATATATTCATTGGATTTGCAATAGTCTTGGTACTTTTTCAAGAATATGTTCTTCATGTCCTCCCATGTTTGGATGCAATTCCCACCTAGGCTCATGAACCATTGGAGAGCTGCTCCTTTTAGAGTAAGAGGAAACACTTTCAATCTTTGATCATTAGTACAATAATCATATCCTCTACAAAGTATTTCGAACTAAAATAAGCATGTATCTGGATCTTCATTTGTCAAGCCATGAAAATTTGGTAGAGACAATGGGGGAATTATGTGCATTTGTGTCACTCCTCCTAGATCTTTGATAGGAAATTCAAAAGTAAAAATGTGATCCATTTCTTACCATAATAGAAGATGTTCTTCATGTGTTTCTTCGAGGCCCTTCTTCAAATGTTCCTGTCAATCGATTAGTGAAATGGGTGGTGCTTACATCACCACTTGAGTGAAACCTTGTGATTCATTTTTCAAAATTTCTATTTTTTTCCCTAATCATTCACACAAAAATTCAAACATCTATTTCTACCCAACAAAAATTAACAAATCTGCTGGAAAGCGGGCGGGGGAGCAGGGTTGTTACATGTTCCATACGGAGGTTCTTACCTTCCGTTTTTAATACCCAATTCTCTCCTAGCAGGCACTCATCAGATTCACACCACTCTTTAGAAATGGCTACACTCTCCCCGGCAACGGCGCCAAAATGTAGAGCGATAAAAAGGTGTCTTTTTAACTCCTAATTACCTTCACATTAATTATCAACCCAGGGACGACTTTTTATTTCAAGAGTGTACTCAGTCTGAGGCGGCTATTTACTCAAGAGTAATGTTTTGTAGTATAGTGCTTAAAAGCTACAAAAGTAAATGGCTGCATGTCTATAACTTAACTACTTCAAAAGGCTAAATCACACCAAGCATTGCATCAGTCGAAGGTTCGGTAGCAATAACCCATCATTTTCATAACTGATGAGAACAAATCCGAGGTCTGGGAGCTAGGTAGCAGATGCTGGGGCTCACTACAGCCTGAGATCGTCCTTGATGAATATAAATGAAACGACAAGTAAAGGAAATAACGATGAAATAGAACAGCACATCAGCCAAGGGTTTGGTGGCAATAACCTATCCCTTTCATAACTGATGGGAGAAGATCAGAGGTCTGGGAGCCAAATAGCAGAAGCTGACACTCACTACAGCCTGAGTCTGTCCTTAAGAAATGACAAGTAAATGAAACAACAAATCAGCAATCTTGAAATAGACCAGCAATTGAAATGGAATAGCAATGCTAAAATACTAGAATTAAACAGCAATCTTAAATGGAACTGAACAGCAAAACTAAGTAATTAGAAAGACACAGCAACTATAAATGTAATTGAATCAACAGCCTATCAGCATGAACATTAATCGCAGTTATTGAAGCAACAACAATCATAGTTATAATTGAATAGTAACTTAATTGAACAACCATTGCAATTATAAATGAGCAGCAATTAAATGAACCATAGTCTTAATTAGATAGCGCAGCATTAGATCAGAATTATCAGCAAGACATTTCAAGTTATAATTAATAATTCTATCACTAACACAATCCAATTATGATTTCAACGAAATGTTCATAAACAAAAGATTACTGAACAAACAATTTAAAGAAATGAAAAGGAAATCAAACCATCACACGAAAGCAATTGTAAGGATATGATACACAACAACAGCGTACTCCACCAGAGGCTGGGCCCTTAGCCGCCAGCGGATGCTGCTGGGTTACTTCAGAATGAGAAGAATAAACAGCAACTCCCAAATCATTTATTAATCAGCCAATTGTGGAATCATTAGAGCAACAAAAGCTTGAGATTTACAGCATGCAATAATCCCTATCCTATCATGAATAATCCACCATCATTCTTCATCATTTTTCCATCATTTTTCATCTCCCCAAATCATCCCATAAATCTCCCATCTCTGATCTTTGTTTTCATTTAAATAGAGAGAGATCAGAGAGCAGTTACAATAGAGATAACTACAACATGATTTACATTACAAAATTGGATTGTTTCCAACCAATTGATAAACAAGAAGATATATTTCCATCCAGCTTTCAACAAGAGCAAGACGAATTTGGCTTTGCAGCTGAGATTGGGAGGACGGCCACAACAACAAATCTCAGAAAATCGTGCTCAAAGAACCCTGTGTTTCTCTCAGTACAAGCCGAATTTGGGCAAACCGTTCTATGTTAAAGTTAATTGGGTCCGTTCTGGACAAAACCCATTTCTGGATTTTCCAGATTCATCTTCATTTTCTCAGAATCTCAACCGCAAAATCGTCACTTCTTATTCCAGCGAATTTCTGAGTTGGCACTTTTAATGATCAAATCTTCAATCTGAAAATTATCTTGGAGGCTAAAAATGGTGAATAATGTTACAACTGATTTATTAAAACTATCATTGATAAAATCATGCATAATAATCAATTTATTAGAAATAAAGGAGAATAAATAATATTCATCCATATAAGCATAAATCATCATAAAATGGATTTATATAATAAATTATAATAAATGACATGATGAAGAATAATAGAAATGGGTGGAATAAGTGTTCAAAAGGGATAATAATAATGGCATATTAACGGCCCAACACTATCCACAACAACATACAGATAATCACGACCTTTCCTAGATTTAGGCAGTCCTCCAACAAAGTCCATGGAAACACTTTCCCAAGGATGAGAAGGAACTGGTAATGGAGTGTACAAGCCTAGTTTTCTTTTGCTGGGCTTGCTTTTAGCACACATAGTACACCCTCTTACATATCTAGAAACTGTGTCGTTCATTTTTGGCCAATAACAAAAGCTTTGTAGCTGTGCAACTGTTTTACTTACCCCAAAGTGACCTGATATTAGAGAAGTGTGTGCTTCTCGAATTATCTTTACTCTTTCAGTTTGTGGAATGCATAACTTCTGACAATGATATAGGAGTCCGTCCTTAATATGATAATCCAATTCTTCTACTTTTTTGCCTTGACTTAAAGTTGCATATACATCATTAAATTCTATATCTTGAGCATATTGTTCAATGTAGCTCTCATGTAACACAGAATTATGCTTTAGTATAGTAGATGCATTTATAATGGGTCTAGATAACATATCTGCAACTTTATTGTGTATGCCCTTTTTATATCTGATGACTAAATGAAACTGTTGTAGAAAACCCATCCATCTATAGTGTCTTGATTGCTGCAACTTAGTTTGGGAGTGTAGATATTGAAGTGGTTGATGATCAGTATGTATAACTATTTCTTTGCCCATTAAGTAATGTTTCCACTTTTTCACACTCTGTACTAATGCATACAATTCTTTATCATATGTGGGATAGTTAACTACTGTAGAATTAAATGTCTCAGAATGATAACATATGGGTTTACTGTGCTGTATCAACACTGCTCCCATGGCATAGTCACTGGCATCCATTTGGATCTCAAACGGTCTTTGAAGATCTGGCAGTGCTAGTACTGGTGTTGTACTAATATTTTCTTTCAAGGTGTCGAAGGCTTTCTGCTATTTTCCTCCCCACTGAAACACCTCGTTCAATCCTGTTAAAGCATGTAAAGGAGCTGCAATGAAGGAAAAGTTAGAAATGGACTTTCTCCAATATTGTGCTACTCCTAAGAAGCTCCTAACTTCTGTAGCAAATTTGGGTTTAGGACAGTTTACAATGACTGCCACCTTAGAGGGATCTATCTTCAATTCACCACCCCCTACTATATGTCACAAATAATTCAAAGATGTTTTGCCAAATTCACATTTTGAGAGTTTAACATAAAGTTTTTCTCTTTTCAAAATATCTAGTGTCTACTTAACATGATTTAAATGTTCTTCCCATGTTTTGCTAAATATCATAATGTCATCTAGATATACAATAAAAAAATCATCAAGAGTACATCATTTATTATTCTCATGAAAGTAGCAGGAGCATTAGTTAAGCCAAAAGGCATAACCAGCCACTCATACAATCCCTGCTTTGTTTTGAAAGCAATCTTCCATGCATCTTGTTCTGCAACTCTGACCCGATGATATCCACTATGCAAGTCTAACTTGGAAAAGTAAACAACTTCTTTCAATTGATCTAATAGATCATCTATGCGAGGAAGGGGATAACGATTTTTGATTGTTATCTTATTCAGTGCTCGGTAATCAATGCACATTCTCCACAAGCCATCTTTCTTTCTCACCAAAACGATTGGAGATCCACATGGTGATGTGCTAGGTCTGATGAACCCCTTCTTGATCAACTCCTACACCTGCTTCTTGATTTTTGCATTCTCTAAAGCGGACAACCTATACATTCCAATGTTAGGCAATGGAGCATCTTGCTGCATATTAATATCATGCACTATTTCCTTTTTGGGTGGCAAACCTTTAGGTTCTTGAAACAAGATATCATACTCTGAAACAATTTTTTCTAAATCAGCTTGCTGTTTAGCATCACAACCCTCAAATACATTGGTTTTATCAAGTTTCCTTCCCTTTACAACCATTAGTAAAAATTGTTTGCATGAATTTATAAGTCGTTTCATCTGCCCTAAGTTTATGAGAGTGTAATTATTCTTGAGCTTATGAGCTCTTACAAAGTATTTGATTCCATCTTTAACGAGTAGATACTTGTTCTTAGCTCTATAGGAAATAGCTTTTATGTCATACAAGTAAGGACTTCCTAAAACAATTCCACATATATCCAAAGGAAGTATGTCTAACTCAACCTCATCTACAAATGCCGACCCAAAAGAAAACTTAAGTTTGCATTGTCTAGTCACTTGTAGTTGTGCTTTATCACTTAACCATCCTAATGGGTATGGTTTCTTGTGAGGTGTAGTCAGTAATCCCAAGTTCTTTACAATTGCTTCAGAAATTAAATTTACTTGTGAGCCACTATCAAACAAAGTATCAATCTTTTGATGTTTAGAAATAACTCGAATATGGAAAAGCTCGTGTCTTTTTCTCTCATTCTCTTCATCAATAGTAGATTGTGAAGAATTACTAGTAGATGCTTTAGAATTCTTACCTTTTATACCTATGGCTGTAATGGTTGTTTCATCTCCTGAGTTAGACCCCAAATATTTATGAATAGCTGCAGTAGTATTCTTCTTCTTGCCCTCGAACTTGCTAGGTCTCAGCTCTAGGCAGAATCCAATAGTGCTCATCGTCATGCCCATCCTTCTTACAGTGAGTGCATCAAGACTTTCTTTTTTGTGCAGTGTTGGCCTTCCTTGCTTTCCATTTCTATTTTCTTTTCTCCTTATTCTTGCTTGCAGTGGGTTGGGATGATCCCCCAACTTCTGGGTTCCCATTCTTTCCTCTAGCTTCTAGATGTGTAGCTTGAACAGATACCTCATCTATACTAGTGGGATTAAACATGAGGATAGTGTGCCTCATGTAGCTGTGTAGACCACCGATGTACTTCAACAAAGTATCAGGTGAGTCTAATGAGATTCCTAGAATCAAAGCTCTCTTCCTAAATTCTTGGGTGTAACCTTGTACACTCTGCCCTTTCAATTGTCAAAGAGTTTTCCAGCTCATCATGGCTTGCTGCATGTAGGCGAGTGGATAGAACTACTTTTTTTGTAGCAGAAACAAATTCACTCCAGACAGAAAGAGTCTTACCATGTCTCTTCACGTCAGTTTGGGTCTTGCCTTCCCACCAAACCAAGACAGTGCCTCCAAGGCGTAGGCTGGCCAGCTAAATCTTGCTCTTGTCTGAATCGATACTCTGCACTCTGCAATAAACATCAATTTGTCTGATCCAATTGTCCAACTTTTCTGCATTCAACTCTCCATCATATATTGGTAAATCAAATTTAACATCCAGTTTAATCAAAGATGTCTTCTTTTTATGTTCAGGGCTATTAGGAGGTGTGAGAAAGTTTTCTTCTTTCCCTTTTCCTTTTGAGTGGTCATGGAGGTGAGACTCTTCTTCTCCTTTATCTTGTTTGGAGCCTGATGAATCTTCATCTTTATGTTTTCTAAAGTCCTTATACATTTCCTCTACCATGGACCTTATGGCCAGGAAACTATCTATAAATTGAGGGTCTGGCCCAACAGAACCTTCCTCCGACATTGTCTTCTGAGGATAGACTCTTCCAATTTCAGGATTATTTTTGACCAACTACCCTTCTCCTAATTTGAGCTTTGATCTAGTTAGCATTCAACAGCTAAATCCAACATAAGCTTGTCTAACCTTAACAACCTATAGCTCTGATACCACTTGATCTGAAATCACCCCTAGGTGACCTCAGGAAATTAATGAAGGTATTACAGACTCATGTGCTGGTGTGTGTGTCTATGTTATCTTAGGAAATGGATCGATAATATTGCAAAATAAACAAACACTTGAAACAATAAGAGATCACAGTAAGCAAAACAGAAACACAACAAAATTTAATAAGGAGTTTACCCAATCCTCTTGGGCTACATCTCCTGGTCTAGATTTCAGTGGTGGCCTTTTTATTATGTTTTTAAAGAAGAGTCTTACGATAAGGAGCTCAATCTGAGTCTCACTTGACAGAGGATGATCAGTAGGATGGCACTTGGAATTCCCAAGTTCTTACAGTTCACAGACTCCCCTTACTGAATTTCGACCTCAATTGGTCTCTGTCTGCTTGATGCTACCCTTACTCTGATGGTTAGCTCGGCTTTTCTGTTTTCTACAATTTTGCATTTCTTTCTGTGTCTCTCAGCCTTCGGCTTCTTCACTGCTTCTCTACCTCACTGTCTCTCTCTTGTCTCTGTCAGCTCATGGCTTTAAAGCCAGTTCATTTCTTCGATTGTTCGCTTCGTCTTCCCGGCTCTCTGAATCGCCTGCCTCTGTCCGCTGGGACTCCTCTACCCTGCATCATCGTTGCTGCGTAACGCTTCGTAGAGAGGTGGTCACCTGTCTTCTTTCGAATTGAGTGTCAGTTCTTCCTGAACGGTCGTTTTTTCTGTTATTTCCCAGATGCTTGCAAAATAGATCCTTCTGTTGACTCATCGGTCAAATCGGACTTCAAATATTTATGCTCCGTAGCTTATTTTTCCCTCAGGTCCGATCATCCATCGGGTTGAACCTCCGTCGTTTTATCTGGAGCCCCCAGATCCTACGGTCTTCGCTTATATCGCGCAGTTGAGTTGCTCGACCATTAGCTCGCGATGTAAGCAATTTTTCTCTCTCCCCGCCAAACATGCGTCACTCAGTGTATGGAATCATTGGGGCTTTGACCAAACCCACTTACTGCCTGAAATGCCTCCGCTATTCCGCCAGTTTTGAGTGTAGGACCTGCCTGTTGGTTTTAGCGCTTTCCCACGGTTTTCTAGTTTCCCTTGTGACCGAGTGCTCGGGGATTTTCCTTCTTGAGGGGTTTTTCCCAGCGATACGTGATTGCACTAATCGCGTATCAGAAACAACCTCTGTTTCTAGGTTTGAGCTTCCCAACTGCCATTTTTGTGCCATGCACAGTCTCCATGGGCCAATGGTCAGCGCCCTTTGACCGAAGATCCTCGTTGCTCTGTGCTGGCTGCAAATTACCATTATTTAGAGGTTATCTTTGATAGCTATAAGATTTTTTGAAGTTTGTCATTCATTCTGAACAATCATGGAATTGTTTGAGGATCCAATTCGGATCAACTACATTTTGCATACTAGCCTCCATACTACGATGTGTTTGCCATGGGGTCGACCCCATCATGTCTTGGTTCAAAAACCATTTTCACTCACCGACTTTAAAATCATGACGTGATGGTAGAGCCAACCTTTACATGGGAATCTTATTTAAATCCTCATTGACATAGGTTGCCCATGCTACTATATTGAGTAGGCTCAGGAGTCCTCTTTAGTCCCGCCATGACTTATGTGTTGAAGACTCATTCTCGTCCTTCTGCACTATTTTTCGGCCTTATACCCTAGAGGCTCCTTTGTGTCGAGTTGCATTGCTGCATTGCATATTGACTATTTGCACCTTTTGGCCTTGAGCCGACTTCACTTAGACTCGTGTTTAAGCCACTTTTCGACCATGTATTTTGCAAAATCAACCTTGCAATCACTTAGCCTCTGCGACTTGATGCACCCTTTTATCCATGGAAAGAGCATTCCTTTGAGTGTCCTTGACCAATTTCTCCACCTTTCATTGAGCATAGGAATGTTCCCCTCCCAGGAACTAGAGCATATGTTATTTTCGACACTCATTCTTTCCACTTTACTATAGCATTCTTTTATTATTTTTCAAGATTCCTATAAAATAAAAAGACAAAAAATTATATATTCCAAAAAGAGCGGGAATGGGACATTATTTCCATATTCGATGGCAGCTAGAGTCAGTTGTGTCGCCCTTGAACAAAGCACCCAAAAGTAAGTCTTTCCTCCATTGGGATGGGCTTTAGTTTGACTTAGGAGAGTCTTAACCTTGTTATTGAGTTAGTACTCCTCCGATTGGTTACCTATTCCAATCATATGGAGAGTTTTCTTATGCCTCCTGTATGACGAAATTATACAAAGTTATCATATGCTGCAATGTAGTCACAGTTGAGTCGTGCTTTTGTTCAAGGGAAGTAAACCTCAGTCAGCCTCTCCACGGTGTCCCTTGACCTATTTTTCAGTCGACCATCCCTATTTGTTAGCATCATTTTCATTATCACATCGGTTATATTGGTCCTTTGCTCGTGCCGGTTTGAGAAGGTCTCCATTGACTTCTTGCTGGCGGGTCTTTCTCTTATCGACTACGACAAATTTATCTGAGGGCAGATCCAGAGCCACACCCTGGCCCTATTTTCATTATTGATAGGTCACCTTGTGCTCAACATCGATCAATATCATGGGTCTTTGACTAAGTGGTTTCCCTTGTGTTCGATATCAGCTTTCATTATCACACACTGGGATTCATGCAATGCCTTGGTTTCCATTTGACCCTATTGGTGGATTCCTCGCCTCTCTGTCAGCTTTCATTATTGTTTGGTTCAGAGGGTTTCTATGGTGCACTAGCCACATCTTGTGAATGCCAAAAACATGCTTTGGTTGGGTTACTACATATTTGTTCGTTCGATTCCTTCCACATTATTGGCCTACGGGTTACACTTGCACTAGATTGATGAAAGATGCCTTATTGCCTTCCTTCTAGTGTATCTTTTCCCATCGACTTCAGCTCATTTCTCTAGGAAATAGATCTAGAGTCCATTTGGAAGTACCTTAGGGTTTGTAGTCATCAGTGGTATATTCCTTCGCTATCGATAGTAGGAAAACATCATTGTCCCCTGATTGATAGATTCTTCCAAGTGTTCAACTACAACTCATTTATTTGCACTTGTTAGATTGTAGTAGGTACCTTGACTCTCATCATCATTATCGGTGAGTAGCCTCACGTTTTTTAACGATATACATCAATGACCGGTAATCAAATGATTTCTCACATGGTCGACTTCAGATCATTTATTCCCATTATGTAGAAATGTACCACGACGGTCGGTGAAGACCTCAGGTTTGCATCAACATGTCTTGGTTCACTTGTCAGTTTCTTCTGTTTCTGCTAGTTGATACCATCCACCTTATATGTTTCAGTTCTTTACATCGACATCTTATATGTTGGCACCCAAGTTGCAGTGTAGTACCATTTATTCCATCATGTTCACTTGGTACAATTTGGATCAGTTTCTTGACTTAAGTCATCAACTTCATACTTCAACATCATTGATCAACTCTTTATGTGCGATATTCAAACATGTACTTTCTTAATTATGATCAGATGATCCATTATGTATTTTCAGTTCCTTTATGCTTGTATGCATATTGGATCCCCTTTTGTACTTGACATGCAGACATGCTTTACTATTTTTGAGGATGGGTATGCCCGCCTTAGACAACAGTTTCTTTTTGATCTCTTTCACTGGCTTGACATGCTGAATTTTAGTGAACTCCTCCTCGATCTCAACATGATTCCTTCTATACACTTAATAAATTTCATCCATCATGTACCCCTTCTAACCTCATAGATTAGGGGGCATCTGTTATAGCACCATTTACCACTCTTGGTAGATCTGATGCTTTGATTATGGCCTAAGGCAACCCTTCCTTCTAGTCTTGGTCGAAAATCTAAAAAACAGTGTTTTATTCCCTATACGCTACTTTTACCTATGATAAAAGTGTGTACACGCGGGGAAACATAAACCCAACCCACGTACATATGTTAAAACACTTAAAAAAATTAAATTTCCTTAATTTCGGGAGGATTTCACAGGTCTTACCTATTACTCACCTCCTATTGCCCGTGGATCAACTGTTTCCTAACTAAAAAAACTAATTTGGAGAAGTATAAATAAACTTCCATGGGAAGGCCTTAATGGAGAAGATATGAGATATTGATACTATAGTGATATTATCCCTGGTCGAGTCTAACGAAATCCCTGTGCCTCTTGCACTCCCCAAAGCTTCAGGAAACCATTGTTTCCTTGTTGGAGATATCCTTCATCTTTCTTGAAGATATCCTTGTATTGGTGATAGAGGAAGATTTTTGAGGTTGAGAAATGACGAATTCGGAGGATGGTTCCACTTAGAGCCGGAGAAGGACTCGAGTCGTATTTCTCCACTTTACTTGTAGCTAATTTCAATAAAGGAATGTTGTTCTGTTTCCGATATTAAATGTGTTTATGCATCTATTTATATTGTAATCCGTTTATGAATCTTACATTGATTCATAATTGTTCATTCATTTATATGATTTAAAGTTAATATCATGAACATTATTTACGTTTCTACTGTTGTGTATCTTTCATTTGAATAATTTTCAGGTTTTGAAGATATCAAGAGAAGCTGAGGGTTTGCACCCTACGGGATCTACTCAAACATAGGACTCCCGAGTAAGGACACTCTTACACAGTTCAGTAGAATAAGCATTTAGGTTGATAGCTTGAGCATTTCTTGTGGTTTTCCCTCCGCTCTGTTGGGGTTCTCAACCCAAGACCCTAGGGTGGTCTCACTCACAACAGGAAGATGTCACTAGCATTTTGGTTCTCTTTTTGTTTAAATTTCAGAAAAAGAGCAAGGTGTGGCCAATAAGACCATAGGAAAAAATAGTATAATGGCTACTGTAAGAAATCCCATAAGGGCCTAAATATATGTTTTAAAAGTTTATCGACTCTTCTTGCCAAGAAATTTAGACAATTTAACAAAAGGATATAGTCTCATCAAATTTTATGGAAAACCTAGATTGCTCATGGTAAAGGGGATGGATACTACTTAGAAAATTGGAATACTGTGTGCGAATAGATGGGTTTCCAAAAATAATATGTTTCCTTTATTTTTAAGATAACCCTAGTTTCCACTAGCAGGATCCTGTGAGTACGTGTAGCATTGTTTTGTAAAAATGACATCCCTTAGCAAAGGAATCAGCAAACCATTCTAATTAAAACTACAACAAATGGGGAGGACTAAATTTAAGAACTTAGAGACCCTTTGGAGAGATACCTTTCTGATAGAAATGAAAACCAAATGCTTTCATTGCTGCCATGGCCTTCTCTGTTTATGTATGATGATGTATCTCATAACAAATTTCACTTATCAAACCAAAGATATAACAGAAAATAATAGTTGAACCATGTGAATGATGTGAAAAGGAATAGTGTTGAAGTATAAAATCCCAATAGTATGCTTTGAAACAACAATAAATGGATGGGATGATAAAATACCTGGATTGTAGTCACCAAAAATAATCTCTGCAAGTGCCTGACTAGGGTATCCTGCCCAAATAATGCTAGAGATTTGAGGATCATTTACTGCAAATGACACATCCACTGGCCCACCAGAGAGGATGACAAGCACCACAGGTCTTTTGGCAGCACGGGAAACTTGATACAGTAATTTCTCAAAACTATAACCGCATAAACAAAGGGATTGAAAGTTTTGTAAAAGTGGGGTAGATCAAAACTATAACCGCATAAAAAAAGGGTTTTAAAGTAGGTGATAACCACATAAACAAAGGGTTTTAAAGTAGGTGATAACCGCATAAACAAAGGGTTTTAAAGTAGGTGATAGTAGGGAAAAAAATGTCTACCCCCATGAATTGGACCAAATATGTGAAGGTTTAAAAAAAAGAGTGAAATAGTTAATTAAAAAGTTAAGATAAAGGGATGCTTTTCCTTTTTAATGGGATATAAACTTTTTTTCCTCCAAATGTCAAAATAGTTCAAAATATTTGTTATAACGTTTATCTGTATAATTTTTTAACCTATTAAAACTAGAAATTAGATCAAAAGGTGCAAATAGAAGTTGATAAGAGTAGAGGGAGGAGATATTGTAGGTTAAAATAATGCATATATCACCTCTAAACTTGGCCTTTGCACCGTTAGCAGCAACCATATATCACCTTCACGTATGTTTTCTTCTACTACTTTTTGTCCACACATGTCTCCTTCGTGGCGGAGAGCCCTACATACTATTTTTCATGCATGACATTTTTCTCTTTTCTCATCTAGATAAAACAATAAAAAACCTATGGGTGGTTAAATTTTTAATCTCTATTCTACAGAGGGAAGTTGGTACACTATCTCTATAAGTGGCATCAATATGTTAAAGTGAACTTGCTCGATAAACGTATGGATCCATGTGGATTGTGGGCCTACCCTAATTATTTCCCACTTATTTCTACCAACATGGCTTGTTTGAGTAGTAATGAGGAAAATTGTCTGGACCATGATATACCTAACCATAGAGTTCTCTTTTCATGGGTTTGCATAGGTGCTATGGATGAATAACCCATGGATGCATGTGATAGAATGCAATTCATGTAATATTAATTTGTCTTTTTTTACTTTATATATATTTAAAAAATAAAAATAAACTTTTAATATTTGAAATTTTAATCTAAATAATAAAAGGGTGAACATGTTTTATACACCAAAATTTTGTGTGTTCAATTTTTTTATAATTTATTTAACAATGTAATAGTAGATATATAAATAAATAAGAGTTTGTTTTGAGATAGACGTGTTATCTTCGTAGATTAAAAACTTGTTGAGGAAATTTCAATTATGCACTAACTAAAAAATATTTGTTGACCAAAATCTTTCATCAAGCCATGATCCAACAACCTCCTAAAAACACTTAAGAATAATATACATGTTGAAACCAACTCTACATCACAATGATCAATACATTAACAAACCACAGCCCTTTCATGTATGATAATAATCATCACATAATATTCTATATAATAGGTAGGAGTTAATAATCCAAACTTTCACCCTTAGTGAGTTGGGCATGTGTTTATCTTTGTTAAGTAAGTATTCATCATCTTCTTCCATTGGTTCAATGCATCATAGACACTTTTGATCAATAAAGTATATATATGATCTAACTTGACATTTTTGTCTCATTCCTCGATCATGTAGACATTACCAAATTGTTAGCATCCACATAAGGGAGTGGAAATCCACCAAAATACATGGGTACCTAACTATTTCAACTACTAACCCACTAAGAACTCCTTCGAGTACATGGTTCATTCATATTCTCAATGAACTCCACCTAAATGTATAGGAAACTTCAAGTTTTTAGACCTATCATGCCCCATAGAGTTTATAACCAACATAATCCACTCTTAGAGAATTCAACTCACACATGGCCCATACTCTATTGAAGTTTTTTCACTATATTAAACAAGTTATCTCGATCATCAGGGACACATGGATAATGGGTATGCCTTCTTACAAGAGTCATACAATGATACACCCTTTACATAATACATAGATAGATATGGTTACATACTATTTACATGCTCCATAGCATGAAAGAAATAAGTACAATATTTTATAATGTCGCATGTTATTACATTACTCCAAATTACCAACTCTAGATAAGATTAAGCTCAGAAACATCATTGAACAACATACATAATCTACACACAACATGTTATACTTCCTCCAAATATAATATGTGATTCATCTTTTCACATGGTCTTGGTTTGATTCAATATAATAAAAGGTGTACCTTGCTTATCCATCTCCAACCAATCTCCATTACTACCACAAGGAATATCATTACTATGCTTTTGGATGAAATTCCAAAAACTCTCTATTATTTCTACAACATCATTATGTCCTCCATGTTGAAAACTCATAATTCCAACTAAGAAATATCTACCATTAACACTAGGCGTAAAAGAATATTGCTTCAATTCATCTTTCACCACTATAATAACCAACCATTAGTTATTCATTGTAGAAACATTCTAGAATTTCTACAACAAATTCTTCATATATGCTCCTCCATTATGATTTACTTATAGGATTGTCATCTCAAACAACATATGAATTGGAGACCAATCAAACATTTTGGCCAAACATTGGGACCACACAAAATAATCAGGAACTTATTGTACTATAGGGTCTAACATCAACCTAACTATAAACATTGAACAATAGTGCATTTTTGGAGCTGAAGAGCAAGAGAGGCCATCATTATATAACATTCAAGATTGATGAGAAGCTTCAACAGATTACCTTGGACAAGATTGGCACTCCTAGGGAAATTTATGATGATTCCACTACTTATAAATGCAATATTCAATCTTAAAAATGGTTATCCTACAATCCATTTAGAATTGTAAATTTCTACAATATTATTTTCAAATTCATGAACATACTTTGCGTCTTCATATACATATTAAAATTATGGATTCAACATTCATCTTGGATATTTGTATGTTATATTTTATTTGTTAGAATCATGAACTTTAGAAAAATGATGGCACTCCCATATTGGGTTAACTAAGCTCAATACACTTTTTAAGTTTTGACTTCAAGACATTTTTATAATCACCATAAAAGTTCTATATCAACATGTACAAATGGTATATGATCTATGGATGTAATTATGCTATAAAAAATGCATAAGAATTTTCTACAATACCCTTTTTCCTATCAAGCTAACCATGGCCAATTATTAGTTGCAATGTAAAGTAGATTCAATTTGTTCTTGAAGTCACCTACCCAAGGGATGTGACTTCTAGGACTCATTGAAGAAGTTGATATCTACCACATGACCCTATCCACAAAAACTTAACATATATACAGGGAGTGCATGTTCTATTGTATTCCAATCTTTCCCAAAATCCAAAATGCAGCTAACAATAGAAGATAAAGAAACAAATGAAGAGAGAGTACCTAAGGGCGGCATCGTCGAGTAGTGGATAATTAGAGTTGTGGTTGATTAGATCTATGATCTATGGAAACCCCATCAACAATCATAAAAACAATCATAGTGAGGTCTGGAGCCGGAGTCGTTAAGATAGTAGGGGATCGAGATAGTTGCAGAAAGGACAAGAGGAGTCGTCACCCTGGGAGACAAGTGATTTTACTTGTCAGAGCATGTCAGTGAGTGGTAGGGTGTTATAGGGAGTGCCAAATCATGACATGGAATGCAGGGGGTGTTAACACATGCCACATAGTTCCAAGGGATTGTTATACGTGCAAGGTGTTATGGCATGTCAAGATGTAAACTATGGTTCTTAGTTGTTTTATGGCCATAATTGGACGTGAGCCTTGACTTGGAAACTTTAACTTGTTAAGTGGGATAAGTTGAAATTGTACATGATTAATCTAAGATGAGTTATAGTTAGTCTTAGGTGAATAAGGCATAGTATAGTTGTAGTAATTGTAACATGGTCAAGTTTTTGTAGTTGAGGAAGGAATTGGTTAGGTTCGCAAGTCCCAAAAAAGAAACTGTAGTTGTGTGGGCATGATATCTAAGGAGTGTCAGGGCATGCCAAGGAAGGAAAATGCATGATAACACATGCTGGAAAATGTCAATGCATAGTAAGGAGTGTTAGCGAGTGCTAGGGAATTAGAAGGGAGAACTACGTCAAAATGCATGGAAATGAACGAATAAGAGTGTGTGCCAAGGAGTGCCAACGAATTATAAGTGTCCCAAGGACAAAGTGTGCTAGGATATGCTCATAATAGGACTTGCATGAGGCAATCCTATGGCTATGATAAGGGGCTAGAGAAAGTAGTTTCAAACAAAGGGAGACTTTGGGTTGGGCACATCATTGTTTTTTCAATGCCTTGGTTTGGTTCCCAAGCCGAAAAAAGTAATGTTATCTATGAGGGCATGACAACTACGGAGTGCCATGATGTGTCAGGAAGTACTAAGACAAGCTAGATAGTTACAAGGCATGTTAGGAATTCCAAGACATGCCAAGTGCTAAGGCCTACCAATATGTGGCAAGTGCTAGGGTGTGTCGTGACCACATGCTAGGGAGTGTTAGGGCTAGGTGTCAGGGAAACACAAGGGAGCACTAGTTTCAAATTTATGGAAATGAAGTGTCAATGAGTTTCAACTGTGCTAAGGAGGGAGTGATAAGATATGTTAGGAAGTTACAAGGTATGCTAGAGTGTTAGGGAAGCATACCAAGATGTGCCAAGTGCGAACGTGTGCCAATGCATGCTAAGTGTTAGTGAATGCTAGCGAAACACAAGGGAGCACTAGGCCATAAAAATGAATGAATAAGAGTGTGTGACGGGGAGTGTCAACAAGTTCTAGGTGTGGTAAGGAGGGAGTGACATGGTATGTTAAGCATCGCTAAGTCATGCTAGCGTTGCAGAGTAGCATGCGGCCAAGATGTGCTAGTACCAGGGTGTGCCAAGATGTGCTAGGAAGTGTTAGAGAGTACTAGGGAAACATAAGGGAGCACTAGGTGAAAATAATGAAAGAAAATGAATGATTAATAGTTTGTGACAGGAAGCATCAGTGAGTTCTAGGTGCGCTAAGAAGGGAGTGATCCAAGGTATGATAGGCAGTGCTAAAGCATGCTATAAGGCAGGGAAACATGCCAATATGTGTCAGGTGCTAGGGTGTGCCAATGCATGCCAGGGAGAGTTATGGAGTGCCAGGGAAAAAAAAGGGAGCACTAGTTTCAAATGCATGGAAATCAATAAATAATACTGTGTGATAACGATTGTCAATGAGTTCTAGGTGTGCTAAGGAGGGAGTGACAAGGTATGTTAGGTAGTGCCAAGGAATGCTAGAGTGCCAATGTGACATGCTAAGATGTGCCAAGTCCCAGGGTGTGCTAATATGTGTTAGGGAGCATTAGGGAGTGCCAAGCGAACATAAGGGAGAACTAGTTCAAAATGCATGTAAATGAACGAATAAGAATGTGTGATAGAGAGTGTCTGTGAGTTCCAATTGTGCTAAGGAGGGAGTGACAAGATTATATGCTAGGCAGTGCCAAGGCATGCTAGAGTGCCAGGGCATGTCAGGGAGTGGTAGGGAGTTCCAAAGCATGCCAAGGAGTGCAGGGCATGCTATACATTCCACATAGTTCCAAGGGATTATTAGACATTCCATGTGCTATGGCATGTCAGGATGTAAACTATGTTGCTTAGTTGATTTATGGGCACGCGGATTGGATGTGAACCTTGACTTGGTAACTTGTTAAGTGGGATGATTTAATATTGGACACGAGAAGCCTAAGATGAGTTATAGGCCATTCTTTGGTGAACAAGGAATATTATAGTTGTAGTAAATGTAACTTGGTCAAGTCGTTGTAGTCGAGGCAAGGCTTGGTTGGGTTCCCAAATATAAAAAAAAATAAGGCTAGTTATGAGGGCATGAAAGCTAAGGAGTGTCAGGGCATGCAAAGGAATACAAATCCGTAATAACACATGCTAGATAATGTCAATCCATGTTGAGGAGTGTTAGGGCATCACAAGGGAGAACTAGGTCAAAGTGCATGGAAATGAACGAATAAGAGATTATGTGAGGGAGTGTCAGTGAATTCTAGGTGCCCCATGGATGAAGTGTGTTAGGAGAATTTAAGAATAGGAATTGCAGGAGGAAAGCCTACAATTCCAATAAGGGGATGGAAAAATAAGTTTCAGACAAAGGGAGACTTTGGGCTAGGCACAAAACTATTTTTTCAATGACTTGGTTGGATTCCCAAGTTGCAAAAATAGTAAGGCTATCTATGAGGGCATGACAACTAGGGAGCGCCAAGTTGTGCATGGAATTCCAGGAAGTGCTAACACATGCTAGAAATATCCAAGGCATGTTAGGCATACCAAGACATGCCAAGTGCTAAGGCATGCCAAGATGTGCTAGGTTCTAGGATGTGGCGCCAACGCATGCTAGATTTCCAGGTAACTCAAAGGAGGACTAGTTTCAATCGCATGGAAGTGAATGAATAAGAGTGTGTGATAGTGAGAGTTAGCAGGTTATAGGTGTGCTAAGGAGGGAGTGACAAGGTATGTTAGGAAGTGCCAAGGCATGAAAGAGTGTTAGGAAAGTAGGCTAATATGTGCCAAGTGCCAAGGTGTGCCATTGTGTGCCAAGGAGTGTTAGCGAGTGCTAGGGAAACATAAGGGAGCACTAGGTCATAATGCATGGAAATGAATGAATAAGAGTGTGTGACAAGGAGTGTCAATGATTTCTAAGTGTTCTAAGGAGGAGTGACAAGGCATGATTGGAAATGCTAAGGAATTCTAGAGTGCTAGGGTGACATGCGGCCAAGATGTGCCAACACATGCAAGGAAGTGTTAGTTGGGAGTGCCAGGGAAACACAAGGGAGCACTATGTCAAAATGCATGGAAATGAACAAATAAGAGTTTGTGATTAGAAGTGTCAATGAATTTAAGGTGTGCTAAGGAGGGAGTGACAAGGTATGCTAGGCAGTGTTAAAGCATTTTAGAGGCCAAGATGGCATGCCAAGATGTCATAGGTTCTAGGGTGTATTAGCATGTGTCAAGGAGTGCTAAGGAGTGCTAGGGAAACATGAGGGAGAACTAGGTCAAAATGAATGGAAATGAATGAATAATATTTTGTGACCAGGAGTGCCAACGAACTCCAGGTGTTCTAAGGAGAGAGTGACAAGGTATGCTAGGTGGTGCCAAGGAATGCTAGAGTGCTAGGGCAACAAGCCAAGGTGTTTCAGGTGCTAGGGTGTTCCAATGCATGCTAGGGATTTTTATAAGAGAGTTTCAAGGAAGCATAAGGAAGCACTAGGTCAAAATGCATGGAAATAAATGAATAAGAGTGTGTGACAAGGAGTTTCAACGAGTTCTAGGTGTGTTAAGGAGGGAGTGACAAGGTTATATGCTAGGTAGTACCAAGGTATGCTAAACTACCAAGGTGTGTCAGGAAGTGCTACAGTGTGCTAGGGAGTGTCAAAGAATGCCAAGGAATGTAGGGGATGTTAACACATGCCACATAGTTCCAAGGCATTCTAAGACATGCTAGGTGCTATGGCATGTCAAGATGTAAATTGTGTTTCTTAGTTGTTTTACGACCACGATTGGATGTGATGAGCCTTGTCTTGGTAACTTGTTAAGTGGGATGAGTTGAGATTGGACATGAGTAGCCTAAGATGAGTTACAGGTAGTTCTTAGGTGAACAAGGCATATGTTGAATTTCCATGACACATGAGAATATAGGTTTGGTCTTAGAATATTTGATGCAAACACACTCAAGTGCCACAACACATCTACTTTGCAGAATAAAATCTACACACACAGGGAATAAACTAGTGCACATGATAATTTTTAACTTTTTCAAACCCTTCTTCATTATATTACAAACTATAATAGAATAGGCTAGAGCTCCCATACCAGGGATCATGACCCTTTACAATCACACTGATACAAGGAATACAACTAGGACTTGGTGTTAGTCCTTTGACAACCAATCTACCTTGAACAAGACAACACTTGACCTACTTGCTGATGGTGGCCACACACAACCCTTTTAGTCCACATGTCTTGAACACATCTAGCAGATCCTCTTGCTTCCCATTTTGCAACTCCTCAATTTTCCTCTATAAATGAACTCAAATCCTTTAGGTTACTCAATTTGGCTCAACAAACTTTTCCCTCTAGATACCTCTTTTTTCCTTCAAGGTATGCAACACTTAAGGTCTTTGAACAATTGTTCACAACTCTGTTTGTGAACAAGTCTTTGGTCTACCCACTTTTTCCATACTACTTCTCCAATATGACAAGTCTAGGGATATGGAGGCTGCCCTTCTTCTCATTGACTCAATCCTCTACAATACACTAAACTAGGGCTAGTTTTCTAGCCAACTTGGTTGCTACTTTAGTCCTTCAAAGTCTAAACGTCATTAGGCCCAATACACCTACCATTCTACCAATCTTGTTGTCCTTCACAAGTGCAGGACTTAGGGATCTTCTTTGATAGTCACCTAACAACCCTTCAACTGTACTTGGAATGCCATCAATTTTCCCAACCACAGTAAATTATTTTACTAGTCTAGGGCCCACAACAGTGCCCTCATCTAGGGCTCTTCAAATATGCCACCTAATAGTGATTTGAGTCCTCTCAAAATCACTATTATTTCATATAAATTTCTTTGTTGTCCAATCTATGAAAAAATGTGCACTACTCCTCTTATCATCCTTATAACAATCAATAGATGACTGGACTAGGGTCACAAATCATCCACTAGCAGTCCATTGACTAAATGTTTATAGGTTACTTAAAATCTTTGTCCAAAACTCTATGGATAGTCCATCAAAATCATCTCCTCTTCATGTCAATCCATTCCCCATATGGCACATTTCTTCTGCTCAATCTTCTACTCAGGTTCCACCCTCCTTTGGGTCATCTACCTCCACACATACTTCTGCAAACCAACTTCCAGATATGTGGTCTATATTGAAGAGATAAACCTCGCTTTAAGGGGCACGACCCCTCTTCTTCTATAAAGATTTGTCACACTCTTAAGGGCATACCTTATGGACTGAACATTCTAGGAAACCACCCTGACTATGGCATTACACTTTTGTTCTAATTTCTTTAGAACAAACCTTATCCACCCATAGAAAAAACAACAACTCTTGCCTCCATAAGAGACTCAACCTAGCTCATATGGATCCATAGATTATGGGCACTTCTTTGATTGAATCTTGACATAAACTTTAGATCTCTATGACCCTTAAACTACGATTACCTTAGTCAATATTACACCTATGAATACTTTTGTTTTGGCCCTAAATTCCAATGTAGGCCCTCATCCATTTGTGTTGCTCTTTATCATAGAAGTTGTGGCCCACTAACCACCACAAACCAGGGTCTCAACCCTCTATGCTATTTCATAATTTGATGTGGCCTTCAAATAGAAACACCATTGAAATCACATGCCCAAATTCTCATGAGTCGCCTCTCTTGAGCTCAATCTACCAAAATAGAACCAACAGTATGCCATCCTACTTCCTACCTTGAACCCATTAAGGTATGTGACATTCTTGTCAACCCTCACATGATAATCTTGCTCTTGGTGGATGATCATGGCCTCCCTTTAGCATCCCTTACTCAACCCTCTAACTCGACCTACTTTAGGACTACATCTCTCCTCACCTCCTTGATCAAATGAAGTCCTTCTCACTTGATGTTCTTGCCTTCATACTAAGGCCTCCTTAAATATGTTTTCATAGCTAGGCCTCTTATGAACTCTTTAGAACTTATGGGTTTTATCCACTTAGACCTTAGGAAATATTAATTTTCCTTTTTAATTTTCTTTTATATTTTAAACCCCATCTTGGGTCTAAAACCCCTTCGCTTGGTTTCTTTTCCCACAAAGCCTTTTGTAACCAAACTCACAACCCATCTCACTAGGCTTGTGGAGTACCTCTCAAGCTACACAATTCAACAACATAGTCTAGTTGCAGTAACGCAATTTGGTCAAGCTCTTGTAGTCAAGCGAGGACTTGGTTGGGTTCCCAAGTTGCAAATTAAGAAAGGTTAGTTGTAAGGGCATGATATCTAGGGAGGGTCAGGGCATGCCAAGGAATGAAAAGGTGTGCTAACACATGCTAGACAATTTCAATGCATGATGAGGAGTTTTAGGGAGTGTTGAGGCATCACAAGGGATAACTAGGTCAAAATGCATGGAAATGAACAAATAAGCGTGTGTGCTAAGGAGTGTCAGTGAATTCAAGTGTTCCAAGGACAAAGTTCGTTAGAAGAAGTTCATAATAGGATTGCAGGAGGAAAGCCTACGGTTGCGATAAGTGACTCAACATAGAATTATTATACAAAGGGAGACTTTGTGCTTACCAAGACACTATTTTTCCTTTATCTATTATTTTTATATGACATGTGGCACACTTTCACTGAATGCTCATGTTTTAAACTATTTTAGACAATTTCATATTCTACATTGTTGTGTATAAGTTTTGGGACACTCAACTTGTGCCAACTTATACCTTGTGTGTCTTGTGCATATTGTGGTTCTTGCAAACACTTATTTAATGCTTTATTGTTTATATGAACTTGACATACATGTGAAATATTGCATGTGTAAGTTATGATGCTTAGTTGTTCTATGGACATGGATAGATGTGATCCTTGTGGGACAAGTTGAGCTTGGACACGAGTGGCCTAAGATGAGTTATAAGCATTTCTTAGGTGAAAAAGGCACAATCTACTTGTAGTAGGTACAATTGGTCAAGTTGGTGTCATTGAAGCAGGCCAATGTCACATGAACTACAGTGGCTCAGTACTTGATTGGGTTCCCAAGTCGTGAAAAAATTGTAAGGCTAGTTGTGGAGGCATGAGTGTCAAGGCATACTAGGGAATGCTAACATGTGCTAGATAGTTTGAAGGCATGTCAAATATGTTAATATGTGTCAAGTGCTAAGGCATGCCAAGATGTGCAAGGGTATGACAATACATGCCAAGGAGGGAGTGACAAGTTATGTTAAGCACTGGTAAGCTATGTTAGGGAATACTAGGGCATGTCAAGAAGTGCAAGAGTGTTATAGGGAGTTCCAGTGTGTGTTAACATGTGCCAAATAGTTCCAAGGCATGCCAAGACATGGGCGATGCTAAGGCATGCTAGTATGTGTAGGGTGTCAGGGTATGCCAATATGTGTCAAGGAGTTTCAAGGAAACAAATGGAATAACCAAGCTAAAATGCAAGGAAATGAACACATAAGAGGGTTAATAAGCCATGAATTTATCTTTTTCAAAAGGGGCATGCTAGGCACACTAATAATAGGTTCTAATACATGCCAAGTTCCAATGTGTGCCAAGTGCTAATGTATGTTGATGCATGCCAAAGTGTTCCAGGGCATGGTAGGGACTACAGGGCATGCCAACACCTGCTAGGAGAGTGCTATGTTATGCTAGGGCCTGCCAACATGTGCTTGGGTGTCTTATTCATGGAAATATTTTCTATGTATAAAGATGTTCCAATACATGTGATGTGCTAAGGAATGTTAGTGTGTGCCAAAGCATGTTAAAGTGTGCCAAGAGTATTGATGAGTGCTAGGTGTCTCTCATTAATAGATTTGATAAGGCTTGATTATGTATTAAATAATATAGTTCCCACATACACTATTGGAACTTTATTTAAAGGGAATTTGCTAGATAATAAACCTAATAAAGATGAATCGTGTATTGACTCATAGCAAAACTTTATTCTCATTACTAGAGGGAAATGATACACACTAATTACTTCTTAACACATTAAATAACTCTAACCACTATGGAATTGGACACATAATGAAAAATATCGTTATCTTTTGACAAAAAATATAGTAACATGCAGATAGCGTCATCAAAATCTCATTGGAATGATCAATCATGACGAACATTTTTTGACCACCACCAAAAGTAACCAAAAAGAGAATTGGTGAGGCTAAATAAAAGATCGTCATTAGAAGTGTCACAAAAGTGAGAATTAGTGATGGGACTTTAACAACCCTCACTAAAAGTGTCACGGAAAATGGCTTTAGTGACAAGCCTTAAAGGACCATCACTATATGCACTTACAACAACGTTTTTTTAAGGATCGTCACCATATGCGACATTGGTGACGGACCTTAAAGTTCTGTCATATGTGTCACCCTCACCAATGACCTTTTTTGTTTTAGTGTAAGCTTGAACACATGAAAGTAGAAAATTGAGTACATGCATGAGGTTCACAGACTGGACACATGTTCATGGTTGGACCAAAGCTCTCCTTACAGACAAATTGTATTTTCTGTCAAGAGTTCATTGGCCAAAAGTTACAACCAAACAAAAGGAAGATGGACATAGGACTGGCCAAGGGTTGCAGTGTCACAAGACTCTTTGAACTTCAACCACATACACATTCAGAAGCTAGGATGTAGGTCCAGGGTCAACACTTATTTTCGTAGTGAAAACAAACGAAAACCTAAACAAGGAAGGGAACAAAGAAAAAATAAAGAAGGCACAAAACTAGGAAACAAAAATCAAAAGACAAGACAACAAAATGACTAAAGCAAACATGATGTAAAACTAGAATAAAAAAACCAGAACGAACTACCCGGAACGAGTGCAAAGAAAGGAAAACTAAGATGCAACTAATCCTACTCCTATCCTAACAATGATACGGTCAGGGTCACGCGTAATGAAATTTCCAGTGAAACCACCGTAGTCATTCTTGACCTTCAACCACAAAGATATGAACGATTATAACATATAAAAAGTGATGTGCAACAAAAAATGCAGAAACTTGAAATATTTGCACATGAGAAGGAAGGTCTTGCATGTGGGTAGAAAGACGTGTCACAACCACTACTTTTACCCAATGCACATGCTTACCTCTTTGATGGATACCTCTTTTCAACAAACCTTGGAAGCCTCTTACGGGTGCATCCTTGTATACACCGAGCTTCTTAGCAAGCACGAGGAAGGATTGAAACTTGATGCCTGCAACAGAGCTTTCCAAGTAAGTTGTTCCAGTCATTCAGCAATTGGATCATAAAATTGATGATGGTCATCTTGAAAGCCTCGTGATCTTCGAAAATATGAATTTTTCGATTGGAGAAGCAAGATCACAATGGGAATCTTGTAAATAAAAATAGATATGATCATTCTTGTCGGTCATGCCAAGACAGTGAGGACCTACCATAACCATATGTGAAGGCTGAAGTGCCTCACCTTCTTGACAGAAACCATAAGAGAGAGATTCTAGGAAATTAAAATCAGAGAGTGCGAAGCAATTTTCATTGGATATGCTGATGGGAAAATGATAAGCCAAATGAGAGTCACCCAAGATAGAGAAATGATCAGATGGGCTAGTTGAGACGTTAGATTCCCAGTTTGCAATGAAAAAATAAAAATTCATTCGAACACTATTGTGAATGATCTGAACAATGGAACCAAGTTAGTTGTGAGGTAGATATGATGGACCACCTTCTTGCAACTGGTGACCAATTGCGCAAGCATCATAGTCATTGCAAGAGTTTAAGAAGGATGCTAGCACCGTGAATATACGAAACTAGTTTAGGCATGGTGAATGGAGATGAAATTTATTTGTGTGACATCTTGTGTGTTCATCATCACATAGGGATATTTTTGGTCTAATGAGAGGACAAATTTGCAGTACAAGATTAGCAAGAAGACCGAGGAGCTGACCGTGAAGGGGGATATTCAATAAGTATGATTGCAGGCAAAGATAGTCCTTGAGATGATCAACTTCACAATTCCATGACTACGTGAGATACGGACATTCCCAACCTGAGTTTGATGTGAGAGATTTTCATGAAGATGGATGCGCTGTAACCGATTTTTGAATTCAGTCATAAGTGAAATTTTGAAAATATGAGAGATCACACCCGGAATACCAAACAATTTTCACACAAGTATTCACATTGAGTTCAACCATGCAGATAGGCCAATTGTGCGTGAGAAGTTAGGTATTATTTGGTTCAGGAGGATTACCAGAGTCACGAAGTCCTGACATCACCATCAACGGATGTTGAAGTGCCTTGAGTCCCTAGCACGTCCCAGAAATTTCTAGAATTTCATAATCATTTTTTGAAGCTTGAACTAGATCATGCATGGCTTGAGGGTGGTTGTTGCTACTAATTTCAAAACTTCTTTCCAAATGGCAACCATCTCTGTCACAGGTTTCAACAACAATTAGATTTCTCAATTGAAGAGGCTCTTCTGATGGTACATCCAAATATAAATGAATTGGTGAGCTCACATGAGAAAGATGATTTGACGAGTTGTCTTCATGCAATATAAGAGATGATGAGGGGTGGGAAGAGTCTAATATGATTAGAGTCTTTTCAATTTTATCATGGGTAGCCTCACCCTCTTATGTCAATCGAGGAGATAACTCATCGGATGGAGAAACAAAGGAGCATGGAGTATCTCTACCGCATGTAGATTCGTTGCGAATGGTAGGACACAATGGAAGGTGAGGTGAAGAGGAATTTTCGATACAAACATCTTCTTTGACTAGAGCACATTTTAGATCTAAATTATAATATTCATGGGAAACTTTAAGATCACATGATGTGCTTGGTCGTTCGTCACAACATACAAACATGAGGTTATCATCATTGGGATGACTACTTGCCAAGGCTAGGGATTGATTAAAAGAATTGATTGTACAAGATGTTCCATCAAGATTAGAAGATAGAGGATCATTCAAGAATGGAATCTAATTGTTCTAATGCAGAAAATATTGAAGTAGAGAGGGAAGATTGATAATGTCCTCACCTTCCTGATCCTTTGCCTGTGTAATGTGACTTCCCTGCACCTAATCGTAATTTGAGCCAGCAACTTGAGAATCAAGAGAATGTGAACAACTGGTTGGTGAAGTAGATTGATCAAGCAAGTCATGGTACAAGGAGTCATGGCTTGTAGATGATAGAGGATGGCAAAGATGTAGATCATATTCGAGACTTGAGTTATGAATGGTGACGTCCTCTTGCGGAATGGAGGGGTGAGTATTTTTTGTAGGCTTCCTAAGCCATTCTGGAATTTCCTCCATTGAAGTGGGAGATGGGTGAAAAGATGGGTTGGGGACATGCTGTGTAGATTTCTCAGCTTCATGATCACTGCAAGGGGGCACCCACATCGGGACCAAAAAAGGAGGAGGACAAGGAACAAACGGGGTAGTGGGCTCCTCCTCTACAATTTGAGGTGCCTCATGATCCACAAGAGTTGGGGAAGAAGGGAAATCAGGAGGTTCACCGTATTGGGAAACATGAACCAAGTGTTTGAACTCTTGTCTCAAGAAATCCGAGTTCAAAATTTGGTCAGGAATTTCACAACAAAGGTTAAGGAATCGATCAGTAAAGTCCTCAATTGATTCTTTAGGCTCCATTCTTAAACGAAATATTTTTTCACAGACATCTCGATGCTTATACTTATCGAAAGATTTCTTCATCATCTTGGCAAGTTGTCTGAATGAATCAATAGAAGAAGTGGGTAATGTATGACACCAATGTTTAGCACAACCTTCGAATGTGAGGGTGAGTAGTACAACCCAATCATATTCAGACTTTATTTGGTGACGATGGCAAAGAGTCATAACTTGAAGCACATGTGCATGAAAAGGCGGTTCACCCTCACCATTGGACTTAAGTTTGGACAGGTCATGGATAACTTTCACGAGGATGGTATAATTAGTATTTTTAGAAAAACACCTCGAGATTATGATTTTAGGAAGAACCATTTTAAATAAGAGATTCAAACTAGACTCTACAATCATAGCCTGTCATTTGGCCCTCCTTCTAGCGCCATTTTGTTGACGGTTATGGAAATCTATCAACCAAGGGGATCTCCCCGATATGAAGTCCCAACTAGACCTCACATCGTTTGGTATAGGAGTCCCATTCGGTACAAACACTCGGTTTCCATATACTTGAGATTTTCCTTGGCTCTAGCTCTCAACACATGAGAGTGTTATGCTGGTATCCTCAAAAAGCAAGGTACATGTGCCTGATGAGTGTGTAATGTAATTGTGTCAAGGTTCTCTTACTACAAAGGGGGAAGGTAAAGTGAGGCTGTAAGTGAGAGGTAGTAGTACCACCTAGGTGTTGGGTGTGGAGCCTGATTATCTTCTGTATTCAAAGTTATCGTTGCATTGGACCCCAGTTTGAAATGGGGTGGCAACGCCGCCCGTAAAATATTCGTTGCAGGGGGGGTCCAGGGGGAGGGCGGATGCAACCTTTTGAGAGTCCCCCCCTGGCGAGGGGTTTCGGGGGCAGCGCCCCTGAAGCTAAGAATAGATGTAAAATTTCCTTGTAAAAGTATAGTAATTTCTAGTCAATCTGGTCCGTTCATTAGGCGGAGATCTGACGGTAGAAGTTATGTTTAATTTAGGATTTTTTTCCCTAGAAGGAAACCCCTCACTATATATGAGGGAATTGTATTGCGTTTATGTATATCTGTATTCCGAGTGAGGAAGAGAGAGGAGATTGAGAGCGAAGAGGGAGTTACAGCGGATCTGCTGTAGGTTGTATCTCTTCAGTTTGCTGGATAATATAATAAAAGAAGGACTGGCTATATTTCTCTGTGGATGTAGCCCAAATGGGGTGAACCACACATATCTGTGTCTCTCTTTTTTAATGCATTTTCTGTGTTTATATTTCTGTAATATTTTATGTGTTCCATTTCTCTATAATTTTCTAACACTAGGAAGAGACACACACGAACCAGAAAGGGTATATCTAGCATCCAATGGTGTATTCCACAGTGGATGTGGCAGTTATTAAAATTGAGGTGCAAGGGAAAACACGTACACCATCTGGCTTAGTAGTCCACACAGATGTGACAGTCATTATAACCGATAAACAAGACAACTCTATCTAATGTCCTGTGGAGTAGTCCACAAGGACGAGACATCAGTGATAACCAGTATAACACATTCTCAACAATGTAGGTATTAAAAGAACAAAAAAAGTTCAACTATCTTAGTACAGGTTAAGAAAACATGCATTACAAATTTTTAAAGAGTAGTCTTACAAACATCTACAAAAAAATGCGTGAAAACGTGCTAGCGTTAACATGCTTCTAAATTAAGAAAAATTCCCAACACACATCTACACCATACATCAATGATCACTAGTACCAGTAGTGGGACATTGGAGCCACTCCTCGCTCCTTAAAGGACTGGCTGAAAAATCTCAACGCTATTAGGGAGGAGCCAAGGTGAAAAGTTCTTCCTCATACAATGGGATGGGTATCTATAGCCAAGGGTGATGCTTGAACCTTGTGACTCTTGGACTACACTCATGACCATTCAACTTCCTATGAATTTTCAACTGACATGACTCTTCATCTTCATGTGTGCATCCGTTGGAATTTCAATTTACATTACATTCAGTTACAACATATATGGCCTATAGTAGTGATGTGGACTCAAAAACCCATGACACAACTTGACATGACATTGCTAACATGGACTAGCTGGCTGTGGTGGAAATGTCAAGTTGTTGTTACTCTTGAGTGATGGATGTTTTCTTGGATGTGCTTTGTCTTCACCTCCGCATGGCTTGATGTTGCAGGGTCTTCAATGGTGTTGGTCTTGTAATATTGTTATATGCATGTGTTCCTTTCGCTTGAGCTTCTTTCGTCCATCCAACTACAAGTAAGTGTTCTAGCATGTTCGCTCCTTCTTCATCATGTTCGTCGTCTCGCCATGATCCATCAGTGTACCTGTTCTTGCAATTCACTCATGATGGGACGAAATCAAATCCAAAAGCTCTTAGTCTAAGATTATGCATTTTTTTCCATGGACCAGGCCCGAGATAGATGACAGGCTGGGAAGAGGGCCCAGTAACTACACATTGTGCAGTTCCAGGTGACAGGGAGGGAGAATGATCACTGAGACTATGCAAATTGCAGCTCAGTCTTGGATGAGGAACTCTGGGGCATAATATTCACTGTCAGGGAAAACTACGTAGAGGCCACTGGGAGGAAGGATTGCGCAGTGGAAGTCACCAGTGGCAACTGCAAGGGGGACCCTGAGGGACACTCTATGCAGTTTTATGAGGGAAGAAAAGATAGGGTAGCAGAGGGACCAGAGAGGACACATATGTGCAGTTTTTAGGAGAATTACAGGCTCAGGCCTTTATGCATTTCGGGGTTCCAGCAAGCAGGAAGGAGGCTTGGTCACTGATCTTGCGCAGTGTGCAGTTCACGTTGGGCTTTGAGGTAGTTTTTGTATAGTTCTGGGAAGGAAGACAAGATGCTCACCTCTGGGATTGCACAATGCAACTGACCTAGAGTACATCCTCAAGCACTGCACATTTCCAGGCAGCAGAGCAGCACCACTAGGGGTTGAGACTACGCAATGTAGCTCAGTCGTGATTCAGTGAAGTGTAGTTGTTCAGTCGGAGATATTTTCAGGAAAATAGCTAAGTGTGAGGGGCAAGTGGACTTGTGAGGACTCGACATTGTGATCAAACACTTAGCATACAACGATAGCATGACAACACTAACAACCGAGAGAACATAACAAAGCATACCCCTCTGTGGGACTATCTAGAGCTGAAAGTGACAAGTGCAACACTTGGGATAGACCTTTGGACGATCATGACGGCACTTGTGCGACAATGCTTACAAATTTGTGTATGAGTGCGATAGGTGTTTACATGGCTAGGACAACTTGTATACACAAATACCAACCTTCAAGGTAACCAGAAAGGTTCGCGAACATGACATAACAACCAAACATGTCAAAAGATTACAATTGATCCAACAAGCGAAAGGGAGAAAGACACGTAGAGGAAACACATGGAATGACTTTCAGTGCTTTTAACCATGCATGTCATTGAAGACAGAATGATATGAAAATGATAAGCAGTTCGTCAAGCTACACTAAGAGGCGTATTTCAAAAGATTTGTTTTGTTTTCCATACCTACCCTCCAAAGGGTTATGTGTCAGATGGAGTCTTCATGCGGTCCAGCTTTGCTATCATACCTTGGATTCCTTGGTCTGCTTATCTTCCTCCTCAGATCCTTGAGAGTCCTCTAGCATGTCATCCTTCTTATGATCACTAAGAGACACATCTGCGTAGTTTTAGTGGGAAGTGACTGTATCGGGATGAGGCCCTTGGAGGACACATCTGTGCAGTTTCAGGATGCAAGGCAGACTGGGTAGTTGAGGAAAAAACTACATAGTTTTAGGATGTAATTCACTACTGCAGTATGAGGTCCTAAGAGGACACATTTGCACAGTTTCAGGATGCAAGGAAGACTGGGAAGTCGAGGGAAAAAACTGTGCAGTTTCTGGAGACAGTGGGTTCCGGCTAAGGGAAGGACATTAGGGGAAACCTACTATGTATTTTTGTATGCTAAGGGAGGCTGGGATTTCTGTGCATTGCATAGTTAGTGTGTGCGATGAGTGTAAAACATGTCTATGTGGTGAGGACAACCCATTCTCATAAAGCTTTCCCCTTGAAGAAAAACAAACTTTCCCTTGCATGACAAGCGATAATCCCCTACCCAAAGATGACACATAATATATAGAGATCAAAGTGTGAACGACTCTTAAGATTGAACAGGGAATCTTGAGATCATCAAATTACCAAATAAGTGACTAAGGAACAATTGATCATAAGATCGATAGTAGGCTCCAAAATTTGAGTACAGGCCAAAATTTTGTAGGGTGTTGCAGCTGCTACAATAGAAGGTTATTATTAGAGATATAGCCCAAAATAAAAGTGATAAATAGGAATTAGGAACACTCTGGATCCTCTTCTTGAAATTTCATGGTTTTCCATGGTGTAAAGGTCCTATTTTAGGTTGGATCCCGAGTGATATTTATCTTATTTTGTTAGTTGAAACCCGGGAGCATAACGAATCTAACCTACACCATATATATGGATTCATTCTTTTCTCTACATGGAATAGGGAATCTTCTCGTAGAGGCTTTGGTGGTATATCATGTTATGTAAAAAATATTATTTCTTCCCACATTTGGCTTCATAAGATTAACCCCTTTAATAAGTAAATTTGGATCAAAATTTCCGACTCTAACACCAATAGAATTTTCTCGCAATCTATTATTTTTCTCTTATCAACTCTTCCTCCTATAAGAAAAATAACTTGGATTATAATTTCCCATTCGTTATCATAGAATAGGATATCCATAATCTAAGGAATCAGGGAAACATCCTTTTTCTTGGGGACTTAAATGTTAGAACCAATACTAACCAAGCTACTCTATTAAGTAATAACTCTAACCCTAACCCCCTATGGCTTGATGAGGATTGTGACTTAGCTCGTAAATTCCAAATAAATTTTGAAGAAATAACCAAGAACCTATTTGGTATCGATCTAATCAATCTTGGTAGTTCCCAAGATCCGATCATTTGTAATGGGATTAATAAGTGGCCTACATCTCGCGAGATCACTTGTACATTCATGGGCTTGGTGGTAGCATTGTGGACTATGCCCCAGGATCTCAACTGTATTATTAATTTTTACCACCTAGATGACCACAAGCTTGATTCTAACCACATACCCCTATCCTTAATACTAAATCGTGATATACACACTAGTCACATAAAAAATAATTGTGAGAGCCAAAGGAAGATTTGCTTTGACAAAAGTAACATGGACCCCTTCTTCTTCTTCTTCTTTTCCAAGGAAATATCTAGACATATCCACCCGAAGGGATCACATCACACTGGCTTATTAACACAACCTAACCTTGATGGCATCAAGGAGAATTGACAATGTGACCTCCCATCAACGAGGTTCTTTAGTGATGAGAGCTCGACCAATTGAGCTAGGCCTTGAGGCTAACATGGGCCTCTTCTTAAAATATTTAACATGGGATTTAGGTTTCTTAATGTATAATGAAAGCATTGATCACATCTACCACATTTTTACTACAATCCTCTCTACTAACATTAACAAATTCTCTACCAAGGAATCTTATAAAAATAATGATAGAACTTTTAACCCTTGGTATGATAAGGATTGTAAGTTTGCTAAGAAAGCGATTAGAGATGCTCCAAATGAAATTGAAAATATTGAAAAAATTAGTGTGTACAAAGCTCCTATCAAAAGGAAGAAAAAGTACTACATAAATAAGAGGTAAGAGCATCTTCTTCACCTCTCTAAAGTTGAGCGTAGAAAGTTTTGGAGGAATATTCTTGCCTGTAAAATGAAAGAAGATTACTTGATCCCCTTAAAGAAATGGGATACCTATCTTAAGAATATTTATGACTCCCCAGGCACCATGAGCAACATTATAAAGACTCTTGTAGAGGAAGATATATTTTCTTCGAAATCCATGGAGTTCGGGATTAAGAAGCTTGCTAATGGGAAAGCTAGGATATTGAAGTTTATCAAGCGGAAATTTTCAAAATGGTAAAGTATATCCTCATCCCTCACATACACAAACTCCTCAATTTGGTAGTGAAGCACAACTTCCCTAAGCCATAGATGCACAACCTTATTATGCCTATCTTTAAAAGTGGGGACAAAAATGTTCCCTTTAACTATAGGACTATCATTATTAGTCACATTTTAGCTAAATTATATGGGCTAATTTTGGAAAAGAAGATTAGAATTTGAGTTGTAACTCATGGTAAAAGAGCTAAAGGGAAAGTTGGTTTTAGGAGGCATCGCTTAACTATTGACCACCTTATCACTCTTAGGACCATTGCCAAGGAGTTTCACAATAGTAAAATTGATCCCTTTTGTTTTTTTGTTGACTTTAGAAAAGCTTTCGACATGGTCCCTCAGGAGATGTTATGGCAAAGGCTTGAAGATATAATGGTTCCTATTGAGCTAAGAGTTGTTGTAACTAGGTTATATGATAATGTTATTACTAAACTTAAGACTTTTGAGGGTTGGTCTGAGGAGATTAATTGCAATATCGGATTTAAGGATGTCCCCTATCCCCCACCCTTTTTGGCATTTACCTTGATAAGATAGAAAAATGTTTAGAAGTTACAGGATGTGATGGACCTAAGCTCACTGGTATGGTCATTGCTCCTCCTTTATGTTGATGATTTCATTCTTTTTGCTAGAAGCCCTGATGATATCGACAAATGGCTTAGAATCCTCTATGATTACAACTCCATGATGGGTATGAATGTTAATACCAAAAATACTAAAATCATGACAACCAAATCCAAAAGGAACAACTATGATAATTTCGTTTATGATAAGAAATACTTGGAGAAGGTTTCCTCTTACAATATTTAGGTATTGACATTCACCATCAGCTCAGTTGGAACTATAGCATTGAGAAAATGATTATAGGAGGTTGGAAAGTTTAATATGAACTTGAAAACGATCGTAAGTCAATTGATCTTTGGGTTTTGATTTAAAAAAAGTTCCTCTTCAAGAATGTCATCAACCCTATTATTTTATACGAGTGTGAGATTTGAGGCTACAGTATATCTAGAGAATCATGGAGAAAGATTGAGATGATTAAAAAACAATTTATAACATACAATTTCAAGATTAATTGAAATATTCCATACCCTATTCTCTTGATTGAAGCTAGCCTCTCCCCCATTGAAAGCATGACTATGTTTAGATATCTGATGTATAAGAAGAAGTTGTGCAACATTGAAGCCAAGAGGCTCCCCAAAATTCCTTCTAGCTCTAGTCAAAGCCCTCACCTCAGAATCAAGCAAGGATGGCATAAGGATGTCCATTCTTGACTCAACCATTGGGGGATAAAGGAGGAGATCATATTGAAGAATAAAGATGAAATTAAAAACATTATTATTTCCAAATTTAGGGATAAGTTATTTGATAATAAGGAGTTAGAGGGAAAAAATAAGCTAATATATTATAAGGAGGTGATCAACTCCACTCTTGCTAACCAGAATTATCTTTTTGTCTTGATCAATGCTAAGAAGAAAATGTACATTGAAAATATAAAAACTAATTCTCATGAGCTTTTGTCTTGATCGATGCTAAGAAGAAAATGTACATTGAAAATATAAAAACTAATTCTCACGAGCTTTGGAGTGATATTAGGCATTGGTCTCCTCCTAAAACACCTTGGGAAACAAGAATCTGCCCTCTTTGCAATACTAAGAAAGTTGAAGATGAAAAACACTTTCTCTTAGAGTGCGCGAAACTTACTTCTATTTGCTCTCCTTTTCAGTCACACTACCAATCTTCATGATTCGTTAACTCAACAAAATTATAGTGATCTCAAAATGCTTCTCTTACTTCTTTTTTATCATAGAAATAATATATTAAAAAGCCTTAATTAATTTCTTACATTCTTAAAGTCGGATAGACCATATTGGTCTATATGGACTTTAACCACCACCATCATCATCATATAGTCAAAAATTGATTTTGAATAACAAAAAATAAGATTTAACCAAAAACAATTTCACAGAATTCCAACCAAAAACTTGAAATTATGACCATTTTTATAAAAAAAATACAAAAAACAATAAATGGTATTCTCGGGTTCAACATGCTCAGAAATTCACCCGAGAAGCATATATCAACGTTGACAACTCTACCTGTAATCACGCCATTATCGCCTTCTCCGAATACAGACTGTTGCTCGAATACCAACAAGATGGAAATACGATACGAGAGTGCACCTGCCTGGCCCCAAAGACGTCTTATTTCTGGCTGCCGGATTGGGCGTTTGTCGGCTGCAAGCCTAAGAAGGGACTAAGATGCAATTCCAGAAGTTCATGGATCTCGTTTCTGGAAGCAGCCAGTATTGTGAGCCGAATATGTTAGAAGGCCACATACAAAATCAAGAACCACCCATGGCTTCTCTGCAATATGCTCTTTCAAAGCAACGACAAATCTGGATCATGGCGGTATAAGACTTGTGTAAGCGCCCAAATTGTTAAAAAATATTAAAATTTAAATGTCAATCAGTCCTTATTGATATATATATTTTAAATAAAATAATCTCTAATTTTTATTGAATATTATAAGTATTTTACTAACCATTTTTATAAATGTATTATTAGCTAAAATATGTTGTTATTATTTGACCTTTTAACAAAAACATAAACATTATACATATTTTTTAAGATTTTTTTTGTGGGGTGAATTAAAGTAGTTGAAAGTTGGGAAAGTGTTTGTAATAAAGTTTCATATAATTTGATAAAATTATTTGGGATAAAATTTGTGTCTTGTGCTACCTGACACAGATCAATATCATCATCATCATCAATGTTAGCATCTTATCCCGCTCCACTCTACTCTCTTTGGGTAGAGGAATTTAATTGTAAACTAGTACACTAAAGTTTTCAATCTAATATAGTTGACAAGGATGATTTTAGTAGTCACTATTTGAAGCCCACTATATACTTTAATATATATTAAAAAATATTTGGATTTTTTTTTATATTTTTAAAATTTAAATGTTAATAAATCATTATTGATATATGCTTTTAAATAAAATAATATTTATTTTTACTAAATATTTTTTTTAACAAGATCAGATAGTGGATATATTACGAGAAGTTGTGATGGAGCAAGCTCCTATTACAATCAAATGTAGCATAAGTGGAAACTAAGCTGTGAGAGTATGTTGGGAACGTGGTCCCTTCTCCTGTGTTTATATTAAAAATTCATAGATTTTTGTAGCTATTCTTGAGTATTGTCTAACATATTGTCCTACTAGTATAACAAATTTACATAACATTGATTCTCTGGTATTTTTTCATGGTTTGTAGACTGACTACTCCTGAGAGGGCTGATTCTTCTTGTCTTGAGTTCCATTTGGTTTGCTTCCTTCTTTTTCCCCTTGGGATGCTTGCTATTCCTTCTGTTGTGTTGTTCCTTCTGCTTGATGTTCCTTCTGTTGACTGTTCCTTTTGTTGGCTGTAATTGTTCCTTCTGATTGTTGTGTTGTTCCTTCTGCTTGCTGTTCCTTTTGTTGTTGTGTTGTTCCTTCTGCTCGCCGTTCCTTCTATTGGTTGCGGTTGTTCCTTCTGCTTGCTGCTCCTTCTGTTGTTGTGCTGTTCCTTTTGTTATTGTGTTGTTCCTTTTGTTATTGCGCTATTCCTTCTACTTGTTGTTCCTTCTATTGTTGTGTTCTTCCTTCTGCTTGCTGCGGTTGTTCCTTCTGGTTGTTGTTCCTTTTGTTGTTGTCTTGTTCCTTCTGCTTTTTGTTCCTTCTCTTGTTGTGTTGTTCCTTTTGCTTTTTGTTCCTTCTGCTTGCTACTTGGCGTTCCTAAGTGTGACTTTCAAAATTCCAAGTATAACGTTCAATCTAAGTATTGAGGCCAATGAATGCAGATCTGACTGTTGTAGCTTGGTTAAGGCATAGGATTGAGCAAGCAGAGTCCTCCATTGAGACTAAGGTTTCCTTTAGGCAGCGAACAACCTTTATTTGCCATAGAGTCTGCTTGCTTGTTTAAATCCTGCAAAATGTGGTAAGAGTCAACTTTGTCAAAATCTTTCAAAGTGTTTCGGATTCACTACAGGGTTTTGTTTAATGCAGGATTACAAAAATGATCTTCAGAGTTTAAAAGTTTAATTAGAAGCTCCGAGTCTCCGAAAATTTGAATTATTTTATAACCTAGCTCCTTCGTAATCTGACAAGCTTTTAAGAGACTGTAACTCTTTGCTTGATTGTTCGAGCTAGTGCCTAGGGTCCAACTGAAGTCGGTTTCACTCGATCTATCCAGGGAAAGAATCAAACCTCCTGCACTTGCAGTTCCTGGGTTCCCCTTAGACGCTCCAGCAAAGAATATCGTGGCTTTTAAGGTCCCCTACCACCATGTGCGAAAGTCACCTTCAGTGAGTCGCAAGTGCCAAGAAGGAGCATTCAATGGTTTGCTGACTGAATCTTTCCTCTCTCCTATCGAGCAGGATCCCAGCCATGCAGAAGCCTCTGAAGGTAAAGAGGAGGCATGCGCTAATTTATCTACAATTTCCAGCGAGAGGGCTTTCACTTTGGCCGCCACTGCCAGTGAATTCAGGAGCCTGTTGTTGAAAATGCAGTCGTTTCTTGCCAACCACACTTTCCACCAAAGTCATTTTGGAATAGCTTGCTAGATGTTGTTCTAGACTACGTTTTTAGCTTTTTTCTCAGGATTTTGGTCTGCCTAGGAGATGTAAAGAGAAACGACAGATATCTGGGAGGGGGAGGGAGCACTAAGACCATGAAGGGCCAAATTCTAGGCTGCTTGTGTGAAATCGCAATCAACCAGTAAGTGATTAGAGGTTTCAACAGAAGAATTGCATAAGCAGCATCTAAAGGGGCCACGAAACCCTCTTTTGTTCAAATTTTCACCTGTTAGTGCCTTTCTATGAATGAGTAACCATGTGAATAAATTCACCTCTGGTAGGCTAGAGGGGGACCAAACTGATTTCTAGAGCTTCGGTCTCAGCGAAGGGGCATGTGTAGATTGTAAAGAGGAGAAACCTTGAGCTGTTGTGTAAATTCTTGTTCTTCCCCACCCCTATTTATCCTTGGATGAGCAGTGGACAAGGGCGAGGCTAGAGAGAGATATACACAACAAGTTTTTTTGAGCGTGAAGAGGTTCTAAGACCCTTGGAAAAGTCCATCTTGCCCAATTCCCTTTGCTGTCCCAAGAGAAAATGTCTGCAAGCCGGAGGAGACCTTTGTTCACTAGCCAGATCTTTAGATCGTTGTAAGAATTTAGGGAGGCCAGAGGGGCATCCCCTTGAATAGTATCCTCCCACAGTAAGGTTCTTTGTCCATTGCCCGAGATTCTATATAAATGCTACTGTAAGTGATCGATGATTCTTCTTCTTAAATTCTAAATTGCTATTCCTATTGGAGTAGATGTTGTTGTAAGGTTTCTCAAGGAGCCTCCCTTTAGGTATTTCATCCAGAGGATCTTGCTGACCGGATGTTTTTTGCCTACATACAGCTGCCATATGATTTTTCCACCAAGAGCCATATTTTCCAAGCTTGGATCCCAAATTTGTAACCCGCCTTCCTGGAGTGGTCTTTTAAGGATATCCCATCTTACTAGATGTAACTTACTCTGGTTGCCCTTAAACCCGTTCCATAGAAAATCCCGAAGGAGCTTGGATATCTGTTCCGTAATAGACTTGGGTGCTAGCAGGAGGGAAGACTGGAAGATGGGGAGGGCAGAGAGGACTGCCTTTATCAAAACCAACTTCCCAGCCTTTGTTTGGCCTTCCCAATATGCTATTTTTGCTTTTATCCTACTAATTACTTCGATCCATAGGGAGGGAGGGCTTGGTCCCAAGGTTAAGGAAAGGCCTAGGTATATGATCTTTTCCCAATTGTCATACCCAAGGAATCCCAAGGAGCAAGCGATTTGAAGGATAGTTGGATGATATACATTCCAACTGTAGACACCACTTTTTCTTTTTTTGATCAAGGCTCCTATAATTAAGCAGAAGTGTTGAAGAATTCCTTTGAAAACCCTTGCTATCTTAATCAAGGCCCCTCCCAAGAGGGAGAGTCATCCGCAAAGAGGGTATGATTTATAGGATCCACACCTCTTGCTTCCTTAATGCCTGGGATAGAGCCTACTTCCCTTTCCACTATTAGCTTTTTGCTTAGGGATTCTACCAATAGGATATAAAGAAAATGTGACAATGGGTACCCTAGGCGGAGCCCTCTTGTAGCTTAGAAGAAGTCAGCAGGTCTGCCATTGACCAAGGGCGCTATCCAAGGTCTAAGTGTGCAGGCTTTTATCAAGTTGACAAACTCAGCACTAAAACCAACGAAGAGAAGGATTTTATAGAGGAATGAGAGTTTAACCCGGTCAAAAACATTTGAAATATCCAACTTGATGAACATGCCTTTTTCCTTCCAAATGTGGCTAGATTTGAGGGCTTCTTGCACTTGGATCACATTGTCTATGAGGTGCCTTCCTTTGACAAAACCACCCTGAAGAGGGGAGATCAGATTCTGTAATAGAGGCTTGAGTCTATTGGCTAAGAGTTTGGAGAGGATCTTGTATGACGCATTGGAGAGTGAGATAAGTCGGAACCTGTCGAAAGTATCTAGGTTAACTTCTTTTGGGATTAGAGCAAGGAAGGTAGAGTTGGTGCACCCTCCCACTTTGGCTTTCTTTTGGAAGGCTTTTATCATTTGGAGGAGATCAAGTTTTATTACATTCCAGCAAGCTCTGTAAAAATGGATGGTGAATCCATCCGGCCTAGGGGCTTTATCTGGCTCCATTGACCATATGACTTCCACTATCTCTTTTTTAGTAAAAGGCTTCCATAACCCAACGTTTATGTCTGCAGTGACAAGTGAAGGGATGTTTGACAAAAATTTAGCAGCCATGTATTCGTCAAAAGAACCATCCTCCTGAAACAGTTGCTGAAAATGAGATGTGGCGGTCTGTTTTATAAGAGGCTTTCCTTTGATGACTTCCCCCTCCCTAGTGGATATTTCTACGATGTGATTCCGAGAGAGACGAGCTCTGTATTTTCTGTGAAAGAATGATGTGTTTCTATCTCCAGCTTGTAGCCAGAGGCTGCGAGACTTGAGGCACCAATACTCCTCTTCCTGGTGAAAGGAGAGAAAAGAGTTGAACTGGGTGTTCTGTTCGATGAGCAGCTGAGCTTTGGTGGTTTCAGTTTCTTCCATGCCTAACTGAATCTCGGCTAATGCCTGCATAGTCTTTTGCCTATTGCTCGTTGGAGTGGAGAGGGTTTTTTTTTGCCCAGGTTTTTAAGGCATACTTAGTGTATTTAAGTTTTTGATCCCACACAAAGTTGGGGGATCCTTCAACTGGTTGCGACTAAGCTTGAGCCACTATGTCCATAAAACCCTCCCTTGCTACCCAAAGAGGACTGAATCTAAAGGGAAGAGGGCCTAAGTCTTTCTCTTTTTCTAGCAGCAGCGAGATGGGGTTATGGTCAGATGTTATCTTGGGCAGTATTTTTGAAGAGATTAAATGCTTCCCCTCCATCAAAGAAATTTGAACTAGAAACCGGTCTAGATGAGCAACAATGTTGCCATTACCAACTCTATTGTTGGTCTTGGTATAACGACCTTTCTTAGGTTTGAGGTAAAGGAGGTCCCAAGCAAGAATCAGAGATTCCACCGAGACATGGAAGGGATCTTTACCCCATACTCCACCTTTTTTCTCTTTTGGATCTAAAGTGATGTTAAGATCCCCCGCCAGTATGATGTTTGGGGGAGTGTAGATTTCTAGGAAGTCTGAGAGAGCATTCTAGCAGTCTTTCTTTTCCAGGAAATTAATAGGGACATAAATATTGAAGAGAGCCAAAGAAATATTACTTGGGAGATGTAGAAGTTCTATGTATATCCAGTGTTGGGTTGTGAAGGAGCTTTTCAGCTGAAACATATCCTCTAACCATAAGGTTTCAAGACCCCCTGAAGTACCTCAAGCGCTGATCACTTTTCCTAAATTCTTTTTCCACTTGGTTCGACTTAAGGATAGAAGAGCATCCTCTTCTATCTTTGTCTCTTGGAGCAGGAGGATATCTAAGGGTTTCATTCTTGATAGATCTTTTACTGCTTCAGCTTTCAATAGGTTACCCAAACCCCTGCAATTCCAAGAGACAATCTGCATTATTTACCAAGGAAGGAAGAAGTAGACCTTCCCTTTTTGGGTCGGGCCCTTGTGTTTCTGCCTAATGACATTTTGATTGTGGACTGACTGCCCTGCATATTTAATCTCTATGCCTCTTCTTCTCTGATCTCCTTACGAGACTTTCTTCCTGCCTTTTTGGTGGATCACTCAAAAGAGTCTTCTTTGGAAGAACTAGGGCTATCTATCAGCTTTTTCTTTTTGGTCATTTCTGCATAAGAGAGTGGGGATATGGCACTTGCTGGAGAGCCCTTGTTTTCCTGTGGGGTTGCATCTACACAAGGGATTTCTGAGGTGGCTACTCCAGTTTGTTCTTGAGATCCCGAGTTTATTTCTGCGTCTTCTATTTGTTCCATTTACTGCTGCACTTCTCCCTCTTCAAGTTCTGGTTGGTTTTGATCTTCTGGAGGGTTTAGAACAGCAAAAGGATTTGTTGAGATGGTGGCATTTGCTGTGGCTTGAACTTCGGGTAGACTCCTCCCAGAAGAGGGTCCTCCAGTCTCTGCATTCCCTCCTTTCCCTTTCGATCTGTTGATTTGCTTGGATGTGCCTTCTTTTCAGGCTTGTGTCCACTGTTCGCCCTTCTCATTTTCAGATTCTTCCTCAGTTTTCTTCTTGCAGTTCCGAGAGAAATGGCCATAGCCGTGACAGTGTTGGAACTTGAAGGGGAGTTGTTCATAATCAAGTTCCTGTATGTGAGACCAGCCAGCTACGGTTAGCTTGATCGCCTCAGGCAACCCTATCTCTAGATCGACTTCAACACATATTCTGGCACATGAATATTGTTCTCTCCTTTCAGCCCTATCAATGTATTTGCCTATTTTGTTCCCGATTGTTTCCATAGATTTTGAGTTCCAGCAATGAAGAGGGAGGTGGGGTAACCTTACCTAGACAGGAACGACTGAAGGAATATCCTGGGAAGGATCAAAGTCTGGCATCCATTTACTTAGATAGATCCCTTGGGGGCCCATGAAATATGGACCGTTTCGGAAAATAAGGTCTCGATCTTTTGCTGAATGGAAGACACAAACATAATAGCCTCTACCTACCAAATGATTTCGGATTCCTTCAGAGACAAGGGGCCTCCAGTTTCGTTGGACCCATCCATAAATAACTTTGGGAGAGGGCCAAAGGCTTGTAAAATGACCAATGAGCTCGCATTCTGCTAGGTTCAGCACAATGCGGCACGAGGCATTCCACAGGATGTTCAATATAGAGGATGGATTCGAATTTCTTTACAAAATTATACTGATTCAGGTTTACTTTCCTCTTGCCGCAGGAGGCTACCAGACATTTGAAGGCATCAATCTCAGGAGGGAGGGGAGGATGAGGGGCCCCTCCGACGTCCATGCGGGCAGAACTTGAGTTTTTACCAGTTGAAGAGGCTAGGAAAATTTCAAAATAATATTTATTTTTACTAAATATTATAAGTATTCTACTAACTAGTTTTATAAATGTATTATTTCTACTTAAAATGTTGGTTTCAATATTGTATATACATATCTCACATCAACGTTAAAAAATTGTTGTTAATCATATACTATTTCAACTTTTAAAATATGTTGTTATTATTTGAGCTTTTAACAAAAAACACTATACATATTTCACCGATAGGCGTATATATGTGAACTTTCGGTAGAAGAGGGTAGGTTACCTTTTGTTCTGTATTGATAATCAATAGACAGATTTGATGAAGATCTCCAACATATTCTTCGTCTGTGTGTTTAATTGACGGTTGCGAAAAGGGAAAAGCAAAAAACGAAATAAGTGGCAATATTTAGTGTGGAAGTGTTGGTGGCTACTTTAACACATTTTCAAAGTTAGTTCATGAATATACGAAAAAGTTAATGTATGTTATTATAATGATTTTTTTTTTGTAAGTGGAGGTAGTACCATACTTTTCTATTTATAATAAACGCAGAGACCTGATACAATGTTTTGGTGGCCTAACCCTGCCCCGAAGGGAAACTAGGTCTGTTGCCCACTTGAGTTTACTATAAGCATTCCAGAAACAAAATTTAGCAAGTTTTTCCATACTGGCATTATACACTAAACAACTGAAACTACCTATTAACCCACTGATTTGCATAAAAACTATAAGAGAGAGGGTATCAAAAACACAGCAAAGTTTCACGACGATCATTCCGATCTGGTAGCAGCATTGGGGTCCATGTCCATGGGGATATTTGTATGCTCCTCTTGGCTTGGTTGCATTCCAAACATCCTGGATAGAAGCTGAGACATCTCCTCCAATTTGTTGTTTTGTTTGATCATAATTACGTGGATATTCTTCATTTCCTTCTATAAATTTGGTGTCCCATTTACTAAATCCACCATTTCCTTCGCTACTTGTTCTAACGCCTTTGCTAGTAGGCATTTAAGGACCCAGTAAATTTGAAGAGATTGTTTATATAGGGTCTTCCTTCCCCTCGTGTTTCCTAGGTCTGTAACCATCTCTGCCCATTCCTCTGACTCTGGTTCTGATTGTTCTTCTAGTACATTGGCTTCCATATTCTGTATGATACGGCGAATGTCCTCATCTGTTCCTTCCTAATAAGCTCGAGTTGCCTCCTAAATCATTGACATGGTAGTCCTTCTCCCTCTGCGCTGACTGCCAGGGGTTTCAGTTGGTCTGCCTCCCGAGTTCCCATGTCTGGGACAGCCTCTTCCGCCACGACCTCTTCCACGTCCTGACCTCGCCATCCTTTCCTCTACCCTCTCCTGTAAACAACCATCAATCACAGGTGTCAGTTATTTAAGGCTCTTCTCTTCATCTTCTCTTACCACTTTCCTTGTAGTTATTCCTCTGCTTCCGCTGCCTTCCCCTTCATTTTTTTGAAGCTGACCCTGATAATTTTTCCCTGGAAACATGAGATGAATTATGCCCTCTGTTATGTGAATCATCTGGTGGGCTAAGGGAAGAATCTCCGATTCCCTCCTAAACGACCGCCCTTCTGTTTTAACCATGGAGCTCTCTTCTTGGTTCTCCACTTTAAACCTTAAACGGTTCTCCTGGTTACTAATTTCCTCAGGGTTCTCTCCTAGAGACCTGTCCCAAGGATCTTCACAGAGCCTTTTGATCGGGTGACTTAGCTCACTCAGACCCCCTTCCTCGGCAGGGTTTTCACAATAGCAAAACTTATCCATTCTACCTATAGTGATAGAAATTAAGAAGATAGAGGTCGTAGGTTTCACATACCCGAGAACTTAGTCCTTACTGATGGCTGCTCCAAGCTGGTTCTCATTCAACACCTCCTTCTTCCCGACTCCACTACCCTCTCCTTTGCCCTTCGCCACCTTCATATTAATCCTCCTTGCCACCCTTCTCGCTCTGTCTTCACCGCCGCCACTAATGCTAATCATTCTCAACCCACCTTCCCCACTCCGGCTTCTTGAAACGTGTGACCGATTACTCATTTTTTTTGATGGGAGGGTGTCCTCCTTCCTGTGTTTTCTTCCATCTGTCCTCTCCTTGTAATGATCGTTCCTGCCATCCTCAACTAACCTGTCCCTCATCCCGATCGGGAACCAATTGTCTCTACTGCCTTTGAGTCGTGTATTCATGATTATCTTGGTTGAGGATCTTACTTAGCTATTCGAATCCTGAGTTTTGCGAGTACCTTGTCCATATGCTATCCATTTTCCTTCCTTGTTCCTGGCCACCCCAATTTGCAAGGAAATTGGTCGCTCTATTGGCCTCTCTTCTAACATGCTTGATAATCATATACTCAAATCTACTTAGAATTGTTTCTGTTTCCTGTATTAGGCTGGCCGTCCTCCAGCTCTACATTACTTTGTCCCATGAGGTTCCATTGTTTAATTTTTTGAGTGCTTATATTGTTGGGTATACGACCAAAGTCCCACATTGACTAGAGGTGGGGAGGATCATGGATATATAAGGATGGACAAATATCTCCATTGGTATGAGGCCTTTTGGGGTAAGTCCAAAAGCAAATCCATCAGGGCTTAGGCCCAAAGTGGACAATAGTCCTCCAGCTCTGCGTTACTTTGTCCCATGAGGTTCCATTGTTTAATTTTTTGAGTGCTTATATAACCAAAAGGGAGTCACCTTCCACCTCCAAGTTATTATAGCCATTTCTGATTGCTATCTTTAAACCTTGGCGGACTGCCATTAGTTTCGCCTCATTGTTACTCATAATGCCGCCATTGTCTACATATATCCATTTCATTCTTCCCTGCTCGTCCCTAAACAGACCACCGATCCCTGCTGGGCTTGGATTTCCTTTCGAGGCACTGTCAAAATTTAGCTTTATAAAACCTGCCTGAGGATGGGAATACTGCTGGGTGTCATTATATCCCATCCTGGGCACTTTCCATAGCTGGGGGGCCACCATTCCTTGGTTCAGGTTTAGTTTCTTAAGAATCTGCTCCTCTTCTTGTGTTACTTCCCAGTCTTTTTCATTCCATGTATTAGCTAGATCGTTTCTCTAATATGGCTCAAGGTTTTTCCCCATATTCGATCTTTTGTCATCTCTTGGTTTTGGAAGATTCTTCTATTTCTCTCTTTCCAGATCATCCACATATTCATCCCAACTGCTAGGCTCCAAGCTCGTTTTACCACCGGGCTTATAAATTTCCCTCCCCCCCAAATTTTAATAGTGTTTTTAATGCTCTGTTGATCTCTATGAGTTTTTCCAAATAGCTTCCTGACCTCTTCCCATTGTAGCTGGGCTTCTCTACATGCATTAAGGAGGTGCTCTTACGTTTCCACTACTTGTTTACAAAGAGGACATCTGGGAGGGCCATGAATGCCTCTCTTTTGAAGCTAGTCCCAAGTCAGAATATGGCCTTTAATCACTAGCCATGTGAAATGGGCCACTTTTGGCCACCAATTGCTGTTCCATATTTGCTTCCAGGTACCTGTCATTCCTCTGGTTCTCTGGTATTTAGAAGATGGTAAGCTTCTTTTGATTGAGAAGTTCCCTTTGGTCATGTGTCCCGATCTCAGGATGTCTGGGCCAGATCTTATGGGGACTCTTCTTGTCTACATTTCTTTTTGATGTACCTCTTTTTGTTCCCCTGTTATCTGATCCCACCATTCCTCTAGATTCTTCCATATTCTCCAAGCCTCATCTTGGCTTTCCTCCTCCTAGAAGTCCTTGACTAACTTCATTCCTTTCTCAACTACTTTTTGGCCTATGTCATCTAGGATTTGAAGTCCATTCGTTCTTTCTCTTTGTTGCCATGCCTCCTCCCAGAATTTTGCTGATCTGCCATCCCTGATTTCCCAGAAGGCATGTCTTGCTATCATTTCTTTGTTGAGACTGGATAAATTCCATATAGTCGATCCTTTCGGTGTATCCCTTAGCCTAATATTTCCTCAGGTTTTGAGGGCATATTGTATTTTTTTGTCCATATTCTTTTCCATAAGTCGCTTCCTCCATTCAGCCAACGCCACCAGAGCTTAGCACCTAGTGCTTGGTTTAAAACATAGGGATCTCTGAGACCTAATCCTCCTTCCATCTTGCTTTTCACCACATATTTCCAGGACACCAAGGACCATTTATTTTGATCCTTCTGACCTCCCCATAATTTTTTTTTGAAGATCTCAGTGATCTTTGTGCAAGCTCCTTTCGGGGCTGCCATAGCCGAAAGTTGATATATTGGTATTGAGCGGAGAACGGCCTTAACTAAAATTGTTCTGCCCGCAAAATTCAGAGTTCTGAAAGACCATTTTGCTAATTTATTAGCAATTTTCTCCAGAGTTTGTTGCCAATTTGACATCCTCAGGGGGTTTAGGGCCAGCTGAGTTCCAAGATATCTAGTTGGGAGCTCTCCTGAGTGGAACCCCAGAGTTCTAGTCAAGGTGAAAAATCTCAACGCTATTAGGGAGGAGCCAAGGTGAAAATTTCTTCCTCATACAATGGGATGGGTGTCTATAGCCAAGGGTGATGCTTGAACCTTGTGACACTTGGACTACACTCATGACCATTCAAATTCCTATGAATTTTCAACTGACATGACTCTTCATCTTCATGTGTGCATCCGTTGGAATTTCACTTTAGATTACATTCAGTTACAACATATATGACCTATAGTAGTGATGTGGCCTGAAAAACCCATGACACAAATTGACATGACACTGCTAACATGGACTAGCTGGCTGTGGTGGCAATGTCAAGTTGTTGTTACTCCTGAGTGATGGATGTTTTCTTGGATGTGCTTTGTCTTCACCTCTGCATGGCTTAATGCTGTGGGATCTTCAATGGTCTTGGTCTTGTAATATTGTTACATGCATGTGTTGCTTTCGCTTGAGCTTCTTTCGTCCATCCAACTACAAGTAAGTCTTCTAGCATGTTCACTTCTTCTTCATCATGTTCGTCGTCTCGCCATGATCCATCAGTGTACCTGTTCTTAAAATTCACTCATGATGGGACGAAATCAAATCTAAAAGCTCCTTGTCTACGATTATGCATTTTTTTCCATGGACCAGGCCCAGGATAGATGACAGGCTGGGAAGAGGGCCCAATAACTACACATTGTGTAGTTCCAGGTGACAGGGAGGGAGAATGATCACTGAGATTGTGCAAAGCACAGCTCAGCCTTGGATGAGGAACTCTGGGGCATAATATTCATTGTCAGGGAAAACTGCGCAGAGGCCACTGGGAGGAAGGATTGCGCAGTTGAAGTCACCAGTGGCAACTGGAAGGGGGACCCTGAGGGACAACTCTATGTAGTTTTATGAGGAAAGACAAGATAGGGCAGTAGAGGGACCATAGAGGACACATCTATGTAGTTTTTGGGAGAAGTATAGGCTCAGGCCTTTATGCATTGCGGGGTTCCAGCAAGCAGGAAGGAGGCTTCGTGATTGATCTTGCGCAGTGTGCAGTTCAAGTTGGGCTTTGAGGTAGTTTCTGTGCAGTTCTGGGAAGGAAGACAAGATGATCACCTCTAGGATTGCGTAGTGAAAATGACCTAGAGGACATCCTCAAGCATTGCGCATTTACAGGCAGCAGAGCAACACCACTAGGGGTTGAGACTATGCAATGTAGCTCAGCCGGGGTTCAGTGAAGTGTAGTTGTTTAGTCGAAGATATTTTTAGGAAAATAGCTAAGTGTGAGGGGCAAGTGGACTTGTGAGGACTGGAAATTGTGATCACAGACTTAGCATACAACGATAACATGACAACACTGACCACCGAGAGAACATAACAAAGCATGCCCTTGTGTGGGACTGTCTAGAGCTGAAAGTGATAAGTGCGACACTTGGGATAGACCTTTGGATGATTGTGACGACACCTGTGTTACAATGCTTACAAATTTTTGTATGAGTGCGATAAGTGTTTACATGGCTAGGATAACTTGTATACACAAATACCAACCTTCAAGGTCACCAGAAAGGTTCGCAAACATGACATAACAACCAAACATGTTAGAAGATGACAATTGATCCAACAAGCGAAAGGGAGAAAGACACGTAGAGGAAACACATGGAAAGACTTTCAGTGATTTTAACCATGCATGTCATTGAAGATAAAATGATATGAAAATGTTAAGCAGTCCTTCAAGCTACACTGAGAGGCGTATTTCAAAATATTTGTTTGTTTTCCATACCTACCTCCAAAGGGTTATGCATCAGATGGAGTATTCATGCGGTCCAGATTTTCTATCATACCTTGGATTCCTTGGTTTGCTTATCTTCCTCCTCAGCTCCTTCAGAGTCCTCTAGCATGACATCCTTCTTGTGATCACTAAAAGACACATCTACGCAGTTTTAGTGGGAAGTGACTGTATCAGGATGAGGCCCTTGGAGAACACATATGTGCAGTTTCAGGAATCAAGGCAGACTGAGCAACCAAGGAAAAAACTACGTAGTTTTAGGATGTAAGGCACTACTGCAGTATGAGGTCTTGAGAGGACACATCTACGCAGTTTTAGGATGCAAGGAAGACTGGGAAGTCAAGGGAAAAAACTGTGTAGTTTCTGGAGGCAGTGGGTTCTGGCTAAGGGAAGGACACTAGGGGAAACCTACTACGTAGTTTTGTGTGCTAAGGGAGGCTGGGATTTCTGTGCATTGCATAGTTAGTGTGTGCGATGAGTGTAAAACATGTCTATGTGGTGAGGACAAACCATTCTCATAAAGATTTCCCCTTGAAGAAAAACAAGCTTTCCCTTGCATGACAAGCGATAATCCCCTACCCAAAGATGACACATACTATATAGAGATCAAAGTGTGAACGACTCTTAAGTTCGAACAGGGAATCCTGAGATCATCAGCTTATCAAATAAATGACAAAGGAATGATTGATCATAAGATTGATAGTAGGCTCCAAAATTTGAGTACAGGCCAAAATTTTGTAGGGTGTTGCAGCCGCTACAATAGAAGGTTATTGTTAGAGATAGAGCCCAAAATAAAAGTGATAAATAGGAATTAGGGACACTCTGGATCCTCTTCTTGAAATGTCATGGTTTTCCATGGTGTAAAGGTCTTATTTTAAGTTGGATCCTAAGTGATATTTATCTTATTTTGTTAGTTGAAACCAGGGAGCATAATGAATCTAACCTCCACCATATATATGGATTCTTTCTTTGCTCTACATGGAATAGGGAATCTTCTTGTAGAGGCTTTGGTGGCATATCATGTTATGTAAAAAATATTATTTCTTCCCACATTTGGCTTCATAAGATTAACCCCTTTAATCAGTAATTTTGGATCAAAATTTTCGACTCTAACACCAATAGAATTTTCTCGCAATCTATTATTTTTCTCCTATCAACTCTTCCTCCTATAAGAAAAACAACTTGGATTATAATTTCCCATTCCTTATCGTAGAATAGGATATCTAGAATCTAAGGAATCAGGGAAACATCCTTTTTCTTGGGTACTTCAATGTTAGAACCAATACTAACCAAGCTACTCTATTAAGTAATAACTCTAACCCTAACCCCCTATGGCTTGATGAGGATTGTGACTTAGCTCATAAATTCTAAATATATTTTGGAGACATAACCGGGAACCTATTTGGTATCAATCTAATCAAGCTTTGTAGTTCCCAAGATCCGATCATTTGTAATGGGATTAATAGGTGGCCTACATAAGGCGAGATGACTTGTATTCATGGGCTTGGTGGTAGCATTGTGGACTATGCCCTAGGATCTCAACTGTATTATTAATTTTTACCACCTAGATGACCACAAGCTTGATTCTAACCACATACCCCTATCATTAATACTAAATCTTGGTATACACGCTAGTCACATAAAAAATAATTGTGAGAGCCAAAGGCATATTCACTTTGACAAAAGTAACATGAACCCCTTCTTCTTCTGCTTCTTTTCCAAGGAAATATCTAGACATATCCACCTGAAGGGCTCACATCACACTGGCTTATTAACACAACCTAACCTTGATGGCATCGAGGAGAATTGACATTGTGACCTCCCATCAATGAGGTTCTTTAGTGATGAGAGCTCGACCAATTGAGCTAGGCCTTGAGGCTAACATGGGCCTCTTCTTAAAATATTTAACATGGGATTTAGGTTTCTTAATGTATAATGATAGTATTGATCACATCTACCACATTTTTACTACAATCCTCTCTACTAACATTAACAAATTCTCTACCAAGGAATCTTATAAAAAGAACGATAGAAATTTTAACCCTTGGTATGATAAGGATTGTAAGTTTGCTAAGAAAGCGATTAGAGATGCTCCAAATGAAATTGAAAATATTGAAAAAATTAGTTTGTACAAATCTCTTATCAATAGGAAGAAAAGTTACTACATAAATAAGAGGTAAGAGCATCTTCTTCACATCTCTAAAGTTGAGTGTAGAAATTTTTGGAGGAATATTCTTGCATGTAAAACGAAAGAAGATTACTTGATCCCCTTAAAGAAATGGTATACCTATCTTAAGAATCTTTATGACTCCACAGGCACCATGAGCAACATTATAAAGACTCCTGTAGAGGAAGATATATTTTCTTCGAAGGACATGGAGTTCGGGATTAAGAAGCTTGCTAATGGGAAAGCTAGGGATATTGAAGTTTATCAAGCTGAAATTTTCAAAATGGTAAAGTATATCCTCATCCCTCACATACACAAACTCCTCAATTTGATAGTGAAGCACAACTTCCCTAAGCCATAGATGCAAAGCCTTATTATGCCTATCTTTAAAAGTGGGGACAAAAATGTTCCCTTTAACTATAGGACTATCATGATTAACCACTTTTTAGCTATATTATACTGTTTCATTTTGGAAAAGAAGATTAGCATTTGGCTTGAAACTCATGGTAAAAGAGCTAAAGGGAAAGTTGGTTTTAGGAGGCATCACTCAACTATTGACCACCTTATCACTCTTAGGACCATTGCCAAGGAGTTTCACAATAGTAAAACTGATCCCTTTTGTTTTTTTGTTGACTTTAGAAAAGCTTTTGACATTGTCCCTAAGGAGAAGTTATGGCAAAGGCTTGAAGATATAATGGTTCCTATTGAGCTAAGAGTTGTTGTAACTAGGTTATATGATAATGTTATTACTAAACTTAAGACTTCTGAGGGTTGGTTGACGAGATTAATTGCAAAATCAGATTTAAGGATGTCCCCTATCCCCCAGCCTTTTAGGCATTTACATTGATAAAATAGAAAAATATTTAGAAGCTACAGGATGTGATGGACCCAAGCTCACTGGTATGGTCATTGCTCCTCCTTTATGTTGATGATATCATTCTTCTTGCCAGAAGCCTTGATGATATCGGCAAATGCTTAGAATCCTCTATGATTACAACTCCATGATGGGTATGAATGTTAATACCAAAAATACTAAAGTTGTGACAACCAAATCCAAAAGGAACAACTATGATAATTTCGTTTATATAAGAAATACTTAGAGAAGGTTTCCTCTTACAATATTTAGGTATTGACATTCACCATCAACTCAGTTGGAACTATAACATTGAGAAAATGATTATAGGAGGTTGGAAAGCTTAATATGAACTTCAAAACGATCGTAAGTCAATTGATATTTGGATTTTGATTAAAAAAAAGCCCCTCTTCGAGAATGTCATCACCCCTGTTATTTTATAGGAGTGTGAGATTTGGGGCTATAGTATATCTAGAGAATCATGGAGAAACATTGAGATGATTATAAAACAATTTATAAAAGACAACTTCAAGATTAATCGAAATACTCCATACCCTATTCTCTTGATTGAAGCTAGCCTCTCCCCCATTGAAAGCATGATTATGTTTAGGTATCTGATGTATAAGAAGAAGTTGTGCAACATTGAAGCCAAGAGGCTCCCCAAAACTTCTAGCTCTAGTCAAAGCCCTCAACTCAGAATCAAGCGAGGATGGCATAAAGATGTCCATTCTTGGCTCAACCATTGGGGGATAAAGGAGGAGATCATATTGAAGAATAAAGATGGAATTAAAAACACTATTATTTCCAAATTTAAGGATAAGTTATTGGATAATAAGGAGGTAAAAGGAAAAATTAAGCTAATATATTATATGGAGGTGATCAACTCCACTCTTGCTAACCAGAATTATCTTTTTGTCTTGATCAATGCTAAGAATAAAATGTACATTGAAAATATATTAACTAATTCTCATGAGCTTTTGCCTTGATCGATGCTAAGAAGAAAATGTACATTGAAAATATAAAAACTAATTCTCACGAGCTTTGGAGTGATATTAGGCATTGGTCTCTTCCTAAAACACCTTGGGACAAAAGAATCTGCCCTCTTTGCGATACTAAGAAAGTTGAAGATGAAAACCACTTTCTTTTGGAGTGCCCGAAACTTACTTCCCTCTGCTCTCCTTTTCAGAACATTTGTCACACTACCAATCTTCATGATTCATTAACTCAACAAAATTATAGTGATCTCAGAATGCTTCTCTCACATCTTTTTTATCATAGAAATAATATATTAAGGAGCCTCAATTAATTTCTTACCTTCTTAAGGTCCCATAGACCATATTGGTCTATATAGACGTTAACCACCATCGTCGTCATCATCTAGTCAAAAATCTATTTTGAATAACAAAAAATAAGATTTAACAAAAAACAATTTCACTGGATTCTGACAAAAATTTAAAATTATGACAATGTTTATAAAAAAAATACCAAAAAACAATAGATGGTATTCTCGAGTTCAACATGCTCAGAAATTGACCTGAGAAGCATATATCAATGTTGACAACTCTAGCTATAATCACGCCATTATCGCCTTCTCCGAATACAGACTGTTGCTCGAATACCAACAAGATGGAAATACGATACGAGAGTGCACCTGCCTGGCCCCAAAGACGTCTTATTTCTGGCAGCCGAATTCGGCATTTGTTGGCTGCAAGCCTAAGAAGGGACTAAGATGCAATTCCAGAAGTTCATGGATCTCGTTTCTGGAAGCAGCCAGTACTGTGAGCCGAATGTTAGAAGGCCACATACAAAATCAAGAACCACCCAGGGCTTCTCTGCAATATGCTCTTTCAAAGCAACGACAAATCTGGATCATGGCGGTATAAGACTTGTGTTCTATGAAGTTTGCGTTTGTGTTTCATGTTTCTTCAATGTAGTGGGAAAATGGGCCCAAATTGTCGTGCGCTAACACTATTTATTATTATTTTTAAATTTATTTAATTTTTAATGAGATCAAATTATATATATATAGTCCTACTAGAAAGGTTGTTTCCCCAGATTTGGATTCCTTTGAGATTCTTTTCTCTAACTTCTTCTTTGATGTATCTACCTAGGCCTTCTACAACTATAATGAACAGGAAGGGAGACAGAGGATCCCCCTGGGAGAGGCCTCTGGTCGCTTTAAAGGCTGGGAGGGGTTACCATTCACCAATATAGAGAAATTAGTTGACGAGATCATGGCAGAGATCCACTCAATCCATCTACTGTAGAAAACATAGGCTCTTAGAACTTCTCTCAGGTACTTCCAATTCAGGCGGTCATAGGCTTTTGAGAGTTCAAGTTTAATCAGCATGCCAGCTTCCTTTTTAACTTTTAGAGAGTGCACTACTTCTTGGGAGACCACTAAACCATCCAAGATTTGATAGCCTTCAACGAAGCCAGTTTGCTTCGGGGAGATAATGTTGGGTAGGAGGGGCTTAAGTCTTTTAGCTATTAAGCTTTCTATAATCTTATATATCACATTACAGAGGGAAATAGGCCTATAGCCTTAAGGGGCTTCTGTCTTATTATCTTTAGGAATTAAAGATAAGAGGGTTGAGTTTAGGCTTGTGCTTACCTTTTGGTTCCTTCTTGATTCTTCCACAACATCCAGAATGTCTTGGCCTAAGAAGTTCTAGCCTGCTTGATAGAATTCCGCTGTAAAACCATCGGGGCCAGGTGATTTATTCTTTTTCATTCCCTTCACTATCTCTTCTAATTCTTCCAGGGTAGCTGACCTCATCAAGGCTAAGTTTTGATCTCTGGTATTCTTGCTCGGAATCTCATTGCAGATTCTTTCAATAGCTTCTCCTCGTTCAACGTTAGGTTCCGTGAGAAGGTCCTTGAACTGCTTCACCAAGACTTGCTCTATTTCCTCATGCTGCGTAACTCTTGTACCTGCTTCATCTCTAATAAAGAAAATTCTATTTCTTTGCCTTCGCTGGATCATTGCTTGGTGGAAGAACCTTGTATTCTGTTCTCCCTCTCTTAACCAGTTTACCCTAGATTTTTGCCTCCACAAAATTTCTTCTTGTTTTCGCCTCTTTTCTAGTTGCCCTATCAAGATTCCTTCTTCCTTGGCCAGGTGCTCAATTCTACCTGTATTTATAATTTCTTGTTGGATTTGCTTCATCTTATGTTCTAGCAGTTGTTGGTCTTTGAGAATGTGCCAAATTCTTCCTTATTCCATTTCTTAATGTGTCCTTTCAGTTCTTTTAGTTTCATTTGGAATGTCTGCATCTTGTTTCTTCCTGTCTGACTGCTTTGTTTCCACCATTCTTCTACTTTCTTCATGAAATTTTTGTCCCTTAGCCAAAAGGCTTCGAATCTGAAGGGCTTTCTTTTGGGGCTAGCTTTTATGTCCAGTTCATCTTTAACTAGCCAATGGTCTGATCCCATACCTGGGAGGATCTCTGCTTCAATGAAGATGTCCCAATTCATGATTTGTTTTGACAGAAGAAATCTATCCAGTCTGGAGGCGATTTGGTGTCCGCCTCCCCTTCTGTTATTCCAAGTATATACTCCATTTGTAGTCTATATGTCTACAAGCCTTTGTGCTACTATCCAATCCCTGAAGGCTTCCATATCTGTCTCTGTTCTTCTGAGTCCTCCTTTTTTTTCGTTTAGGGATTTGATCATATTGAAATCTCCTCCCACTATCCATGGCGAGGCTGGGTAGAGGGATCGTATAATTGCCAAATTCTGAAGGAAAGCCCTACGTTCACCTTGAATATGGGGCCCGTATATATTTGATAAAATGATCCATTCTTGAGAACCTAAAATTCTAAATCTCCCTGAGAGGATACGTGGTATGCTAGTCCAATATTCAAATTGGACTTCCTCTGGGTTCCACAAGATTGCAATTCCTCCTGCACTACCTGTCGCATCTTGACCCATGATCTCGTAATGCGACTTGAAAATTTTCATCACCTCTCTTAGTTTTCTTTCCTTTAATTTTGTTTCTTGGATGAGCATTATATTCGACTTATCCCTTTTGAGTCTCTCTTTCAAGTATATTTGCTTTCCCTTACTGTTCAGTCCTCTAATATTCCAGGTTGTAATAATCATTTCAATAGTTTTGAGGGTTGTTGGAAGACCTCCGAAAAAGGTACTACTTTCCCTAAATTCACCAGCGATTCTCCTACCGTTTGAATGGTCTCACTCATAGGTCTCCTTCCCCTTTTCCTTCCGCCTTTTCCAGTGGTTCCTGTTTCTGTGTTCTGATCTCCTTGTGCTCCAAGTTGCTCAGGTTGCTTTGCTGTCCTTTGCCCTTGTTTTTCCTTGTATCTTTGGAACATGTCCTTATAGAGTTGTTTTTGGTCTTCTGGGATAAACCGTCATCTAGATGCTTCCATGCCTGTAAAAGTTTTCTCATGATCTGTTCTTCCTCTCCTTCTTGTTCCTGCTGTGGATCTATTTCCATTTGAATTTGTTCTAGGGTCTGTTCTTGTTCCTGATCTTTCTTCTCTCTTTCTTTCTCCAAAGCTATGTTATTCATTTCCTTGTTGTCATTCCTATTTTCTTTCTGGGCTTCACTTATTTCTTCCTCCTCTTCTTCTCTTTCCACTTCCATTTCTAGCTCACTCAGGATTTCAAACTGGTTTTGACTTTTTTTCTTACTTTTTGGGAATGAGGGGTTGAATTTTGCCTTTCCTTTCTGGGGTCTCTTTCTTCTCTGAACTTCCGTAAACCCTTCTCTGTTTCCTTCATTCATCCTCCTCTCTTGCTTTGTGCTTTTCTTTTCATCCCCCAAATTTATCGGATTGCTTCCTTCATTCATCGGACAATGTTTGAACAGATGTCCGTACTCATGGCACTGTCTGCATCTGAACGGGATGTGTTCATAGTCGATGGGTTGTTGCCAGACTTCATCGTGATATTCCAATTCAATGTATTCTGGCAGAGGTTCTGTAATATTCATGTAGACATAGATCCTGACATATGAAGTATATTTGCCCCTCTTGGTGGTTCCGCTACCTTCACAAAAGCCCCAATTGAATTCCCAATTCCTTCTAAAATCTCTGGGTCCCAAAACTCTATCGGAAGCCCGAAAAGACAAACCCAGATCAGAGCCGCTAGCATCTTTTCTTTTTCTGGATTGTAACACTCTTCCCATTGTCTCATAAATAGTCCTGCATTGTTGAAGAAGTATGGGCCTTCTTCGAATATCCTCTCCTTATCCTCCAGATTTGTAAATATTAATGTGAAGAAACCCTTTGCTCCTAGTTTCAGGTCTATATGGCCTTTAGGTTTCCACTTTAGTTGTATCCATTTCAACAAATCCTTCTCAGACCGCCATGTCCCTACAAACTTGCAAATAAGTGCGTGGTCCTTCATATAGCTTTTGTACTCTTCTAATTTAATATTCAGGATTACAAACCTGGGTTTTTTGGAAGCCCTTGGTACGCATTTGTTCCTTGTCCTCGCCTGCCATACTTCTCCCATCACCGGCATATTACTGCCATGGTTCCCAGGTCTGCCATTTGCTCCTGATTGGGTTGAATCCCCTACTGTTATCTTCTTGTAGGAGGGGATCTCTCCCCCCCGGCTTGTTTCCATCATTTCCTCCCAGTCTGGCCTACTCACAAGACTTCTGCCCCTTTTCCTTGGAGTTGTTATGTTACTCAGTTTTGCAGGAGGCCGCAGGATCCCCTGCACCGAGCCTGGAGCAGGTCTGCTTGGGGAAACCTGTTCCCAAACCCTAACCCTAGGTCTCCATCGCTTTTCTCTGCTCCCATGGGCTCATCAGATGCTTCCTCCACCTTGAAAAAACATACTTCCTCATCCAAATATCATCGTTATTATAATGATTTTAATTAATTCATGAATATACGAAAAAGTTAAAGTATGTTATTATAATGATTTTAATTAAATGTATGTCGTTGTTAAAAGAACACGTTAAAGTTAAATGTTACTATGTTACTATATTTGGCTTCCATGAAGTCAATGACGAAGGTCAAATAAACAAACTTTTTTGAACCCACAATTGCAGTGGAGTAAACCTCAATGACTACTTGTACCGCTCTTTACTGGTTATTGTTTGTAGAAGTGGATGCTAAAATGGGTGGGGTGGGGGTGGATTGGAAAACGGTTGCCATCATCGTGGATGCTGAGACCACTTGCATGCTTGTGAAATTTCATATTTTATGGAAGCTTGGGTTGTTGTGTTCTTCTTTGTTAGACTTTGTTGCTGGAATGGAATTGTGAATTGCATGGGTGGGGTGTGCTTCCTAAGCTTGGCATTGGAGAGGAATAATACAATGGTCGTCTGTCTTCAAACGAGTAAGAAGACTGAACGACATTTTCTATTCAAAGTATGAATTGGCATGTACTTCTTATGTAAAGTTTTAATTAAAGATATAGCAGGAGCTTAGATCTAGAAATAGTTGAATAGTTGAACAATAGTGATTATAACAAGTGTTGTAAATTCTATAACGACTAACTGTATAAGATACGACTAGATATTTAGTGCAGAAGCTGTTAATTTGAATTAACTTTTTATTATTATTAAAAACAAATAAAATAATTCGTTAGTAAACATGGAAGAGATGGGGTGTCATGGCAACCTCGGTGTGTTATTGAAATTACTAGAAATGATTTAAGTTCATTGTAGCTGAGATGGGTAAATGTAAACCCTTGTGACAGTCAAACCCTAAGGGAGCCATTGGGAGAAGGGGTTTGCCTTGAAGTTTTGGGCGTACAAATGGAAACTGCAGCCCAAGCCGCTAATTAGAACTAAAACAAGAACACGGACTGTAAAATTACAGAAACTATTAAAGTTAAATATTAAATGGAAACTGTGCCTGCAAGGTGTCTTGGCAGAGGACATAAATAACAACAATCGAGAGCAAGCTCGTAAAATTATACAACCTTGTATAGGCCAAAACCAATAACAAAATCAGGCTGCCTTAATTCGAGCATAATAATAAATAAAAGATTTAGTACAGATTTATTGTTGCAATACCGTAAAAATAATCTATTCATGTCATTAACAAATATTAAACCATCAAGTACATAACTTTGTTTAAATGCAAACCAAGCAAATATTCAGGCATGCACCCGACGTCCGAACCAGTAAAACCCTCAACAAATTCTAGCTGAGGAGGGTTTGGAGCCATAAACCCTCAGACAATGTCGACAACCCACAACAAACAGTAATTATACTAGTAAAAGTGGGTCAAAACCCTGAGGGTTTCCCAAAACATCACCGAGAGCCTCAGAGGGATGAAAAATACATTAAATTGTATCAAACACTAAGAGTAAACTGTAACAAACTCTAAGAGTTGCTCATACGCCAACCTGGGAACTGAGGAATGTCATTTTCGAATGAATTCCTGGAGCTGACAACCCTGGTGATTGTGTTGGAGCCCTACCGCTCTGCCTGCATACAACAACCAACCTATGAAAGGTTAGCTTGATATTTACAAGCCATAATCAACAAACGAATTAAAGGAAATAAAAGCTAGAGAGGGGTAAATGTAAACCCTTGTGACAGTCAAACCCTAAGGGAGTCGTTGGGAGAAGGGGTTTGCCCTGAAGTTCTGGGCGTAAAAATGGAAACTGCGACCCAAGTTGATAATTAGAACTAAAACAAGAACATGAACTATAAAATTACAGAAACTATTAAAGTTAAATATTAAATGGAAATTGTGCCTACAAGGTGTCTCAGCAGAGGACATAAATAATAGCAATCGAGCGTAAGCTCGTAAAATTATACAACCTTGTGCAGGCAAAAACCAATAACAAAATCAGGCTGCCTTGATTCGAGCATAATAATAAACAAAATATTTAGTACATATTTATTGCTGCAATACCATAAAGCTAATCTATTCATGTCATTAACAAATATTAAACCATCAAGTACATAACTTTGTTTAAATACAAACCAAGCAAATATTCAGGCATGCACCCGGTGTCTGAACTAGTCAAAACCTCAAAAAATTCTAGTAGAGGAGGGTTTGGAGCCATAAACCTTCAGACAATGTCGATGACCCATAACAAATAATAATTATACTAGTAAAAGCGGGTCAAAATCCTAAGGGTTTCTAAAAACATCACTGAGAACCTCAAAGGGCTGAAAAATAATTAAATTGTATCAAACACTAGGAGTAAACAGTAACAAAATCTAAGAGTTTCTCATACACCAACCTAGGAACGGAGGAATGTTGTTTTCGAATGAATTCCTGGAGCTGACAACCTTGGCGACTGCGTTGGAGCCCTGCCGCTCCACCTGCATACAACAACCAACCTGTGAAGGGTTAGCTTGATATTTACAATCCATAATCAACAAACAAATTAAAGGAAATAAAAGCTAGAGATGGGTAAATGTAAACTCCTTTGATAGTCAAACCCTGAGGGAGCCATCAGGAGAAGGGGTCTGCCCTGAAGTTCTGGGCATAAAAATGGAAATTGCATTCCAAGTCGATAATTAGAACTAAAACAAGAACACAGATTATAAAATTTCATAAACTCTTAAAGTTAAATATTAAATGGAAAGTGTGCTTGGAAGGTGTCTCAGCATAGGACATAAATAACGACAATCGAGAGCAAGCTCGTAAAATTATACAACCTTGTGCATGCCAAAACCAATAACAAAATCAGGCTGCCTTAACATGTATAGTTACAAACTTTTTAACTTTATGTCAAGATTATGATAATGTCAATATAGTTACAAAGTTTTTATGTTTATGTAAAACTTATGATAACTTCATAAATTGCAAACTTTGGCTTTCACAAATATGAATTTATCGTTAATCTCCGTTTTAATATTATATTGAAAAGATTTTGTATCATGTGCTGATTAAATCATTTTTTGACTATGGGGGATGTGTCCTTGTTAATATTGAAATATTGAACTTTTGTATTATTAGATTATTAATAGTCAAATAATGAACTTTTCTATTATATTCATTATTAATATTGAAATAATGAACTTTTGTTTTTTGTATTATATTGAAATAATGAACTTTCGTATTAATGAGTAGTTATCATTAAAAAAATAGGCCACCTTAAAAGGTATAGTTACAAAGTTTTTATGTTTATGTCAAGCTTATGATAACTTCAATATAGTTACAAAGTTTTTTTATTTTATGTCAAACTTATGATAACTTCATAAATTGCAAACTTTGGCTTTCACAAATATGAATTCATCGTTAATCTTTGTTTTAATATTATATTGAAAAGATTTTGTATCATGTGCTCATCTAAATCATTTTTTCACTATGGGGGATATGTCCTTGTTAATATTGAAATATTGAACTTTTGTATTATTAGATTATTAATATTGAAATAATGAACTTTTGTATTTTATTACTAATATTGAAATAATGAACTTTTGTATTATATTTTTTCTTTTATATATATATCATAATAATTGAATTAACAATGAGGGTAATTATCATATATTTAACTTGCCCATCTTTGAGGAAACATTTCAAAAAAAGGTTGTTGTGCAGTGGTTATAAGGATTTTTAAGTTGCACTATTTTGTTTAGTCTAATATTGAAGTATATAGAAAACAAGTAAAGATGAAATGGATTGTTTTCCTAATCCATTTTCGGATTAAAATAATTAATGAATGTTGTTGCTATTGTCATTTAACGTTTTTTTTCTTTTCTTTGTAGTACACAAGGCACCTTTTCCGTTCTTGCCAACAAATGTTGTTGCTTTTGGTATGGATACTGCTATTTGGAAATTACTCCCCTTTCACATTTTTGAGCTTCTCTTTCATTAGCTTCCTTTGTCGATGTTGATGAAATTTAAGTTGGTTTGTAGACAATGGTGTCTTGTTTTGGGAAAGTTGCTTTTTATTGCGGCTTGTGATCGATGTTGTGAGAAAGAGTTAGGATTTATTTCTTTCTCCAATCGTTTTACCAATGATTGCTTCCTAGCATCATACCTTAACAATGGTAGTCGCTTTTCGACTATGGTGTTTCCTTTTCTTCATTCTGCATACAAAATTGAATTTACGGTGGGATCAATGATTCTCTTTAGCATGCCTGGAATTTATTTGCATACAAAAAACTATTTCATCGTCAACCCTTTTACGAATATGTTTAGAATGTTGGACTTCTTAGTGTTGGGGAGCAAGGATTCTTCTCTTTATTTTAACAACGCAGTCGAGGAAATTATGAATGGGTTTTTTTGAAACATGTTGGTGAAAACATGGACACAGATTTTCTCATTTGCAGTAGTGTTGACAATGTTTGGAAGAGGATGGAGCTTCCATATGGTGGTGTAAATCCACCAAAGGAGGCTATCTTCTTTGAAGAAAAGTTTTATTGGGTATATCTAGACAAGGATTATGAATATTACCCTACTTATGGTTACACTGTCTAGTGGTTGGAATTCAACAAAAATAATTGGGGTTATTCGTTTGTTCCTATTGTTGACATAAAATGTATGTCATTAGGGTTATACAAGAATCAATTTGTTTTTGTTGTTAATAATGGTGGAATGTCTATTTGGTCACTTGAAAAGATAGAGAATTTTGAATTTGGTTGATTGTCGAAAGAGAAAAGTTTGGAATATTTTGAAGATGATTGGGGACACAGATGGTCGTTGCTTGAATCTGTCTCTTTGGATATAAATACTAAATGTGCAGGTTACATACCTCTGCGCATAATTGGACAAAAAATTCTTATGCTCAGTTGGTCTGGAGTGTAGTTAAAGTTGTATGATTTACTGAGTGGACTATGCAAAACAACAATTGTTGATGGATTGTACATGCTTGAAGTGTCATGATTCTATCTACAAACAATTGAAGAATTTGATGATGTCATTGAAAATTGAAATCTTTTTTCACTGATTCCTAATGCAGATTCTATTTTTGACATACCTCCACTACCTATGGATGTATTCAATTAGCGTTTGAGGCATGCACATATTCTTTTTTGTATATTACTGAATACCATATGTATGTTTCATGTTTTTAATTTTTTTTGAACATCATTGTAATTCAAAATTTGAAGTTATATTAAGGAGATAGCCTCATGGTTCTATCTACAAATGGTGGATATTTTGATGATCTCATTGAAAATGGAAATGTATTTTCAGTTATTCATAATGGAGATTGTAATCTTCACATAGGTGCAATATGTGTGGATGTATTGATTTAGCGTTTCAGGCTTGAACATGTTTGTTTTTTGATAATGCAGAAGACATTTTTTATGTTTTGAAATATATTTTTAAAATAATTGTAATTAATATTTTTAAGTTATATTGATGACATACGTATGGTAAATTTCGAATGTGATTCATATTTCTTTGTTTTTAATTTCTTCAACTTGTTTTTCTATCGATTATGTGTAAGGGGAACATTTTTGTATGTGTTCCAAGTTTGTCGAGGGAAACATAATTTCTCAAATATTTATTCTCTGCACTTTCATAGTTTTTAGTTATTTCAAGATTAAAGAGTATGTATTAGCATGAAACGGAATTGTGAAATGACTTTTCAACTGACTTTAACTTTATCATAGAGATTTTGAGTGGAATAAGAAGCAAAAGTGGTGCGAAAAAACCTCCCTCTACCGCTAAACGACAACGATTAAGTGAATAACAATGACAGTGGTATCAGCAGAATAAGGAAGTCATTAAAGCACAGAGAAGAGATGCATATAAATGAAAGAAACGAGCTTTAGTGAATGATGAAGAAGGAGGACTTGTAAATCATAAGTATGGAAAGAGAGGTGGTTTTCTGTCGAGAAAATCTTGTTTTGATTGGCATTTCAATGCATGTTTATCATCTGAAAGAACTTATATTTTTTGAAGGTTTACTAACTTTTCTCTTTTTCAAAATATTGTGTTTGTAAAGAGAGTCTTCATATGAACAACAATGATATTTCCTGTAAAAAAAATGAAAGAAATGCAGTTTTTGGAGATCATGAGAACTGTAGGAATGAGGAATTTCCTGAAATGGTGGGAAATTTGGGAGACTATGTTGGAAAAGAGGGTTAGGCGTTTCTTGGTAGTGATTATATTGTTAATATAGCCACCCCTCCTAAATCTGTATGTAATGTGTTTGTTGGAACAATGTAGGGAGTTCAATTTTTTTTTTCTTTTGCATTTTTTTTCTTCTACATCTGAACTTTTTACTGTTCTTTTTTTGCCCATATTATTTTTTCATAACAATGTCAAAACCATTAGTAACCGTCAAATAGATTCAGAATCAGTCAAACCTTTATTTCTTCCTAAATGAGAGGGTCGACGACCAACTTGTCAAACTTCAAGGAATGATGAGATGTACAATAATAGTAATCGTAAGTTTAAAGAATTTCATCTGTAAGTAGCAGAAGATTTTGTTTGCATTTTTTTTGGTTTGTCGTTGATTCTCCTGAAATTTTGGTCTTCTTCCATATATCTTCTGAGATGTTCTATGTTTTCAAATATTGTGTTTACATGGGGACCCTTGAGAGATATGAGAACCTTGGGGGCTATGGAAATGTGCAACAAATTTCATAATGGAAGATAGGGAATATGATTCCAGAGAAGCAGTTGTTGTGTATGATGTTTTTGGTGATAGTAATATGCTTTCTAGAATGGTTGATGGTTTGGGAAATGTTGGAACCAATATTTGTCGATGTAGCTCTACAAAGACTATTATTGATGTTGAAGAAAGTAAGAATAATTTTCCTCTTGGCGGAGCATAGGTGCTTAATACATATTTATTTTCAAAGGTTTAGTGGTTTTCAATGTTAAATTTATATTGTTTTACAAATGTATTTGTTGATATTTCTTCACAAAATTATGTTGAGCTGAATAGTGGTTGACAAAGAAATTTGCAAGCAATGCAAGAAATATTAGTTTGACCACTTGCACATGGATGATGCAACAATGAAGAAAATGTAATTTTTTTTTTTACTATATTAATATAAAATTGATTTGTTTTGTAGATATTTCGTTCTTACAAACACTATTTTCTATCTTTAAAGCATAATTTGGTCATGTGTAATGAATATAGAAGAATGATTTCCTATTATGTTACAGAAAGAAATGATATAACCAATACTCTAGTTCCACGAGTTTTTTTGCATGATCGCCAAGTTAGAATGGTGTTTTGTAGAGAAAATGAAAGTGTTCGGTATCATTTTAGCAAACAAATGGTTGATGTGCATAAAAAGTTTCAGTCGAGGATTGATAGTTTGGCTTATGTGCATATGTGCCATGTATGTAATGAATGTTATCCTGGTATACAAGTTGTTAGACTACACGAGGGGATGGTTTGTAAAAGATGTAAGTTTGAGAAAGGTGTTCATCGTTTTTCTCACTTTAACAACATGGATCCAGGTGAGTAGCCTGAGGTTCTAAGAATGTTGACCCAAGTTGAAGAGATGTTAATATCACAGGTAAATCCAATATTGCAAGTAACGCATGCTCGTGGTGGTCAATTAAATATAGCAGCCACACAGTATGTTTTCCACAAGATATGTCTTCAATTGTAAAGAATCTTCCATGACGTGTTAAAGAAATAGATTTTTTGATTGTAAGAAGGTGAGGTGTACAATCTGAATACTATGAATGCTATGTGAAGAGACAACGTGTGATGGATGCGTTGGTTATAAAATTGAAATGGAAAAGTACTATAGGGATGTCAAAATTGACATGGATTCGGTTGCTTCTCTCCCAGAAAGACCTACTGTTGTTTCTAGCAGGTTACAATATGTTGATAGTCATGTTGATGATATACCTAGGATGGATGCAAACATTGAAACAGACGGGGCTAATTGTTTACACTGTCATCCGTCATCCTTTATTTCTCACTTGCCTAATAAATCCTAGGAAGTTGATCGAATCAAAAGATTTATTGAAAATGAAAATAACACATTCGTTAACCAATAGATTGGCAAAATATTAGTACATCTTCCATTAATGAATATAATATTGAAGGACTGCTAGATATGGCGTTCCCCACTTTATTCCCTATAGGTGATGCTGATTGGTTGCATCCTCGAATTTGCAATGTTCAGATGCATGAATATGGTTTGCATATATTGAGATTTTATGATCAAAGATTTGGAAGCCATCCTCGCTTTCGATATTTCTTGTTGAATATGATTATGCAACATCGTAGTCAAGGAAAAAATTCATTTTTTTTAAAGAAATATATTCATGAAAATGTGCCTGCAACTGTTCAGGAGTTGTGTCAACAACTTTATGATTTTCCAAATAATAAGTTGACTGAGAAATTAATGCATTTTGGATCTTGTCTTATGGGTACAAGATATTATTGACAAAGTGTTGTTCTGAATTAAATGATATGATCAACCAGTTGGGTTGCCGTACATTGTATTTTACATTGAATGCGGATGACACAAAGTGTTCTGATTTTCATAGTTTTATGCCTTCAACCATAGATTATGATTGACAAAGTGAGCATGCCAAAAAGATTCAAAATGTTATTCAGTACCCACATATAGTTGTTATGTGCATGCATCAAAGATTCAATATCTTCCATGACATATTCTTGTAGAGATATCTTGGTGCTAGAGACTTTTGATATAGGTTTGTTGTTCTTCCATTCCGAAAATTTTATAATGATTTGAAGGAAAATGTATGTTGTTATGATTTCTTATTATATTTTAACTACATGTTTTCAATCTTTCTAGGTATGAGTGGCAGCATAGAGGTTCCGCCCATATCCACAGTTTTTGTGGTTTCCTGAAGCACTGCATATGGAAACATTGGATTGGTCCAATGTGATTGTTGTTGGTGTAGCAAAGCGATACTTTGACAAATATGTTACAACATGTAATCTGTGTGACATACATCGTCGAAAAGTCATGATCACTCGAACTTTAAATTGTGATCCATGTCTTTTGATCACTGAACAAATTTTTACTTGTAATGCCGAAGAAGATTATGAGCATTTAGTTAACCGTGTGCAAACGAATACAAAATGCAGTGTTGATTCTTGTTTACGTAAAAAAGGGTATGTTATTTCATGTCACTATCATGCTCCATGGGAGGTTCATACATATTCAACATTTTCGATAGATGAAAAAGGGAGAAAGAAGTAAGAACCAACACGAAGTGATGATCGTTTAAATGTTCACAATGTTGACGTTTTAACAATGTGGCAAGCAAATGTTGATTGCTAGAAAATTCTTTCTCGACATCAGGTTTTAAAGTATATTGCAAAATATGCTTCAAAGGAAGAGATAAGATCTAAAAGTTATCACGAAATGTTGACCAGAGTTGCTGATGGGAGTGGGTCTAAGGCTCCTATATTATATGCGTATAGAAGTTGGCTTGCTGAGACACTTGTTGAGCATGACGTTGGAGCTCAAGAGACATGCCATTTGTTTCTAAAGTTGCCTCTTGTTGTATGTGGTCAGAAATTATTCTCCTTGAACGTTGGCAAGAAAGTGTACCAAAGGGTTTCGCTACATTTTGATGAAGTTTGTGCAGAAGCAATTCAATTCAGGTTTATCAAAGCCGACCTGTTTTTTTGGAACATTTATGCTTGATAGAAATAGAAGGATCATGGAGTTTTGAGGAGAAGCATAGGCAGGAAAAATAAAGGCCACGTGATAAGTAGGATATCATTCGTGTTTGGCCATGTTTTTATGTTGTTCCTAATGAGGGGTCAGAAGAGTTTGAAACATTTTTCTGGAGTGACATACTTTTATAGAAGCCAGTTCGTGATGTTGGTTCAAATATTGGGTTGTCCACTCAAAGCATCATTGAGAGTTGGAGAAATTGGAAATATCGTGCGTGACATGTTGATCGAGGCCCTTTTCCAAATGAAGGTGATGAAGAGGATGTGTAGCCACTTATACGTGAAGAAAATGTTGATCGATATTTTGAAGAGTGGTATGTTTTTTCGAGGTTAGTTCCTCCAAGTTGTGTAAACATTTCAGAACTTGATAATCTTGGTAGAAGGGACTTTGATGTTGATTATAATTAGTAGGAAATGACAGTTTCAAATGATTTTTTAGAAGAAGGGGTCAATTTCATAAAACATGCGCAGTATTTAAGTGTTTTGAATTCTAGGTTCGTTAAGGACACATATTTTTCACCTTCGTCTCTATCAGAAAAAACAACTAAACACTTTTGAAATTATTTTTCGACACTTTTCTAATGGTGAAAAATGATGGTGATTTGAAAATGATTATTCCAGGTACTGGTGGAACAGGGAAGTCTTCTCTCATTGGATGTATTTCTCATGCTCTTTCTAGTGCAACAATGAATGGAAAATGTCCATTTTTATTGCTTCCTCCAACTGGTATTGCTTCTTTTAACTTATGTGGGAAATCATTACATTTTTCTTTGAAAATTTCTATAAAAGATATAAAGTCGTTGTGTGAGCAGGCTTTGGCAGTGTTCCAAGAGAAAATGAGACATGTTTGATATAAATTGATTGATGAGATGAGCTTTATAGATCCAAGGGTATTCATACAAATATATTCTCGTTTCTGAGAAGCCTTTCCTGAAAATAAGGATTGCCCTTTTGGTGGTAGGTCCATCATTCTTGTGGGTGACCTTGCCAAGGTTCCTCCTATTAAGGATAAACCCTTGTATGCAGGTAGAATAGCTGGGAAATTTTGGTGGGAAAGCTTCAACACTGTAGTGGCTCTGGACAAAATTTATAGGCAACAAGGAGATGATTCGAGACAAGCATCTTTTAGCAATATTTTAACCAATATTAGAAACACGGAGCCTTCTCTTATTGATTGGGATTTTCTTATGATCCGTGTTGATAGTTTCTTGGATCGACAACAAAGGATTTTGTTTTATTCTTCCGTTGAATTATTTGCAATGAATAATCTTGTTAATTTGCACAATCAAAAAATGCTTAAAGTGTTAAATTCTCCTATTGCGAGATGTGTAGCAGAAAGTAGTAGAAGAATAGAAATAAGTGATAGTGATGATGATATATTGGAGCATGAAGTATTGTTATGTTGTGGAAAGCGCAGAATGTTAACGTGTAATTTGTAGGTTGAAGTTGGTATTGTTAATGGTTTACTTGGATATATTGAAAATATTTTCTTTGCGCCTGGTTCAAAGCTGCCACAACTTCCATAATTTGTTACAGTTATGTTTGAAAAGTATTGTGGTGTTCCATTTGATAAGGATTTTCCAATTCTTGTACCCATTCCGCCTGTTCTTAGGGAGAATATGAGGCAAATTCCTTTGAAAATGGCATGGGCGTTGACAATACACAAATCACAGGGGATGACTTTGCAACGAACCACTATAGATATTGGAGATAGAGAAAGGTAGGGTCTAACATTTACAACTATATTGAGAGTGAAATCAATAGATGGTTTACGGATTTCACCACCTTTTTCTTTTCAACGTTATGCAAAAATGAAAGATAGTGCATATGTTACACTTAGAAAGAAAGAGGAGGAGCGATTAAAGTCAATATCATTTTTGGGGTATTTATCTTCAATACAGTTTACTGTTTATGAATTCTTTTTTAAGTAAATTGACTATTTCAGAGCAATTGTTGTTTGATTTCTTGAATTGTAGTTGTTTGTGTTTTTTTCTTTCCTTCTTTTGAATCCTTTTATATTTATGTTTCAATATGAAATAAGCAAAATCATAAATGAATAGTTTTGTTTTTGTTAATTTGTTCTCTTGCAATGTACTTATTTAATTGTAAGTTTTTGTCAATGATTCACAGATATGGAGAAGAATGATGGTAATTATTACATTAGAGAGATTAATTCTATTACAAAAACCATTAGTTTTGTTACTTTTATTCGTGCAAGGTTTGATAGAAGACATGGCTTCCATCCTCATTTTGTCGATGAGCATATCCATGTTTTGAGTGGAATGAAATCACATGTTCAAACTTTATATCATTTGCACCAAATAGAATCAGGAAGGAAGACGAGAAGGGATTGGCTTGAAAGTGTGAAGCATCGTGATCATTATCCTCTTGATTTGAATTGGCGTTTCTTTCGCCACTGCTCTGGGTGTGTTTTTGAAGAGGATGTTATGAAATAACTATGTTGTGGTCGAGTGTTTAGATTTGAATTTTGTTGTCGAATGTGGTGTTCTTGTTATTATTATTTATTTCAATGTTACTAAACTTCAGATTGTTTTCATTGGTCCTATAATGTTTAAAATTTCATCTCATTTCTTTGTTTCATTACGAGCAAGATTGTCAGAATCGTCCTTTCTTAACTATTGTGAATGCTTGTTAGTGATTGCCAACAATTGTTGTTGATGTCGAAAATTATGTTCTCTTCAATTTATTTAGTTTTTCTTATGCTTATACTTACTCTTAAGTAATTCTATTTATATTGTTTTTCTTTTATTTTCCGAAGATCATTTTTGTGTAATTATATAAAACTTTCGTTTCTTTAATTTATACTATTTTATCTTTTATTATTTTAATTTTATTTATATTGTTTTATCTTCTATTATATTAATGGTATTTAGAATAATCATATTAATATAAATACTGTTAATTACGAACATTATTTTAGATTTTTAATTAATCAAATTATTTTATACTTTTAATTAGCAACCTTATTTTAGCAACATTTCACATTCATTAATGTTATGGTTTTGTATTTTATTTCGGTTGTTAATTTTTATTATTATTATTTCAATGTTAATTTGATTGTTTATTTTGTCATATTTTCTATCATAAATAATGTTATATATTTAGGTTATTAATTTTTATTAATATATTTTATTTAATTTCATGCTTTGTTTTATTAAATTGTGTTCAATTATTTTTTATAATATTTGCTTATATGTTCTAATATTGATTTCTAAAGTTATTTTAACTTATTATTATTATTAATATAATATTAATATTATTAATAATGTTAATATTAATATTAATATAATTTATTATATCATATGCTTGTTGGCGTTTATCAACCACATTTATATTAATATAAATGTGGTTATGCTAGTTTTTAAGATTTTGAAAATGATTTTATCTTCTGTGAATTAAAGTAGTTGAAAGTTGGGAAAGTGCTTGTAATAAAGTTGCATATAAAATTGATAAAAGTTTTTGGGATAAAATTTGTGTATTGTGCTCCGTGTCAAATACACAAAGAAAGCACAAATCAATACCATCGTCATCTATGTTAGTGTCTTATTATTGAGTTCTTCCCACTCTACCCGCCTTAGATAAAAACATTTAATTGTAAACCAGCGCACTAAAACTTTCAATCTAATATAGTTATAATTAAAATGATTTAGTGATCACTGTTTGAGACTCATTGTATTCTTTATAATATATCTATATCTATATATATATATATATAATATTTATAAAAATTTTATGCCTTTTAACATTTAAATATCGTTATTGATATATGATTTTAAATAAAATAATCTCTTATTTTTACTAAATATTATAATTATTTTACTAACCTCTTTTATAAATGTATTATTTCTACTTAGAATGTTGGTTTCAATATTATATATACATATATCACATCAACGTTAAAAAATGGTTGTTAGTCATATATTATTTCAGTTTTTAAATTATGTTGTTATTATTTAAGCGTTTGACAAAAACATTAAAACATTATACATATCTTTTAAGATTTTAAAATGATTTTATCTTTTATGAATTAAAGTAGTTGAAAGTTGGGAAAGTGCTTGTAATAAAGTTCCATATAGAATTGATAAAAGTTATTGAGATAAAACTTGTGTAGTGTGCTCCTTGTTAAACACTATGAGGAATGCACATATTAATACCATCGTTATCATCATCTATATTAGCATCTTATTACTGAGTTCCTCCCGCTCTACTCTCTTTGGGCAGAGGCATTTAATTGTAAACTAGTACACTAAACCTTTCAATCTAATATAGTTGATAATCAAGATGATTTTGGTGGTCACTGCTTGAGACCCACTATGCAGCTTGGGGAATGAGTCACCCGAATTTAGGACCTTGACAGAGATCGATCTCATGCTCTAGCGGAGATTTGGGATTGTGGCAATGTGTGACAGACAAAAGACAGATAGTCGAGCATGACACACTCGGGGCAAGGTTTGTCAACACTTTATGCTCATGCATAGGTTGTGAGTAGTGGGCTTACCTTGTGGCATTTGCATTGAAGAGTTTGGCAGACCTTTTGTGTATGCATTCAACAATGAGCTATGTTTCTAGGAAGATGATCTTCCAAAATCTTCTATTCATTCGATGTACCTTTGCACCTTTAAAGGCAATTGCTAGTTTATTAGTTTGTAATTTTTTATTTATTTTTGGTATTTTTTGAATATATATATATATATATATATATATATATATATATCTTCTTTTTTCTTTTTCTTTTTTTAATAGGTTTTTAACTATTTTTAGAAAAAAAGGGTGTTGTTTTTAGTTTTCAAATTGATTCCTCTCCCCAAGCAACAAAAAAAAATGCTTACTATTTTTTCCCTCAATTTTTCTTAATGTAAATTATTAAAAAATAAATAAAGAGAAATTATGTAATGCAATTTTTAGATTCACAATCAATTTTTTATTTTTTTCTTTTTGATGGTACTAATGGTCAATGCTATACTGTTAATTAATTGGTAATTTTCACCTAAGAAAAATCTATACAAATTTGAAAAGCTCTTAAAAACCAAGCATTTAGAAAAGAAAAAAAAAAATGAAAAGTAGACAAACTTTAAATGTTGAGTTTAAACATTTTTTCTCGTCATGGTATTTAGTTTTTATTGCCATGATTAAAATATGTTTGAATTTTAACCCTGATTTTTTTTGGTAATGTTGTATCTCCACTTTTTCACTTCAACGTGGTTTTTCATATCTTTTATAATCATAATATTTAGTTTTCAAAGGTTAAAAAATGTTGATTTTTTCACCAATGACAAAAAAAAAATGATAATGCATCACCACTTTTTATTATTATCATGCAATCATTATTTAATATGAACTTTGGAAAAACAAAAGCTCGATAAAGTTCTCTTTAATTTGATAACATTATTTATACAAAATGAGACTCTTAAAAACCAATCACATTAATAGAATTTCACTATTCACTACATAATTTTAATATAATTAAAAACTTTAATTTTTATTTATACACATTTATTATAATTAAGCATCTTAATAAAAAATAATTAGTTAAAGCAAATTAGACTTGAATAGAAAATCAAAAGTTGGTGTGGTTACATGAATATGTAATTCCAACTATGTCATTGATGTCGACGTGAATATAATGTTCATGGTATATTGCTATCATTGTTATTAGAGGTAAAAACTAAGTAAAATGAGATTATAGGTTTTCATATATTTATATATAAATGGCATAGTTTTTAAAATAATAAAAAGCTTTATAGTAAATTTTCGAAAGTAAGAAATAAAATGTTGAATTTAATAATAAGAATGTTAAGAATAATTTATATATGAATGACATAGTTTTTAAAATAGTAAAAAGCCTTGTAGTAAATTTTTGAAAGTAAAAAATAAAATGTTGAATTTAATAATAAGAATGTTGAAGAACTAAAAAACCATTATCGATTATTCATTTAAATTGTTACTTCACAAGTCAGGCTTGTTGCAGTGTAATTTTTAACATATCCAATACCATGATAATGATACTTGTGTGTATATATGTTATATGATGAGTACTTTTAGGGATTGATACTCATTACTTCTCATTATTACATTTATTACCCACCAATTATTTACTGAATCTATTTATTAACCACCAAACTTCAAGGAACATTACTTCATACTTATAGTTAAATCGCATTAATTATCCCCCTTATGTCCCTCCTTGTTATCAGTTTAGTTTGCTCCCTAGAGTCAGTGTTCATGAGTCATTTTACTGTTGACCATTTTCTTGAGATTTGAACCTTATTTTGACTTGGTTTTGTCCACATTCGTTGGGACTTAATGTCTAATAGAGTGATTCTAGCCTTTCAGTCGCATGGATCACCCTTTTTCATAGCAACTAAAAGGTTAGAATCGCTCTGTCAAACACTAAGTCCCAATGACTACGGAAAAAATCAGGTCAAAAGAAGGGTCAAAGCTCAAGAAAATGGTCAATAGTAAAAGGACTTATGAGTATTGACTCTAGGGAGTAAAATAGACTGATAACTCTCCCTAGGTACCTAATATTATATTAATCAACCTCCCTAGGTACATTGTTGATCTGTATTGAATCATTGTATTATTTTTCATCCATCTCGATGCTTTTAGAGTGGAAAAAGTGGAGGAATCACCTCTTAGGACCATTTATACTAGTAGGTCCCAGTTTGGCAAAATTGAGGTCTAAAACCTTCAAGTAGCGTTTTGAGGCATCAAATGACATTTTTGGGGTAAAAATTATTTGCTTTAATGCCACACGTTTTTTTCCCTATTCTACACATAGATACATTTCCAACAACACAAGAATCACATCAATTAGAGTATGTATGTGAAAGTTATGCCACTCAAAAGTTGACCTTCCTATTTTCACCACCATAATTTGAGAGGATGTCATGTTAGCCCCCATAACCTGTGGAAAAGGGGCTAGCCACGTGATTATGATGAAGAATACTCTATAAGAGTCTATATTGTAACTCTGGTTAAGAGTTGAGGTAGTCAAACCTAACCACTAGTAGGCTATCGGGTTTTCTTATAACCAGGCCACTATGAGGAAAAGGGGTTCCATTCTTTCGAGTAAATTTGTTCTATAGTTGATAAAAAATATCTAAGAGGGATATGAAATAGAGCACACAGAGATGATTTGTACACTGTAGTAGCCTACGAGCCATAGGCCATATTTATTTATACTCACAGCCATATTTCCATTCAGAGAAAGAGAATAGACTGGCCTCACCTTCTAGCTGGGTTTTTTGCCTAAAACAGTTTCCCAGGTCATACCTTGTGTCAAATGTGAGTGTGAAATTTTATTTCACTTTTCTCTATTTTCTGTATAATTTTAATTCAGATGCATGCACTATGAACAATATTCTACAGATCTAGAAATCTAAAAAGAAATAAAACGGTAGTAGTGTAGAATTTCAGATTTTAAATATAATTTTATCAAATCTATTGTCATAAACTATCCAATGGAATACCCACGATAATTTACAAATGATATTGGTATCAAAGTAGGTTTCTTTGGGTGTATTGTGGAGATTTGTAGGGGATCTATATTGGCTGGGCCAAAAGTCATAAAACCCTAATCATGGTTAATGAATCTATGAATAACCCTCATGATCCTGTAGAGGAGAGGTTTTTGTAGCTGGAACAACAAGTCTCAGATATAAATTGTAATGTGAATCTCCTCATAGCAACCCTAAGCAATAAGCCTAGGATCTCCGGAGAAGATGGGGGGGTTATAATGCAGATGAAAAATTCTTTTCCAGGTTCGTTCGTTGACGGGTTCTCTGTTTCTTATTGATCTCCTTATAACCCAGTTCGAGTGTCATGAATCAATCACAACCCTTGTTTAAAATGGAACCAAAGGTCAATATCAATCCATACCACGGTGAGATCACCACTCTGAAGCTAAATCATTAGTTGCAACAACTAGAAGTGTATTTTAGTGTTCATAAAATTGAGAAAGAACATAATATTTCTTTTGCATGGCTGAAATTAAAGGGAAATGCCCTAAGTGGTGGGAAAGCCACACAAATACCCTAAGGTTGGAGGGAGAACCTCGAGTGACTAAGTGGGAGGACTTTAAAACCCTCATTAATTCACATTTTTACTCTATTGGGTATGTAGAGGACTAATTGATTCAGTGGCACTACTTTAGGCAAAAGTTAGGGAAAAGTTTGCAGAAGTATACCAAAAAGTTCATAAAGATGGCCATAATGTTGGGTATCTCCCCAAAGAATTTAGATGTAGTCTACACCACCATTTTCGAGAGCAAGGGATGTTGTTCAAGCACAAATTGGTGGACTAGGCTTGTGTATAGTCATAATACCTGGAGAACATAGGTATGAAGAAAGCACAGTCAAGTGGATTGAAGCATAAGTAGAAACAAGATGCTTCTAAGGAGGGAAAGAAGAAGAAAAAAAGGGGAAAAGATAAAAGAAAATACATCCACAACACACCAATGCAAAGATATCAGCAACCACTGCAACCACTATAACATTGACGACCATATAGAGGAGAAGTGTTTGAAATTTGCATCTAGAGCTTAACTTGAAGAACAAAAAGAAAGACAATAAGAACAAGAATCTCATTGCCATTGATTAAAACAACCAAGTTAAAAGTAGCTCAGATGTGGATGATAATATCATATGTACATCAATGTAGAAGGAGGTGAATCTAAGTAGCCTTCAACAACAGGAAGAGAAAGAAATGACCAAACTCTTCTATATATAGATATAGGTCAAGAAGACCAAGATTAATGATTTGTTTGACTTAGGATCGTAGTTGAATCTCATTGCAGCAGAGATGGTAAAGAAATTAGGATTGGAAGTCCTTGATCATCCAAGCCCATATCCACTAGAATGGGTAAGTAAGAATGTAGAGTTGAAGGTAATAAAATAGTGAAAAATTAGATTTCCAATGAGTGTTTATTTTATTAATGAATTAGAACTAGATGTGGTTCTCCTTGATGTATGTGGAGTCATGTTTGGGAGTCCCTATATGTACATGTGAGATGCAATATCCATGTAGAGAGTCAACCAGTACTGGCTCATCAAGATTGGAAATTTTTTTACCATCAATGCGCATAAGGGCAAGTTGAAAATTTCACTGGTAAGTGCCAACCAAGCCAAGAAATTGATCACATCTAGTAAGAAGTATGTTTACTATTTTTAAGAGAAAAATAATTTGTATAATAGTTAATAAGAGGTAGGGCATCCTTGGAGGAGTGTACTAAGAATAGAAACAACAACTAGAAGAGTTGCTACACACATACATGGATGTGTTCCAAGAGCCTAAAGGTTTGCCACCTAAGAGGGAAGTGGAGCACAAGATCCATCTATTTCCAGACTCCCCATTTCCAAACATTGGGGTGTACAGGAAGTTTTTTATAGAAGAAAGTGAGGTGAAGAAACAATTGCAAAAACTACTATAACAGGGTGTAATTCGACCAAGTACATCACCATGTGCATCATCCATCATCATTGTGCCAAAGAAGGATGGGACTTGGCAGAAGTGTATAGATTACAGGCAATTGAGCGAAATCACGCTCAAGAACATGTACCCCCACCTAGGATAGATGATCTACTAGATTAGTTTCACTAAGAAAAATACTTCACCAAGATGGATTTAAATTTTTTATATCACTAAGTTTGAGTCATAGAGGAAGACAGTCTTCGAAACGAGGCAAGGTTTGAATGAGTGCTTAGTCATGCCATTTGGCCTATGGAATGCACCAACTAAATTTATGAGATTAACGAATGATGTAATGTTCCCTTTTCTAGATTCATTTGGTGTTATCTATTTAGATGATATATTGGTATACAATGCTACTCTGGAGGAGCACATCTCACATTTGATGCAATTGTTGTAGACATTAAAGAAACACCAGCTGGTAGAAAATATCAAGAAGTGTGAGTTATCATAGTAGTATTTGGTGTATCTGGGGTATGTGATAGGTGGAGGAGAGATGAATATAGATCCTACCAAGATGGAGGCCATTATGAAATGGTTAGTGCCGACTAATGTTTCTAGGGTCAAGAGTTTCATTGGGGTAGCACAATACCTAAGGAAATTCATAGCCGCATTTTGATTGGTAGTAGCACTGATCCATGCCATAACAATAAGTGGAAAGGGTTTCCATTGGGTAAAGGGCCAATAGAGGAATTTTGAGGAGCTAAAGAAGAATATCAGTCAAGAACGAATTTTTGCATTACCAAAATTACAACAACCCTTTGAAGTGGAGATAGATGTGAGTGGGTATGTTATGGGAGTGACCTTGATGCTGGGAGGAAGGCCTATATGCTACCATTCTTAAGTATTTCATGGGGCATTTCTTAACTACCCTACCTATGACAAGGAGATTTATTCCGTAGTGCAAGATGTGAAGAAGTGGAAGCATTATCTGATGGGAAAGGAGACAATAATCCACACTGATCACTAGTCACTATAGTACCTATAGGCCCAGAGTGAGCTATAACAAACTAGGCATTGCAAGTGGAATAATTTCATTTAATGATTAAGTACAAGAATGGTAGCACAAACAAGTTAACTGATATGCTCTCAAGGCCACCCACATCAAAGATCACAACTTTGGGAAATCTTATGCACATGGATCCATTCACCCATGATGCATGTAGAAAGGCATATTCATAGGATGAGGACTTCAAGGAGGTGTTTCAAGAGTTGCAAATTCAGTCATGTGTACAATGACAACAACATCGTTGACTACCATGTTCAATATGGGTTACTCTATAAGCTGGATAAGTTATTTTTTCCTAAAGGTGATTGATTGCAACTAATTAGAGAGGATCACACCTCCAAGGTTGCAAGGCACTTTGGTGTAGGCAAGACCATGGCCAACTTGCATAGGTATGTGTATTTCCCTAAGATATAAGATCAGGTAGCTAGGTTCATAAGAGGATGCATGCTTTGTTGTACCAACAATATTAACAAGAAGAAATAGGGTCTATATCATCCCTTACATGTACCGACTCATCCTTGGGAAATCATTTCCATGGATTTTGTGGAAGGTTTACCAACAACGAGGAAGGGACATGACAACCTGTTTGTGGTAGTTGACAAGTTTAACAAGGTGTGTTCTTATGCCCTATAAGAAGACCATCGGAGGAAAAGAAGCAACAAACTTGTTCTTTGGACAAGTCTAGGTGCACTTTTGGATACCAGGGATCATCATTTCAGATAGGGACACAAGATTTCTGAGTGCATTCCAGACTACATTGTTGGAGAAGTTGGACACAAAGTTCAAGAGATATACAACATTCCATCCATAGATAGATGGGAAGACAAAATTAGTCAACAGAACTTTGGTGCAACTTCTAAGGGGATACAACCAGAAGAATTCAAAGACCTAGGATGAAAATATGGTATAGATACAAAATTATTACAACATAGCAATTCACATTTCTACAAGAAATTCCCCATTTGAAACTTGTATTGGATATTTATTTCCTTCACCTTTGGATATTTTATATGGAAAGCAAGGAGGAGTGAGGAAACATCTTCCAAGAGACACCTTAAGGGCCGAAAATTTTATAGGGAAGATTAGGAATATCCATATACAGGTACAAGGGACACTACAAAAGTCATAAGAGAAATATAAGGCTAGGCATGATCATCATGGAATAGAGATATCGTTCAAGGTGGGAGACATAGTATAGTCATAGTTGAACAAGGAGAGGCTATAGGGACCTGGTAAGAAAATCAAGGCTCTGAGGTATGGTCCCTTTAAGATATTGGAAAAGATGGGTGATAATTCATATCAACTCATTTTACCACCATATATGCGCATTCACTTAGTTGTGAATGTAGATAATCTAAAACTCTATGAGCCTCCCATACTAGATCAGGAAGAGGAAATGGTCCTACCTTCTATGGAGGATTTAACACCATATGCTCAATAAGTCTATAACTACAAGACGAGGGCAACATGACCTTTGGCAGACTGGGTTGAAAGGAAAATTTCCAGGCAAAGCTAAATGATACACCAAAGAGAAGGTGGAGGAAAATTTTCCTCACCTCATTCACTATAAGATTTTGGGGACCAAAAACCTCACAAAATGGGAAGGTGTGATCCATATTAGATCATTATATTGTTTTTCATCCATCTCTATTCTCTCAAATCGGAAAAAGTGGAGGAATCATCTATCATGACCATTTAAATTGGTAGGTCCCAATTTGGAAAATTGGGGTTTGAAACCTTCTGGAATCATTTTGAGGTATCAAACACTGCTTTTTGGGGGTAGAAGTTTGTCGCTCTAGCACCAAACCTTTTTTTCCTACTCTACACATAGAGACCTTTCCAATGACGCAAGAATCACGTCAATTGGAGTCCATATGTGAAAGTTATGCCACTCAGAAGTTGACCTTCCTGTTTTCACCACCATAATTTGAGAGGGTGCCACATCAACCCCCATAACTTATGGAAAAGGGGCTAGCCACGTGATTATGATGAAGAAGACTCTAGAAGAGTTTATATTGTAACTTTGGTTAAGATTTAAGGTAGTCAAACCTAACCACTAGTAGGTTATCTAGTTGTGTTATAACCAGGCTACTAGGAGGAAAAGGGGTTGCATTCTTTCGAGTGCATTTGTTCCGTAGCTGAGCAAAAATATCCAAGAAGGATAAGAGATACATAACACATAGAGGATTAGTGAATTGTAGTAGCCAATGGGTCGTAGGCCATACTTTTTTTTTACTTGCAACCATACTTCCAGAATCCATTTAGAGAAAGAGAGCAGAGAAACCTCACCTTCCAATTGGTTTTTACTCCCACAAGGGTTTCCTGGGTCATATGTTGTGTCAAATGTGTGTGTGAGATTTTATTTCATTGTTCTCTATTTTCTGCATAATTTTAATTCACATGCATGCACTATGAACAATATTCTACATATCCATAAATCTAAAAAGAAATAAAATTGTAGTAGTGTATAATTTCATATTTTTAATATAATTTTATCAAAGATGTTGTGACAAACTGGAGAGTAGAATATCCATGAAATTTTATGGATCAATTACATTCCATCTCCCTTTACATGTTCCATCCTTAAATATAAGTATATGCAATATAATATGATTTATTTAGTAATGTATTCAACTAGTACCAAGTACAAGAATCCATCCATCATAGTAAAATTTGATCATGGGATCCAACTTACATGTTGTCACCTTGGTCTTGAACAGGGTTGCTCCATTGGTGTCTTGTAGTCATAACATAAGCCTAATATCTCCATCAATTTCCTTCAACCCTTCATGCACCTCTATTTTGGGTGCTTTTCTAGTTCCATGTTGAATCATAACAAGTTCATTTATGTTCACAACATTACCTTGATGATTATTGTCTCTCATGATGGTATGGATAGTGATATGGTTTATAGGAACCTACAATGATTTATCTATGCCAACATTGAATAAATTATGTTCCCTACCGAAGTTTACATAAATAAATGACCTTCTCCTACTAAATATATCCAGGATCCTATAATAGGAAGTATTAAGATGAAAATAAACCTTTACAACTCTATTTATCCTTCATTAGAGCATGATACCACATATTAAAAAATAAGTGTTAAATTTCTACTTTTTAAAAGTAGAACCTCTCATTGGGCTCAAACAAATTCCAGCATATGCGAGAATAAACATTTAGATTAAATCCCAGCCTATATCTCCAATAAGCGGAAAATTTTGACTTCCTCCAATTTATGTATTCTTCAATAAAAGGAAGTGCAGGTTACCTATAAATGCATCTTTTCTAAAAATAAGCCTACATCTAAAATTAAGTTTTGGAGGAAACAACTTACTTGCCAATGGAGCCTATTTGTGTAACTAGGGTTTTGGGGTGGAAATTTTGATATGGCCACAACTACCTCAATTTTGATAAGAATATTTACTATGAATCCAATTTTGAAATACCATGGCCACTCTTTTTCTAATAAAATTGGCCTTGTTACAATCTAATACATTGACAAAGAAAAAATTGGCATGATAATTTCTCTAGAGGGTTTTGAGTCACAATTTAAAATAAGTGTAATGTTTGTGGAATTTAAAATAAGTGTAATGTTTGTGGTGACTACTTGAATATCAATTATGACCCCATTTTTGAAATTCTATAGCCACTCTAACTTTAGTGGCATTTTTTTGACTGTAATTTAGTCCATAAAAAAGAGATATAGTGATGTTGTAAAAATTTCCTATGTGGGTTTTGAGGCCTCAAATTGAAATATTCATAACTACCATGCTACTTCTTTAAATTTCTATTATGACTCCGAATTTAAAATTCCACTCCCACTCTATTTCTAATGGCATTGGGTTGGTTTTGATTTGATGAATAAGCCAATATAAGAACCTAACCACCTTGTTATTTTGGCAGAAAAAACAAAACAAATACAAACTTCTTCCCCTGTAGCCCAAGAAATAAATTTGATGCTAGTTTCAATGAGTTTTAGTAGATAAATAAATAAAACCTTAAACTTCATAAAAAGAAGCACATTCACATAAACAATCAACACAAAAAATACAAATAAATCCCTTAAGATAGGGTAATGCCATCAATTACTCTTTATGAAAGAAATCAAACTTTAACAAAAATAAAAAATAGAAAAAGTTATCCTTTGGCCTAAGAAAGAACTATAATACCTTACAATGAAACTTAGTATATAAAAGATGAAATCCTTAAAATTTATAATAACAAGTACATCTACACAAATAATTAACACCAAGATAATAGAGAAAACCTTTAAGGTAGGCTAACATCATAAATTACTCATTATGAATTGAATCACTCTACAAGCCATACTTGTTACAATATAATCTCCAACATGTCCAATACAATGATACTTATTTATGTATATAGTCTCCAATGAGTATTCCTAGGAGCTTGTTGTACTTATATTTGGTCATTTTTGACCAACAAATTTGAGGTAGGCCACTTCCATGCCTTTCACTCTACAATTTGCAAATTGTTTTGACATAATTTTCAACCTATTTAACTTGTGCTTGTGACTTGGAGAAGTACAACTTCCAATATCTAGCAAATTGCTAGTTAGGAACATGTGAGCATCTTAAAAATGAACCAAAACATATAAAATAAATGCATAATGAATGAGATTTGAGCAATGAGTACTTTCAATTTACTCCCCAATTATGGGAACTACCTTCCCTTACATAAATTTATGGTTAATCATGCTTGGGAGGAGGGAACCACAACCTTATATTAGAGATTTTTCTCACGAGCTACTATCTCTTGGCCTTAAATCCTCTTCCAATGAAGAAGTACCCTGGTTCTTCTTGTTTTATGTAATTATGAGTAGAGTTTTTTGAGCCACTCGTTGAGGTGAAAGTGCTTATAGCAAGATTAAGGAAAAGCTTGTTATTCATAATCTAATTATCATAATAAAAATATCTCTTCTTTCCCCCCTCCCCCATCTAATTCCTTGGGTTGTTCATATGATGTCATTATTATTGAATACAAGAATTATAGGTGAGCTAATGAACTTGAAGTTAGTTAGGGTTCATGTATGTGAGTTTATATTGTCTTTTTTATGCCAAAATAAAATTGCAAAAAGGCTTTGGTTATTTGATTTTTGTGGAGGTGTAGAAGGAATATGATTTTGAAGACTTTACTGTAGTTACTCATAGAGACCAAGGTCCTATGGTCTCTTGCATAGAATAGATTTTCTTCTTCCACTCATTTTATACATTTATAGTATAAAGATTGAATCTTGGAAAAATAAATTCTAGCTCTTTCTTCTACTTTGTTGGTGATATCAACCCACTCATCAAGGGCCTATACTTAGTGTAGGAAAATTTATCTTCAATAGAAATTGTGACTCCATTGTTGATATTTCTTTGAACTCTTCTTTTTTAGGTTGTTTCTTTGAAGATTTTCCAATTTTTGAAACTTGATTTTTGTTTCTATTATTGCTATTATTCTTCCTAGTTTTAGTAGGATTAAGAAATAGTTTAGTTTCAATGCATACTTTAATTTTAGGCTTACCCTACTTTATGCATGTGTCATGTTTGGTAATAGTTGTGAGCACCTACAAGTTTCTCTTACACGTCGTGTGAGCATTTTCTTGAACCCAAGAGTTGATGACATACAAGGAAAAAACAACACATAGGTTGTTGTTTAGAAACTCGTGAGTAAGTTCTATTGGTGATAAAAGTAAATAAATAAATTTGTCCAAAGTTGAAAACCGCTTCTTTAATTTCAATGAATTTTTAGAATTAGGAAGTATTGAACCTTACTAGAAAGTCCAATAGTCTTAATTAGAGGTGTCCCTTTTCAATTTTGTCAATGAAGAGTTTCAAACTAAATAAATAAATATATAAATAAAAATAAAATGTTGTGAATTTTTCTTTTAAATGTCTTTTTGTACAATTAGAGCTTAGGGATATCTTAAGTTATTTGATAGATTGTGAAGTGGATACATTTAAATGAAAAATTCAAACTCATTTCATTTACATGTTCTCATTAAAATAAAAAAGAATTACTTGGTTTGATTTAAAATGTATTTCTTAAAACATTTCATTGCATTTAGGGTCTCAAAGGATTTTTTTTTTGTACTCTTCACATTTTTATTTTAAGAAAAGCATTATTTTTAAGTTTAAAGCACTATTTCCATTTTCAAGCATTTTCTTTAATTGTACATTGTCATTTAAGAATATGAATTTTTTCTCGCTTCTACATCCCTCAAAGTTAACTAAAAAACATGAAAAGCAACACATAACTAAAATGAATTAGACTTGGTTTTATTTTGATAGAAACCAATAATTGTCTAGGGATAGGGTATTTGTTGTAGGATTAGAAAGTGAGTATTCCAAGGCCATGCAAAACAAAACTCGTAGTTTACTAGTTCAAAGTTAAATCCTTTTATTAGTGAGAAATACTTTACAAGAAAGTGCCTCTCACAAGAGCATCAAGCATGAGGTTAAAATTGGATCATTGTTGAGATTATCACTTCACACTTATTTTCTAGGTGGATGCATAATACAAACTTTAGATAAGTTATTATGTTACTTGGAGTGATTCCTTCTTATTAAAATATCAATTGTAGAACAAATTTGGATATATCCCTACCAATGTGAAAGCCTAACCCATGATTTTCCTACCCAATTTGTTGCAAATATTTACTTTTCATAGGTTCCTTATAGATTACTATAAGAGAAAAGTGATTCCACTACCCGAGGCAGATAACAAACATTAGTTTCACCGCCCCTAGAGTTTTCCCATATTTAGGAGAGAGATTACACCTTGGATGATTATTTATTGAAGGCTATTAAAATTTCTTATTGAACCTTCATTTTTTGGACTTGGGTCCTCATAATCATGAGATGACCACTAGAAGTCCATTTTTTAACTTCTCGTGAGTTGGACCCCTAGACATAACCACCTTGGGACAACTTTTGGAGGAGTGTGTTAGCTTGCATGAATAAAAATGTTTCATTTATAAGAGTATGTTGATTAGAAATTTTTGACCCATAGAAGGCCTTAAATATTTTTTCTTTTTAAATGAAAAGTATGAATTTCCTTGGGATATCAACCACATGACCCATTCCCAAGGGAATCCTTGTGTTTTCCTCTATTCAAAAACATTGATACCCTTATTGTGGATGCTTTGTATCTTCTCATATTCACTACTGAGGGCTTATAGCTTGTTTTTATTCCCACTTTGAATGCTCCAAATTCTCTCAATACTTCCTAGCTCTTAGTACCTAGAAATATAGAAGGAATAGGAATCAGAAGAAATAGAAATGAAAACAAGCACAAGGGGGTAAGTTGCCAACTAATGCAAATAATTTTGTGGGAATCGATAGGGTTGATAAACCTACATGAATAATATGTAAGCCTAAATTTTCCTGCAATATATGCAAGGGAGATCATCCTAGACATTTATTTCCTACTATTGTAGAGGAGCGTGCAAAGAGTATGGTCCTCACTCTTAAAAAAGCTTTGGTTTTCTAGCAACACCTTCCTATTCAATGATTGGTTTAGTTGATCCATTATTTACTTTATACCACTCTTCCCTTAGAGCGAAAAGTGGCTATTGAAAATGTTTTGTTTACTACGAGTTCAAAAATTTATGTACAATGGGGCATACCATCAACTGCAAGTGTAACACATTCAAGCTTTAGTATGGTTTTATTTGATTGCAATAGTTTAGGCAGGCCTCACCTTCCTTTTGCTACACCCTTCCATATAAGAGTTGAATTTAATTCATGCATGGTAAATTAATGCATTATAGATAAATGAGCCTCCTCTCCTCATTTTTTTGGAAACGTTTGGTTTTCCCAACTTTGTGGTAGACACCAATTAATAATTATCTTTTAGTAGAAGACCTAATGTACCCTTGACCTATTTCATTAGGTGTAAACATTGTCTTATTTGATGCTATAGTTGTGGAAGTCCCTTGGGACTTCAATATGCCCCTTGGGCATGATTATGTATATTCCATGAATATTATGGTTCTACATGGTTCTTATGCATTATGCATTTCCCTCATATTGGATACATTATCACTATTGTCAATTGGAATCAAGTGATGCCCATCCTTGTTCAACGTTAGATATTTTTGGCCATTTTTTTCTTCATAGTGTCTCAATGGACACCTCCCCAACATAGGTCAGTTATGTTGCTTCATATACTATGAGTTCAATTGATAATGAGAAAATCCATTGCATTCATGCTAACCTTCTTTGAACTTCATTTTGATAACTGACAAAATAATTTATCCAATGGGGGAAATTGAACCTTTTCTCTTACTTATTTTTTCAAATGAGAATCCACCATATTTTCTCCTTAAGATGATGCTTTTCCATTCAATAAAACTTTTATAGAGGTAGTAATATTTTTTTTTCATTCCTTTGGATGTTTCCATCATTCCTAAAGAAGATAACCTTGGTTTATACACATTTTCTAAATCAAACTCTAATTCACCACCTAAGTATGAAATATATTGTGGATGCTTGGTTTTTCATTTTAAGATGAATCCATTTGATCATGGTTCCTTAGATTCAATTTACAAATTCGATCCCTATAGTAATGGATCCTTAATTTCACTTTATAAGTTTGATCCCTATTGTGAGACTCCCTTCTACCCCCATGCACTATCTCAGGTTGATGAATGTGTTACTTGATAATCTTACCTAACCTCCAAGGTATATTATGAAGATGGGGTCACAAAAATCCTATTTTTACAACTTCTTCAAATATTGAAACAATTGTCATCATTACATTCAACTTGTTGAAAATTTTCCAATAATATAAAATTTATCTTGATCTGAGTCCTGGATCAAAAGTTATGCCCATTTGAAGTTTGAGTAGTTATAGTGGGCCATGTCAGCATAACACTTCCATGTAGCATCTATGATGGAATTTCCATGTCAAATTAAGGGTTCCACTTCATCTTATCTACCTACGTAGGCCATTTCCACATCATCTCATGCACGGGGCCTACTAGTCCTTCCCTTGTGTGTTTTCAATGTTTCTCTTTGTTATCGAGTCCATGGTGGATCCAATCATCACAACATGGCTTGGAATCATACCCCACCAAAACCCCTGGATCCTCAAATCCATATAGCTTGAAAGGATATCTAGTCTTTATCCCATCCAAAAATTTGCAAATTTGTATCATTCCTTCCCCACTAGATGTTCAAGATTACCGGATACCCCATGCGATAACTCAACTTCCATCCTGACTATGATTTCCTTTAGAAATCTGGGACTCCAAAAATTTGGTGCACATTCAATTATGCACACATGATGAGTAGCTAAATGCCTTGATAGATAGATACATCCATTAGTCTTATATGCATCTGCACCCTTTCGTATGTATGCATATCCAACTAGCTCCAGGAAATTGGAAAGATATCTGTCCTAAATACATGGTACATCTATGAATCATCTGACCCCAAATATAATAGTAGAATTTATACCAAACTTACAAGAAGGGAACTTCAAGGTTTAGACCAGGATTTCCTTAAAGAAAGGCATTTCCCAAAGCATCAACTTTCCAAGAATGAAACCCACATCTTAGCATTGATCCTCCGAGGCATTATATCATAAAATAAATTAGATGACTCTAGAACCCTACCTTATTTAAGATACTGAATAATTTTAAGAAATGGCTTCAATAGCTGTTGGCATTATGATGTATGTGTTGTACATAATGGCAACCCACTTGTAGTAGAACAACTCACTTGTATATGGTAACTAGATGAATCTACAAAAGAGATATCAGATGTGACAGAATGGATGACAAGTAGTGTTTACAGATGTGATGAAATTCAAGGCAGCTTCAAGGAATCAGTTCAGAAGGCAACTCACTTAGATAAAAGATCACAGTATACCAGGAAAACAAGAAAGAATGACAGATTAGTCTTCACAGAATGAAGAAAAAGAGGTATACGCAGGTTCACCATTGACCAAGCCGCGTATACACGCAGGTTAATAGAGCAAAAGGAGCATATAACGTACACACGCACTTTCATAGAAAGGAAAGCGTGTATACCTTGGAAAACTAAGTTTTGGTCCGAAGTATTTGGTCCATAGTATTTTGATCCATGGTATTGGTCCATGGTATTTGATCCAAGGTATTGACCCTAGGTATTTGATCCAAGGTGTTGGTCCTAAGTGGTTTTGGTCCATGGTGTTGAGAAACGCCTAAAACTATAAAAGGAGGAGAAGATCATTAGGCCAAGGCACTCAAGTATTGAATATCTGATGAAGAGTGAGATCTATTATGTAGGTTATTGGGTTATGGTGCATTGCTGGATCTAAACCAAGGAGGAACCTTAGCAATTGATGGAGGGTAAGATCTAATGATGGATCGGGATCTTAAGGCGTAAAGTGAACTATAATTATGTGTTTTTGCTCATGAATATTCTAGATCTGAATATTGACGCACATATTATTCTGTAAATGATATGATCTAGATATAACTGAAGTCTGGTATAGATGTAGAATTATGAATTAATATTTACAGATGTATACGCTGGTTGGCTTTGAGGAAAGCGCGTATACACGCAGGTTTGGCACAAGAAAGTAGCGTATACCTTATAATCTATGTTTTAGTTGCTGCTGTTTGTTGTTGCAGTATTCTGGGTTCTAGCTTGGGTTTTGGTTACTGTATTCTGGTGACAACATTCTGAAAGATCAGATTGATGGGTTTTCAAAGTGATTGATTGACTTGGTTGTGGTTGGTTCAATAGGAGATTGGTTGATGCAAATATATTTGATGATTGAATGATGTTGTTGATGGATCCAGTCTGAAAATTTATGAAACGTGGTCCCTGGAAGAAAGGAGAAGGTTGTAGCCTTCTGTAGGCCGGCACCTACGTACTAGTAAACATATCAGCTAGTACAAGAGCTAGGGGGTTGTAGCTCCCTTCTAGTAGAAGCTGGAGAACGAGAGAAGGTTATAGCCTTCTGCAGGTAGAAGCCTGCGTACTGGTATAAGGTTGCACTAGTACAAAAATTGTAAACAAAATTTTCTTATTATTAAAAGACAACAGAGATGATTGCAGCAAGTGGTTTCACCCACATTGGGTTTCCACCTTATATCTTGGTGTTTATGTGTGTTGCTTATGTATGATGCTTTATTCTACTTTTACTGCACTGTCTAATGAATTGCTAATATACTGATTAAATTTCACTACATGATAATTTGGGTAAATCAAAAGATCTCTGCATATACGCTGGTTTCATTAAGTATAGTTACGTATAAATGCTACTTCACTGAGCTGAAGTAGCGTATACAAATCAGTTTTGAAAATTAAATTATTGATCTTATAATATTGATTCACCCCCCCTCTCAGTATTATTTCCAACAATTGGTATCAAAGGAGGTCCTTCAGAAGAAGCTTGATCGCTTGAAGGCAGATCCATCATCATGAGTAATCAAGAAAGAGGGGGATCCATCAGACCACCAAAATTTGATGGGAGAAACTTCGCTTATTGGAAGGTAAGAACCACAACCTATCTTCAATCTCTTGAAATAGATGTCCGGGAAACTGTGGAAGGAGGATATACATTTCCATCAGCCATTCCTATAGATGCGACAGGTAAAAAGACATATGAAACCAATGCCAAGGCTGTCAATACATTATTAGGAAGTCTGTCACAATCAGAGTTTGTCAAAGTTATGTAGCTCAAATCAGCCAAAGAAATATGGGACAAAATCATTCTACGCTACGAAGGAGACTCTCAAGTAAAACGTGCTAAACTACAAGCTCTCAGAATTCAATATGAAACTCTCAAGATGCACAATGATAAAAGTATAGCTAGTTACTTCTTGCGTATAGATGATGTTGTTAATTTCTTGAAGAATCTGGGTGAAGAGATAAAGGAAGTTACCTTGGTTGAAAAAGTCTTAAGATCCTTGTCTGCTAAATTTGAATCAAAAGTATCTACCATAGAAGAAAAGCAATATCTACAGACTATTACTATGACATAGCTTCACAGAATCTTAACTGCCTTTGAGATGAGAAAAGGAGGTCCATCAGATATGAGAGAAGCTGCATTCAAAGCTTCAACAAAAGGAAAAGAACTCAATGAATCAGGACGTATTTCAAAAGGAGAAGAAGAAGCAAACTTTGTCAAGAACCTTCAACATGGTTCCAGAAGATTCAGAGGTAAATTACCTTTCAAATGTTTTGCGTGTGGTAGAGTTGGTCTTTATGCTGCCAAATGCCCTCATAAAGATAAATATGATAAAGGGAAGGAATCTAAAAAATGGAATAGAAAACAAAGTGTATGTAACAGCCCAAAATAAACATGTAATTAATCAAGTAATTTATATTCAACATGCAATTCAACTAATTAACTTCGAATTCAAAAATATGATTAGAGCACTTATCTGTGATTTCGGTTGAAGTCTGCTATCTACAACAAGGTTTTGGGGACGACTCTCCACCCAACCGTAGGCTCAATTTTGCAATGTCTTGTTACAACTGGCCACCCCCGAGCCCTCAATCAACATACTACTGCCAGTGACTCCTAGGTCTTAGTATACCATTCTCCCAAGAGAATGAAAGACAGAATCTCGGAAAGATGGAATGCAAGAATGCCTCTCCTCTTCCTCACCATCTATTAAATAGAACAACATTGGAAGGGGAACCACATGCACACACTCCATGTGTCTACATGCAACTTTCTTTTGATTTTTAGCTTTCTTGTTTTATTTCTTTACTTTTCTTTTGATTTTTAGCTTTCTTGTTTTATTTCCTTCTTTTTGATAGTTTTCTTGTTTTATTTCTATTTATTCTGATTTAGAGTTTTAGTATAGTTATTACTTATTATTTTTATTTATTTTCTTGTATATTTATTATTTATGATTTATTATTTTTATTATTTATTATTAAGTGATTTATTATTTATTATTTATATTATTATTTATTATTATATTATTATTTATTATTTTTATTATTTATTATTTATTATTAAGGGAAGGGATATTACATACTCTCCCCCTTTAAGGAACTTTGTCCCGAAGTTATGTTGAATTATGTATTATGTATTGTTTTTATTATTTATTATTTATTATTTTATTTGCTTCCTGTTGCCAACACCCTCTGCTGAACTAGTATAACTAGCAGGCATCGAAAGTCCCCAACACCCCGGGAAATCTCAAGGAATCTTTGTCCTTTTTCCCACTTTCGGCACCAGGCTAAGCCTGACCCGGTCTGTAGCCTAGTCCAAGGCTAGCCCCAAGGCTCGCGCCTGACTCAGACCTCATCTGCCCCAAGGCAGGCATCCGGTCCGGTACTCAATGACCCCGGGCATCTGGCAAGGCTGGCCCACTCCCTCCACAACTACTAAGGCGCACAACCCCAGGCATCGAAGTCTTATACAACCCTTCCAGACTTCAGCATCCCAATCCAATAACAGGCACCAAGCCTAGAACATCGGGCACTTGGCCTCCTCAAGATGGTCTCATAGCTCTTCAAGAGCTATCCATCAAGAGATATACACAAGACAAAGGAACCACTGGCATATGTAGTGTTGATTGAGTTTGTCCCCAGCCCATATGGTGTTACTTATTCTCCCTCGTGCGTATGGGCTCACACGAGATCATCAAATAAACCGGCCCTCTCGGCCTATTTGTGGAATCCTGTCAATCATCACAGCTCAACGTGCAACCAATGCATTAGCTATACCATCATAGTATCCTAGAAAATAATCCACATGCCAAGTCTTGCATGTTATTATGTAACATTCATCATGGTTAACTGCAACATTATGAATAATAACGAATTGCATGCTCATGCATGTCATAAATTTGTATGCAATTATCACATGCTTCACCTCATGAAATACCCTCATAAGTTAGCACATCAACATATTTGCATCAAAGACATATCATGACTTCACATAATAAATGAACCACATGTCAATAAACCTCATATTATAGCATCACATTATGCATATCATATCCATCATGAGTATTCAACATCAAATACCTATCATCACGTAATAAATGAATATGTCAATATACCTTGACATAACATCATAATGCCTATGCATATCATCATGATCATAAGGATACATCATCACTATTGTAACAACTATATAAATATGAACCACATGTGCATGATCACCCTCATACCATCATATCATAAAACATCATTAATATGAGAAACATCTCAATACTTATCAAATATAGAATAATACTCTATAATCATTCTTATCATGATTCATCAGAAAAATCAATTTCATTTACTTTATAGACATTCAACTATGAACTAAGATTATTCAACATCCATCTAGGATCCATGTTATCTCATCAGTGTTATTAATGTTATGTTTCATCAAGATACCAATTAATTTTTCAATAATCATTTCCATTTCTTTCAACTAGGAAGTACATCGTTAAATTTCACATGAGCCTCATCATCTTAAGTCTTAATCTCTCATCATATATTCTTCCTTCCCCCAAGGAAATTATGGTGAAATTCATTGTTAAGATATTACTAGTTATACAATCATTATTTAAATCATCTATCTCAAAATTAAAATCCCTTGGTTTTACATCCATTTACCCTTTGGCTTACCAATTCCAATATCATGATTTAATTTTATATCGTGCTTAATTTACTTGCATGAGGGTTTGTTGATCCATGTTGACTTATACATACATCACTTAACAATTATCATTTTCATCCACAAAAAAATATTTTCTTATCTCGTCAAGTTCCTATCTCAATACCATTTGATTGCTTTATACCAATTTTTTTTTTCTTTATGGTAATTTCACCCTTCTTCAATTTGGACAAGAGATTCTTGCTCATTAAATAATATCTTTATTTTAGATTTTGAAACAGTTGGAAACACTACTACCATCATTGTCCATGAAAAATTTAAATGGGTGGTGTTCTGTGGAAACAACCTCCTTAAACACTATGGGAACAAAACTAAGTAAGTTTATAATATATATAAGTTTCTCTATGTGAAATCCTACTCATGAAACAATGAGTGCAACTCAGTCAACCTCTATTAATTGACTTTCACTTCTTTTGTCAATATGTACACAATCCTTCTCAAGATATCCTTATAAAATTTCTAGCAACATTCCTTCTATACTTCAACTATTATCACTATGACAATTACCAATCATGTTTCTTGGTCCACTCAAGAATATCCCTTCATTTCCTCCTACCCGATATTCATAGATATATTTTGATTTCTCTCCTAGTCTTCATTTCCTAATATTCCATGTCTACTAGCTTCAAAAATGGAAACTTCTTCACTTCATTGTATTTTATTAAATTGACTTTAATTTCTCACCTCCAATCATTGTGGTTTCTTTTCCTCCTCTCTTAAAAGAATAGCATTGATACACTTTGGAAATGTTGTTACTATTCCCCAACTTAGGTAATACCCTATAAATAAATTCATTAAGATGGCTACCAAATGTAATCCACTTATCATTTCCTCTTCTAAGGCATCAACATAGTAAAATTGCCTGATCATATATCTTGTTATCCATAATTCATGGATATAGTTAGTCACATATGGAAAACTTTACAATGTGGCTCTCCCATTAGAGGGAAAAACTATTACAGATGTTGTCATGTACACAACTTATCTCCTCCAATTGATCAATTTTACTACCGATTTACTTCCTTAATCTATGTCATCATACCTTCAAGGTTCCTTGAAACTGACCTTCATTATTACCATGCTTATTCAACTTCATTAGTTGATTGCCAATATTTTCTTCTTTATGTGCATCATCCTTAGATAGACCTTATAGTGATACCTTTAGAGTACCAATGGGAAACCTTTGGGGTTAGACCTAGATATTGATACCTTTAGAGTACCAAGTTATGTGCATTATGTTCTAAAATAGGTTGCCTCTTCTTATTGATTTCTTATTGAGCTATCATTAGTTATCATCATTAGAAAATTTGCAAATTTCTCCTTTCCATTTCTCCTTAGACAACTTTATCCAATATATGCAATTAACCTTGAATCACAAAACCTCATGTAACATTATACTCAACATCATAACAATTAATTAAACTAAACTGAAATCGTAGTGTATGATTTAGATGTATCATAAAGTTTAAACAATAAAACATGCTTTAGATGCTTCATAAAATTATCTGTCTTAGCTAAGTAAACAATCAATCTACTCATTAAAATCCTTCATTGCAAATTTTGAAGAATATGATCTACCAGGCATAAGGTAAAGTAGCGTAGAGACTATATTAATTCCTTGTCCTCTGCCTTCCAACTGACTCCGCAAGCTGCAATATTCATTCTCTTGTATTCAACATTGCCATTAAAACATTGATTTTAATAAATTCCCTGTTTTTACAATTTTATCCAGCAAACCTACCTTGTTGGAGTTGAAAATTCCTCCAAAAACAAGCACTTCTCAGGCTGGATTTGTTCTCTATAGTAGGTCATTCTAATACCAAATTTGATGTGGCCTTGTATATTTGAAAAGAAACAGACAAGCAAGGTTGTAATTGGAAAATGAACCTTAGAGTACGTAGCCACAATGAAAAATCATGCACCCAAAATTCCTACTAACATGCAAAATGCAGACAGCTAGTCATAAAAATTTCATTAGAGATTTATGTTCGTTTTTGGAAAATGGAATTTTTCGTTTTTGAAAAATGGAATAGTCTCAAGGGATTATGCAATTATTAGAGCACTTATCTGTGATTTCAGTTGAAGTCTGCTATCTGTAACAAGGTTTTGGGGACGACTCTCCACCCAACCGTAGGCTCAATTGTGCAATGTCTTGCTACAACTGGCCACCCCCGAGCCCTCAATCAACATACTACTGCCAGTGACTCCTAGGTCTTAGTATACCATTCTCCCAAGAGAATGAAAGACAGAATCTCGGAAAGATGGAATGCAAGAATGCCTCTCCTCTTCCTCACCATCTATTAAATAGAACAACATTGGAAGGGGAACCACATGCACACACTCCATGTGTCTACATGCAACTTTCTTTTGATTTTTAGCTTTCTTGTTTTATTTCTTTACTTTTCTTTTGATTTTTAGATTTCTTGTTTTATTTCCTTCTTTTTGATAGTTTTCTTGTTTTATTTCTATTTATTCTGATTTAGAGTTTTAGTATAGTTACTTACTTATTATTTTTATTATTTATTATTAAGTGATTTATTATTTATTATTTATATTATTATTATTTATTTGTATTATTTATTATTTTTATTATTTATTATTTATTATTTATTATTTATTATTTATTATTAAGGGAAGGGATATTACAGTGTAAGTAAAACGAGCTACTATACTCATGAAGATAGCGATGGTTTATCAAATAGTGATGAAGATGAAAATAGTAATGACTATAGACTTCTGATGGCTTATGAAGATGATGATTTTTTGGATGCTTTAGATGAAGATGACCTTTATGAAGAAATCTCTAAACTTAAAATCCGTTTAGAAGAAAATAATATGATTATATATACCTTGACATACCAACTTGTTGAAAGAGAAAAACACAATGAAAAAGTAGAATGTGAAATTGTGGGTCTAAGAAAGGATCTTGAGAAAACAAAAGCTCGCAATCTCAGATTTGCTAAAGGATCGGAAACCTTAAATGAAATTATAAAAGTGAAGCGTTCTCCTCTGATAAATACTGGTCTTGGATATACTAAAGAGGCATCTCAATCACAAAAGCCGTCAACCTCCACTAAAAGCTATCTTGATGCAGTAAGGAGCAGTGAACAATTTGACAATCGTCAGCAAAGGCATAAAGCAGATCACCAGGTAAACCAGGCTCAATTTACTTCAAGGATGAACAGAAGCCACAACCAATCTCAGGTAAATCATATTCAATTTGCTTTAAAGATGAATATCAACAGAAACTACAATCACCAGGTCAATAGATTCGATAATCGCAGGAACTTCTTTAATGGTCAATGTTTCTCATGTCATCATTTTGGACACTAAGCTGCTCAATGTGTTTCTTACAAAACCATCATGACTAGAGAAGCGCGAAATCAAAGGATTGTGACAGGGATCAAGAAAATTTCCTATGATAACTTTTCTCTGCTTGAAAATGAAATAGAATGCTCAATCTTTAACAATTTTGGCCATGAAGAATCTGAATGCATGAGAAAATTTTGGCAAAAGGAGGAAACTCCATTGAATCCAAAAATATGGAGAAAGAAAGAACCACAAACATAAAGATGTGGTATAGCCTTGTATGCAAAAGGACAAGAAAACCAGTGGTACACTGACAACAGATGCTCAAAATACATGAAAGGTGATAGAAAAAAACTACACTCATTTAATGCCTTAGAAAAGGAAAAGAGTGTCTCATTTGGGAACGACTCTCCTGCTATCATAAAAGGTAAAGGCTCCATTTTCTTGAAAGAAAAAGTTAAATATGGAAATGTTATGTATGTTGATGGCTTAAAACATAACCTGTTGAGTGTGAGTCAAATGTGTGATCAAGGAAATGAAGTAGTGTTTTGATCAAATGGATGTGTTGTTCATGAGCTTGATACAGGAGAAACTGTGATTAAAGGTACATGAACTCCAAACAACCTATACATACTCAAGGGAGGACAAAAACAATGTTATCTAAGCAAAAATGCTGAAAACTGGCTATGGCACAAAAGATTGGGACATTTAAGCTTTTCTCAAATAAGAAAAGCATGCAGATTCCAGGATGTTCGAGATCTTCCAGATATCAACATTCCTTAAAATACTATATGCAAATCATGTCAATTCGGTAAGCAAACCAAATCTCAATTCATCGAAAAGGAAGGATCATCTAGTAAGCCCCTTGAACTTGTTCATACTGATTTATGTGGACCATCAAGGAAAAAGTCACCTCGTGGAGAAGAATACTTTATATTATTCATTGATGATTTTTCCAAATGTGTTGGATAGGTCTTCTAAAGCATAAAGATGAAGCATTTGAAAAGTTTGAAGCCTTCAAAGCTTTGGTTGAAAATGAATCAGATCACAAAATCAAATGCCTCAGATCTGATCGAGGAGGGGAATTTATCTCGGATGAATTCTTTAACTTCTGTGAACAACATGGAATAAAAAGGCAGGTCTCCACCACAAGGACTCCTCAACAAAATGGAGTGGTAGAAAGGATGAACAGAACTGTTCAACAAATGGCTCGTGCTATGCTAGATGAATCTGGAACTCCTGCAACCTTCTCGGGTGAAGCTGCATTCGCCGCCGTCACTATTCTCAACCAAGCAAATGTTCGGGTAAACAACACTCAAACTCCGCATGAACTTTGGTATGGTAAAACTCCTACGGTAAAGTACTTCAAAGTTTTTGGAAGTAAATGTTACATCAAAAGGATTGACGAAAAACTTGGCAAGTTTTAACCTAGAGCAGATGAAGGCATTCTTCTTGGCTACTCTTCCCGAAGTAAAGGATATAAATGTTATAACAAAATACTTGGGAAAATGATTGAAAGTACTGATGTTGTAGTTGATGAAACATGCAAAAATCCAAAACAGATAAAAACTGAAGATCATGACAATGAAGAAGATGAGGATCATTTTCCCACATCAAATCACATTGATTTTGAAGAAGAAACCAATGAAGCACCAGAAGAAGAGATAACGATAGAAGAAAAGACTCCATCCAGGTATCTTCAGAAAATCATCCAGAAACTCAAATTTTGGGGGAAAAAGGGGTAGGTGTGTAGACAAGAAGAACTATTGCCGAAACCTCAAGCTATCTAGCATTACTATTTTCCACTGAACCTCAAAATGTGAATGAAGCATGCAGAGATGAATGTTGGGTCAAGGCCATGAATGAAGGACTTGAGCAAATTGAAAAGAATAATACTTGGGAATTAGTTCCTAGACCTCATGATAAGAATATCATAGGAACTAAATGGATATTTGAAAACAAGCTGAATGAAAATGGAGAAGTTATTAGAAACAAGGCCAGACTTGTTTGAAAAGGATATGCTCAACAAGAAGGTATATATTTTGAAGAAACTTTTGCACCTGTTGTTAGACTTGAAGCCATAAGAATGTTTCTTGCTCTTTCTAGTTTTCAGAAATTCAAAGTATACTAAATGGATGTAAAATTTGCCTATCTTAATGGATACTTAGAAGAAGAAATCTATATTGAACAACCAGAAGGATTCATTCTTGGAAATGATGCAAAACTTGTATGCAAACTCAAAAAAGCTCTATATGGTCTAAAACAGGCTCCAAGAGCATGGTATTACCATCTTGACAAATATCTCCACCAACAAATTTTTTCAAAGGGTTCAGTAGATAGCAATCTATATACAAAGATGGACACTAATAAATTGCTAATAATTGTTGTGTATGTTGATGATATCATCTTTGGTAGCAATGAAGAATCCATGAGTCAAAATGTTTCCTCAGTAATGCAGCAAGAATTTGAAATGTCCTTGCTTGGTGAGCTCACCTAATTTCTTGGTCTACAAGTTCAGCAAAATAAAGATGGTAATTTTCTCTCACAAACCAAATATCTCAAACAGATCCTGAAAAAGTACGGCATGGAAGATTCTAAACCAGTATGTACCCTAATGGTAACAAGATGCAGTCTTAGCTCAAATGATGAATCAACAACAGTACATCATCCAACTTACAGATCCATGATTGGTAGTCTACTTTATCTAACAGGTACCCGAATGAACATCATGCATGCAGTTGGAATAGTTGGAAGATTCCAAGAAAATCCTAAAGAAACACACCTTCATGCAGTCAAAAGGATTTTCAAATATCTTCAAGGAACACAAAACTTTGGTTTATGGTATCCTAGAGATACAGATCTTACACTTCATGCATATACAGATGCAGATTAGGCAGGAAATGTTGATGACAGGAAAATCACTAGTGGTGGTGCATTTTATATGGGTTCCAGGTTAGTGTCTTGGTTCAGCAAGAAACAAAGTTCAATTGCATTATCTACAGCTGAAGCAGAATACCTAGCAACTGCATCTTGTTGCACACAAGTACTTTGGATGATGCAAACCTTGCAAGAAATTCAGATCACATGTACTCCACCCATCTCCATTCTATGTGATAATACAAGTGCCATCAGTATTTCAAAGAATCCAGTCATGCACTCCAAGACCAAGCACATACCCATCAAATATCATTTTCTACGTGAACAAGTTCTTGAACAAAAGGTCAAATTGGAGTATGTTCCCTCCAAAGAATAGGTTGCTGATATATTCATTAAACCAGTACCCAGAGAGACATTTGAATATCTCAGACAAAAGCTGGGAGTAGTTGCTGCATCATCCTACTGTTAAATCCTATCTTCTTCAGAGAAAGGTGGTTATATGCGAGTTTCATGAAGCATAGTCACGTATATACGCTGGTTTCTGTGGGTACAGTCATGTATATGCTGGTTTGAGGAAAAGTAGTGGGCCAGACTCAGGAGAAAGGGGTCTGATATGGTTCAGTGAATTATCTGCTCTGCTTGATGATGGTTATAGTCTGTTGATGACATGTGGAAATATGTTGGCTCTCATAAGTTGTTGATAACTTGATATATATTTGATTGATGATGATGCCTTGATAACTCTTCTGATATATGAAATAATCAGATCTGACAGTGAACATCTGACATAGGTTTAGGGGGAGCATATGCTTCTAATAATGCATATTGTTGGCATTATCTTAGAAGATCTCGGTGCAGATTTTGTTTCAGGTGGAACAGGTTCAGGGGGAGAACATGGTTTCTGGTCTGGATGTTGATTGACAGATGCTGTTGATGATAGTTTCTGATGACTATCATGGTATTGTTTAAGATATTTGGTCTCTGTTATATATTTCATGTATATCTTTTAATGTAACGGTCATGAAAAAGACCTAATTTGTAACCCCACTATGCATGGGATGGATGATGTAATGTTTCTTGTTTTTGACATGTATAAACAATTGATATATCTACACTTAGTTGGGTGGATGAGTCAAATTTGGTATATACCCACTTGGTTGGGAGATGGATGTATGTATGAGTCATTAGTGATAGGAAGGTCATTTGTGATGCATCAGAATTTGCAACCATCTTCTTACAGACTTTTCTTATGCTCAGGGGGAGCATGGACTCGATCAGGGGAGCTTAATCAGCACACTTCAACATATCAAAAAATTCAGCATGCACTCAGAGGGAGAATGACCCTTTGCCCTTGATGTCAAAGGGGGAGAATGACTTGGTGTGGTTGTTGTTGCCATCAAGTCCAAAGGGGGAGATTGTTGGCATTATGATGTATGTGTTGTACATGATGGCAACCCACATGTAGCAGAACAACTCACTTGTATATGGTAACAAGATGAATCTACAAAAGAGATATCAGATGTGACAGAATGCATCACAAGTAGTGTTTACAAATGTGATGAAATGTAGGGCAACTTCAAGGAATCAGTTCAGAAGCTCAGATAAAAGGTCATAGTATACAAGGAAAACAACAAAGAATGACATATCAGTCTTCACATAATGAAGAAAAAGAGGTATAGGCAGGTTCACCATTGACCAAGACGCATATACACGCAGGTTAACAGAACAAAAGGAGCGTATAACATACACATGCACTTTCACAGAAAGGAAAGCGCGTATACCTTGGAAAACTAAGTTTTGGTCCGAAGTATTTGGTCCATGGTATTGAGAAAGGCCTAAAACTATAAAAGGAAGAGAAGATCATTAGGCCAAGGCACTCAAGTATTGAATATCTGATGGAGAGTGAGATCTAGTATGCAGGTTATTGGGTTATGGTGCATTGCTGGATTTGAACCAAGGAGGAACCTTAACAGTTGATGAAGGATATGATCTAATGATGGATCAAGATCTTAAGGCATAAAGTGAACTATCATTATGTGTTTTTTCTCATGAATATTCTAGATCTAAATACTGACGCATATATTATTATGTAAATGATATGATCTGGGTATAACTAAAGTCTGGTATAGTTGCAGAATTATGAATTAATACTTACAGATGTATATACTGGTTGGCTTTGAGGAAAGCATGTATACATGCAGGTTTGGCACAAGAAAGTAGCGTATACCTTATAATCTATGTTTTAGTTGCTGCTGTTTGTTGTTGTAGTATTCTGGGTTCTGGCTTGGGTTCTGGTTACTGTATTCTAGTGACAACATTCTGAAAGATTAGATTGATGGGTTGTCAAAGTGATTGATTGACTTGGTTGTGGTTGGTTCAATAGGAGATTGGTTGATGTAGATATATTTGATGATTGAATGATGCTGTTGATGGATCCAGTCTGAAAATTTATGAAACGTGGTCCCTGGAAGAAAGGAGAAGGTTGTAGCCTTCTTTAGGTCGACACATATGTACTAGTAAACATATCAGCTAATACAAGAGCTAGGGGGTTGTAGCTCCCTTCCAGTAGAAGTTGGAGAACGAGAGAAGGTTATAGCCTTCTGCAGGTAGAAGCCTGTGTACTGGTATAAGGCTGCACTAGTACAAAAATTGTAAACAAAATTTTCTTATTATTAAAAGAAGACAGAGACGATTGCAATAGGTGGTTTTCACCCACATTGGGTTTCCACCTTATATCTTGGTGTTTATGTGTGTTGCTTATGTGTGATGCTTTATTCTGCTTTTAGTGCATTGTCTAATGAACTGCTGATATACTGATTAAAATTCACTACGTGATAATTTGGGTAAATCAAAAGATCTCTGCATATATGCTGGTTTCATTAAGTATAGTTTCGTATACACGCTAGTTCACTGAGCTGAAGTAGCGTATACAAATTAGTTTTGAAAATTAAATTATTGATCTGATAATACTGATTCACCCCCTCTCTGAGTATTATTTCCAACAATATCCATATTTCATAAGAAATCACATACCATGCTTCCTATGTGAAACTCAAAGCATTGTAGCCTTAGACAAGCATACATAACCACAAAATGCTCTCATTCTTCTTAAGCAGAAGTGACTGTTAGATCTATTAAGTTTTTATGCATTACACAACACCTGAGTTTTTTTCCTTCTTAACATGTAAATAAATCTACAAACTTAAAAAAGTAGTGAGCCATAATATTCATAACATATTAGATAGTTGAAATTTCATGTTGTAACTGATTAACTATGGAACTTCAAGCAACCATGCATACTCATAGCAATAACTCTATAATTCATGAGGATAAAAACAAACACATAGATCCATAGATTCAACATCGTCATGAGGGCATAAAAATCAAGGCATTCAACATGAACATATAGACATCTCAAAAAATTTCCATAGATAGTGCTAATACATACACTTACATATATTATAAGAGACATTCTTCATCATCCATGGTGAAAATGGATACAAGTAAATATGTACTTATCTATTCAACTTGAATGGCTAGCAACTGAAGAACGGACTTCCACTCTCCACCCAATCGTAGGCCAACTGCAAAACAATCTTTCTTGCAGTTGACCACCCCAAGTTGGATCCACTATCTAAGGAGATGCTTGCACAAGATATAAATTCACACCAATGGATCGGTCAAATACTTAGGGGATGAAATTCACTGTTTTGGTGGTTCATAAGCTAAACAACAACAACTAGTGGTCCATTCATTCATTCAACATACACATGCCTCTCAAGTTTAGATAAGGGCTCATAGGTTTTAAATATGTTACCACAAGGATATAACCTAAGATCATAGAGTATAAGCCCAAAGTTAGCTCCCACATTGCCATGTTAAGCTCTACAACTTCACAATGACCTTCTTATGCCTCAAGTGCACTCTATTCTCTGGGAGAATAAGGGTTTCCTTTTGCACTAGAGTCAAAAGAAAGAGAAATCCAATCCCTTCCCTATCTAATGATTAGGCCTAGCAGTAGTTATGGGAAAAACCCAAGGGAAGTACGGTTCAGATGAAGGAAAACACGAGGGCCAAGAGAGCCCCAACACCAAACTCCCCCAAGAGAGAGCTCTCATTCTTCCTCTATGATGTGCGCACACAAACACTTCTCTCTGCATTCACCCCCTTTAAGAGTACTCTCCGTTCACTCTTCTGATTACCTTTTGAAGGCCATCTCCTTGATCTGCAAGAAGGAAAATGATAATGGGCATCATTTGTACTCCCAATGTCCTAAGCCAATCTCATAAATGACACTATCAGCAATTCTTTTCATCCCAAACATGTTGGGTAACTAAATCTGTTAAGAAGTGGTTTCTCAAGTTGCAATCACAACAAAATTTAATTAAGTTGGGTATGGGTCACAAATTTTCAAATCAGGTGGGAAAGAAATCTTACCTTAGAAGAAGGATTTGAAAGGTTGTCCCTTCCTTAGTTGTGTTAATTAATTAATTAGTTTTAATCATTAACTATCATGGATTTAAGGGAAGGTTCAACTAGTTGCAGTTCTCCATGCTGGTGTGGCAATTATAGTCACCATTATAATAGGTAGGGGTAGGAAACAGTTATGTTACAAACCTCATCCACTAAAGGAACATCATCCTTGGTTTCTATAATAGAGAATAGAAAACAATATCGTAGCTTTGTAGCTACAAATCTTACAACAATAACATTTTTTATGCCCTTTCTTGTCATGTCCAGGGATGTTGTCCATTATCCTCAATGCTTTCACATGGAATAGGTTCAACTCATTGCTTCCAAGTACACACCCAATGCATTGTTGATCCCAATGAATATTCATATGACTCCTTAAAAACTATTTCACTGAAGTTTCCTCTTCCATGCATTCACACACCTTCCAAGATCAGGAATCCCCTTATTTTCCTACCTAGTCCCTCAGGAAATCCATTCCTCACACAAGAATGTTCTTGATGGAGTCTCATAGCCAAGGCAACCATTTGACTTTATTTAACAACATAACACATTTGTCACTGCATATCTCATGGTTATCAATGCATGTCACATGGTTCTATTGTCACCACCATGGCTATTCCCTAAGGAATTCAACTCCCATATGCTTTAGCTATGTCATTTTGATACCACTCTGATATTTCTTGTGATAATAACCATATATCTATTTTGGATAGTTCAACAACTCACCTATATCATATGCATACTATTATTATGAGACTAATCATAAACTTTTAAATCAATTCACAAAATGGAAAATTTTAAGGATGGAAATTTACCTAAAAGTTTAGAACCATTGATGAATCTTACTAATCCCTAATATGCACATTGTACAAAGTTTGGTGATGTTTTTATAAAAATATTCAACTTTATAATGATTTTATATAGTCTCATATAAAATTTCGGTGATTTTTAAGGTAAATTAATTGTATACTATAAAATTTGGGTGAATAGTTTTTAGAAAACACCCATTCTAGGAAGTCTACTTGTCCAAGGGTTTTCCTGCATTGGCTCCCATCAACTAGTCACCTTTACGTGCCTAGACAACCCCCATTCTGGGAATTCTACCTAGCCAAAGGCTTTCCTGCATGAGCCCCCATCATCTACTCAACTTTACGGGCCCATGCAACCCTCGATCCAAGAAATCTACCTAGCCAAAGGTTTTCTTGCATGGGAGAATCATAAGAGTCTTACAACCAAGTACTAGTTTAGCATACCCTAATGAAAAGTGCATGGAGTCTTATCGCCAAGTGACAATTTGGCATGCTCCATTACATTACTCATGGATTATTATAGTCAAAGTACCAGTTATGGCTTGCTCCCATGAGTTATTCCATCATGCTAGTCTTCCTCCTATGTTCCATGCTCCATCATTTCACCTTTGTCACAACATTTAGTTTTCCATGAAATATACTCAAAAAATTTCAAATAAAAAATTCTAATTGCGTTGCTTTGCTTCATTTAAAAGCCATATCTCATAAATCTGAGACTTGTAGTCATGTTGTTGGGATCCTTTGCAAGTGGTGTTAATATATCATGGTGGTCTTTATCTCACACCCCATTGTAACACTTTCCGTACATTCTGATCTTCCAATAAGCCAAACAACTATTAGTACTCATACATACATTTATTGCAAGGATTCACAACATCCTAAAGTGATCTTAGAATTATTGCTCATATAATGATTATATCGTTCCATCTAATTTTAATTAAAAAACTATTAAATCATCATATGTGTGCATCAAATTAATTCCAAGCATTTCATAATGCAACCAAACATTTATTCTAACAAACCAATGATTCAGAAATGAGAAGTGCAGATCTCAAATTCATGAGCAGATTAGTTCTCCATTTCATTTAGCATTCATTACAAAAGTCATTGTAATATTTTCGCACTAAAGGATTCCTTCCTTAACCATACCCTTTCATGGGCATCCATTCAAAGCATTCATTAATTTTAAATATTCGATATCAAATTCATTTGAAAGTAATTCTTACCAAATTCATTCCCTTTACCTTTCTATCTTGGCTTATTTTTTGCCTCACTTACTTGGTTGTCATTATCAACGCTTGTAGCTGAAGTCTTCTTTCTTTTTTCTTGTGAAAGGAGTCCAACTAGCCTTTAGCATATCTATTGTCTCAATGTTCAATTGTCCTTGATAAGATATCAATCTCACGTTTTAGCCATAACTCGATCAATTCAATTTATTACAAGTTTCAGTGGTACTTCATAAATGAATTTTTATTATGTGTTTAGTATATGCATTCAAACATGTCTTCACCCATGCACCCAAAACTGTGCATATCCATTTTGACAAGAATGTGTTGTATATGCACACAGTCTATAATATTCATATGTTATTGTTCTTAGTGTAAATCTTCAATTTTAATTTTTTTCTTTTATTCACACAACACATGTCGGAAGGATAAGCATAAGCGTAAACACATTGATAATGGTAGATAATAGCAAGAGGTCATTCTTGCACACTTTCCCAATTGTTCCTTAATGTGACATGGAACCTTTAAATAAATTCACTATGTTACTCAAAACATAGCAAGTAGTATATCAATCACATAGTCATAATATTTTAGAAATGAAATCACTTATCTTCCTATTTTGATTGCTCACAATAAATGAACTTTCAAATGAAATGGCATCAATATGCCCTTTTCTTATTCCCATTATTCACATATTCATGTATATATAACATATATTATCCCAACAAAATTTCAATTAAGGGAATCTCCCTTCTTGAGCCATTTTCAGAGTTGTAACTTTGTTGTCAATTGGTTCATGTTAATACAATTATGCCTTCATGACTGATATTTTATCACCATCTACACTCTAATGTAGTTATGGAATGCATGCTTCCAATTTCATTGTAAATTCATCAAGAATTAAACAGGATAATTTTATTAAGCCAAGAAATAAGTTTCTTTAAAAATACTTAGAAGGTTTATGACCTAGTTCCCTCTCTTGTAATAGTTAGGGGGTCATTTCCCTTACATTCTTGTGCATATTAGCTATCTATACACAAATAAATTATTAATTAGTTAATCCATGCATGAATTATACTACCTTGATTTCAGAACAAATCAAACATTCTTGAATTCTCGTGTTCATCAAGTCAACTTATACATTTTTGGTAAACTAAACCTTCTATATTTTATTCAAAAGAAGTACTTGACATGCTATCACAAGCATAGAATTTAATTAGACTCTTGAACGTCTATCTCATTTTATTCAACTCTTCTCGTTGAGATTATTTCCTTTCCTTTTCCACATCTGTTGATTTTCCTAAATTGAACTCATAAACATTGGGGGAAAACCACCCGGTCGGGGCCCCAATTAGACCCTTTTTCCATTTGGAGTGGTGGCTTCGACTAGAATTATGGGACTAGTTTCCCTTAATTAAAAATATGTCGAATGGGATGAATGATGGCCATAATGTATCTATTAAGAAAATTGATATATTCTACTAACCTACTTATAAATCACAATAACTTATTATAATACCCGGGTAAGCTGATAACATATGTGCTAAAAAGATGTCGTAATAAACACAATAATGTAGATCATCATGCAATTACGATATTAATTCAATCAAAGAAAATTAATTTAACTAAATAGATAATTTAATTATTTTGATTAAAGCATCACATATGATAGAAATTTCGTTATTCATGATATAACATTAAATTTCAATCAATCATGCCAATAGTGATAATGGAAGACTGACTAGCATACATATATGTGAACAATATCATATAACAATTCCTTTCAAAGAAAAAACACAACAACATAGGATAATAGTACCCGATAAACCGTAAATCTACTCATACTGGAACTACAAGTGGTTAAGCTTATATTAATAAAAACTCAAAATACAATAGTGCAATTGCAAATCCTCTTCTTTCAAAATTTAGAACCCCCATCTCCATCTCGACAGGGGAATTTATAGTCTTAATACAAAGAAAGTAAAAGTAACTTCTCCTTCAATCTCTCAACAGAAACAACCAATACAGCATAATAGGAAATTATTGCAACAACTTTTAAATTTAGGACGAGGATTGTCCAATGTTGAGTTGTCGTGGTATGTAAATGTCTAGTAGACTAGTGAGTTCTAGAGGATGTTTAGGCTTGATCCTCATATGACTCATGAAAATAGTTGACTTTAAAAGTGATAGCATCTGTGTAGAAACATTAGATAAACAACGAAGTAACAACCATTGGTTTTGAGGTTTGACAAGGAATTGCCAATGATTCTCAAGGTCAATTTTGGATAACTACTCGATTCTTTCAATCATTATGTTGCCCTGTTCTTCCCAAGTCTTCATTAAAGTCTTGGCATCTGGAAGTGAACCTTTTGGGAAGTTATAAATTATATTTGTTTGCAACAGAGTATCATTGATAGATTCAATGATAGAACTGGAAAGATATCGGGCCTCATTGATTGTATCTTCAGCTTGTTTCATTTTGATTTCCCACTCTTAGAAAATTATTGTCTTTTTTGTTTCATCAATCTTAGGCATATTTTCCTCTCTACCTTCTCTACTTTCTTTCCAAGTTATGAAATCAGTCAATTGATCATTTACTTCATCAAAATAATTCATCATGTCATTCAATTGATCAATCAGGGAATTCACTATCTTGCATTGATCTTGAATTAACAGGAGTTTGTTGCAAAATATTTTATGTTGGTTCTTTAATATAGTATTTAACTATTTGGATTCATTTTTAAATTTTGATAGATGACGATTAACACTTAACCACTCTATCCTTTTTTGAAACTCTTTAAGTTGACCATATTTTACCTATATCTCCTTATCATGCTATATCTTCAATGCATCTAATTGCCTCTATAACTCTGCTATCTGATTCTGAAATTGTTCAGTAATTATTTGTTTCTTAGTATTGAGTTCTCATTCCAATGATGCTATCTTTTCTTCTCTTTCTTTTAGAATCTTTTGGACTTCAACTGCTTTATCTATTGTTGTAGAAGCATAATCTCCTGTGAATTGAGTCAAATTTCCAAATTCCTCAGAAGATGTAGCAGAGGAACCCTTCCAAAAAACTTTGAAGGAATAAATCTTGCTAGGAACTGATGATTGAGATTGCTCAAGTTTTCTTTTCTTTCTTCCTCTCTTGACTACTGCTTTGTGATGAGGGTTGTAAAATATATCTAAAGGAGGAATATCCTCTATATTGAGAGTAAACTTTGAGGTAGGGAAAGCATGAATGGCCTCAATATCCTTTTAACCATGAATTGAAGATTTATCAACAGTTCCCTCTATCTTGTTTCCTTGTTCAACATTTTTAATAGTACCCTGAACCTCCACTTATTGTGAAGGAGTGCGAGTTTGAGAAGATGAATATTGAATCTTACTCTTAGGATTTATAGTCAGATTAAATTCATTCCCAACTTCATTTAATTTAGGATTAAAAATAAACTCATCAACCTGACGTGGGGAAGAAATCAAAACAACCTCTGGCCGATCTTCGAGGGGAACTACCAACTGTGTAGAACTATCATGCTAAGAGCTTGACATTGATGAATTTTCCTGAGGTAACTGTAACAAATTCAATGGAAGTTTGACCATCTAAGAATATATGTATTGAAAAAACTAAATTTTATCCTATGTAGACAAATGTTCTTCCACTCTTCGTAACATTGTAGCATAGGAAGAAGATTGTACAAACGTATCATCAAATTTATTTTCTTCGTGGATAAATTTTTTGAGCCCTTGGGATGTAGTAAAATTCTTCACCACTAAATCTGAGTCATATTATCGGTTGAGAACAATACGAAATTTTAGAGATTCAACAACAAGGATCTCCTTTTCAACGTGGGGGTAGTTGGCCAATGAAAATATATCAAATCTTATAGGAAAACCAAGTCATGCCCTTTTATTGGATTCTCTCAATATTTTAGTCATACCATAACCCACTATCTGATAAGCTACTTCTTTGCTGACTAGATTATTAGGAATATATAAAGGCAAAACATGATGATGAGAAAGAATTCCCCAAACCCTGATATATGTAAATAATTCTTCTCTGAACCAATTGTCGACTTTTCGAAGGTCGTCCATGGCTTCCTGAGACATTCTTGGTGACTAAGACTCAAATATCGTTCATATAATGGAATCATAACCCTGTGACATATCTAATAGAGATGTTCAAAATACTTGAATTCCCATAGGATATCATAGTAGATATGGATAGGCTTAGGATATTGAATACTCCATTTCCAACCCATAGAGGGAAAATCCATAGAAAAACACATAGCATCAATAACATGGGCCGACATATAAAAAGGAGGCAACTTATTTTCAGAAACTATTCTACTGTGCCAAAAATATAGTATATGAGAAGCCATGTTATCAAAAATGATGGTAGCCCACTCAAATATATATTCCTCATAAACCCCATCAATCATAGGTACCCAAGTGTCTCGGAATTTTGACACATTAAGGAGTGCATGCAATTGACACATCATAGCTGCAACTTGGGAGAAAGGAGTAGTGAGAGGATCATGCGATTACTTACCAGTTTCCTCCTCTTTATGCCTATTTGGGTTGTGTCTCCATTGTCAGATTTGATCTGAGGGGTTCCCATTCTCCTTTACAAAGTTTCAAAATATTCCTTATTATATACATATTGAGGATATGGAAAATGGTACATGCTTTGAAAATCCTTGCTAGTGAAAGACCCAATTACTGTCCCCTTCTTAGTTTGAAAGTGCCTATCATAAATTGCCCATAGAGCTTTGGATTGACGATGAATGGGTGCACTGTTAAGGCACTCCTTGTGATAGGTCATTGGTTCAAATCCCCCGTGGGTGCTTACCTACCAAAAAAAAAAAGAAATTGCCTATCATAAATGTCCAAATTTTCTACTACCCAATAGACCATATCCATGTAAGGCAGTTATCATGGCCTGGCTGCAATCCTATGGAGGAAAGAGTTAGCAGCATCGATTTCAGTGGTTTCAGAGAAAACAATGTTGTCATCATATGTGACTATCCTTTTAGTAACTCTAGGGTACTCACTTTCAAAGTATTGATAAATTGCTTCCCATGAAGGAAGTCCAACATCCCTGGTACACATAGTATAGGAAAATAATCCCTCTCCTAGAACATTATCATCTAACTCTTCTAGAAATGGACTGACATATTACTGTTGTGGAATCTTATTTTTACCTCTACTACTTTTATTCATTTCTTTTGTGAATTGAGAAGTCGATCTTACTTGTAGGAGACAAAGGCAAAGACTTAGTGAAAAATATCTGCAGCACTCACAAATGGCGTAAAATGGAAACAGAACATAAAATTCCTTTTAAAAATATCAATTACGAAAACCAAAGTGTATTAAATGTAAAGTTTTAATTCACTTAGAAGCTAATAATTTTACGTTAAATCACTTAAGAGAACGTAAATGGGACCATGTGATCATGCCACATTGGATATCGGAACAGAAATATCAGAGGGACATTTAAAATAAAGTTACGATATATTGTTTTCCCGATATGGAGAGCTCCGAGATTAAGATTGTTGAGATAAGTAAGCTTCCAATATAATATGTTCTGAGATGTGGAGGCTTCGATATGAAAAGGATCAATATGTTAAAGCAGATCAGAGAACATAAATCTCATAAGTTATTTTAAATTAGAGTTCTGATAAATTAAGTTTTGATAAAGGAAAGATCAATACACTAGCATTCAAACATAAGTAAACTATCTTGAAACTTTCAGAGATTGGCTCTTAGAGGGGAAGAACCTTGTAACATTTTGTAAAAAGGCTTCAATAAAGTTGTTCCGATAAAGATTTCACTTTGGTTTCCTCTTTAAACTTTATGCATTCAATCTCCCTTTTAGTTTTAATTTTAAATGATAAAAACTAAACCATAAATAAAGGGTCCCCATTATTTATTATGGCTTAGAAAGAAAGAATAAAGATGGGGGGTTGTTGTTTTCTACAACAATTGGCGAGGCACTGGGCGAAAAATTTATCTCTGAATAAATTAATAAAATTCAAAGGAAAAAGGAATAAAATAAGAAAAGATCAGAATGCTAAGGTTTAGATTTTATATAAAAATATTTCTCTGAAAAGAAAATTTTTTATTTGCAAACCTCACTACCTATTCATATGAGGAACTTAATTTATCTCTGATAGCCAATTGTTAAAATCAGCTATATTGATTAGGTAAGGACTACTTATAAGTTTAGCATTAAGGTAAACTCATGATGTCACAGGTAGTGCCACTACTGCCAACAAGCGTCCATAGCCTTGACAGTGTTACCTTTTAACCCAAGAAAAACTAGTATCCCATCCACATGTATAGATTTTAGAGAATTTTAGTTTAGACTTATAATATTTATTTTTCTACTTGAAAGTCATTGTCCTACCTTGGTGACCAGATATGGTAATGTCAATATCATTAGTATCCACGATCACGGTAAGTTGGCTCTTAGTGAGACCCCTTATCTTTCAAGTTTTAATATTTTTGAATTACACTCTAAAAATATTTAATTAGTGGATGGGGAGGTAATTCTTCTCCTTAAGAGCTGAGGATGACAGATAGAGTTATAAGATGCTAAACTCTTTCATAGCCTTTACCCATTACAATAGTTGTTTAAAGGTATGAATTATTATGAGATAAAAAGCCATTTTAAAAACCTTAGGTTGTGATTAGTTCACAAAATAACAAGGACAGAATCAAAGAATTTAATATCTATAAAATACTGAAACAATAGCATAATTATCATCTTATTGATTATTTTCCTTTTAAAAATGAATTTCATAGAAATGATTAGAGATTATTAATACATATCACCTAAGTACAAAACCAAAAGAGTAACATTCAACAAAATAGGCAAAAGATAAATCAGTTTATACATATGATTATTTACATATTTACAAAAATAACATGATTTTCAAGAAAAGTATCTCTTAAGGATGAGCCCATTTACAGGAAGGGATTCCTTCCTTCCCTGTAAGTCTTGAAGGATGAAAGTAGATGGGCTGAGTTTCTCCACAATCTGAAATGGTCCTAGCCAAAGTTTTTGAAACTTTGTGTGTTTACCCTTTTCCTCATGGGCTTTGTCCCATTTCAGTACAAGATCACCAATTTCAAAAATTTTGTTTCTAGTTGAACTTGCATCAAACCATGATTTAGTAGTGTTCTCATGTTTAACATACATATGTTTTTCTTTATACCTCCCCTCTTCTAATTTCAGTAATTGAGATTATCTCAGTTGAAGGGAAGAACATGGTTTCTCTTCAATATATTGAACTAAGGATAGTGATGGAAAAGCAATATTAAGGGGTAGAAAAAATTATTTTTTCATAAACTAAACAATAAGGAGAAGTTCCTAGGGAATATTTATGAATTATCATGTCTATCCACGGAGAAAATATTAAAGATTTATGTTGGTGTCCAGGTATGAACAATTTATTCACACCTTTTCCTTCATTAATGTATCAATCCGGGTGCGTATTCTTTTCAAGGCAACACGCAAGGTATATGCAGGGGCAAGGTTACAATCTGTTATCGACCAAGGGTTCGTGATTACCAAATCAAAGCATTGCTGAAACAAAAATAGAAATTCAATCTGCAAAACTTCAAAAGGTATTCACAGTGATCTAAAGAATCTACAACAATAATCAAGAAATAAACACAGCAATACACAATACACACATAACAAGGAAGCATGCAGCACCTGATCAGAAGAGCAGGCCTAGCTCTCTGATCAGGGCTGTGTTACTCACAGTGAATGATAGATCAACAAAAGGTTGTATTTTATTAATATGAACAACATTGTTACAATACAATGCAGGGTCTGACTAACCCCCTGATACAGGAATGACCGGTATTTTATACAATACAAAGGGGAATAACATCTCTCCCCAAAACCTGGCAACTATATGCCCAAAGATATACATCTGTTCCATCACAGCACTAGCGTCGAGAGAGCAAGAACAGGAATGATCCAAAAACGGGTTGAGAACAACTACAAATTAGTTATGTTGTTTCGTCGTGGTCAATCAACTACTGCGAATCACGAAATTGCTGCAATATGCCGTGCAATCAACACCTGCACTCCATAATCTGTGGTCATAAAATGTTTTAGTGGTTTGCATAGGTAAAACCCTCATGAATCTACTTCATTAATTAAATACCCCAAGAGACGATAAAGGGGAGTTACCTCATAGTTTTACACAGTAAATATATATGAATGAATACAAAATGGATGAAAAGAGGAGTGGAAATGTAGGGAAAAGATAGGCTAATTTAGTGCCCAACATCTCCCCCCAACTAGCCTTCTGCACGCCCTCGTGGAGATCTCCATCTCTGCAGGTCTGGGTTGGATAGGCTATGTGCTTCATGAAGTCGGGCAAGATCGTATTCCTCGGCCATTTTTGTTCCTGGAACCTTAAACCCCTTTGAGAGAAGAACTTCCTTCCACCAATCATTTGGTACATTATATGTTGGGGTGTAGTGCTCTGCTAGCAACCAAAGGATAGGGTACTAAAATCGAATTCCCATCCACCAGACCCCACATGTTTGGATGCATGCCACATATCTTGGCACCCTGCTGAGTGCTCATGCAAAATTTGGTGCTCCAAATGGTTCTCTGTTCCAGACAGATGTGGGTGACATCATCCACCTTTTCTAACAACTATCCAGGGCCTCTACTTGAAACATGACCAATTGTTTGACACAGAGATCGATACACCACTTTTGTGTCCTCAGCATTCGTTCCTTATTTCCCATAATTTCTAAAAATGTAGTGTGCTTATTGTACATAGTCACTGATCTCTCGGGTTCTCCTCTTACCATAAAAGGCTTCATGGCCTGATTTGACTCAAACATGTCAGAAGCCTTCTGCCATCTTATCTGATTAAAAGTGTAAGAGGTGAGGGCCCTTAAATGAATGTCCCCACATATGGAACCAGATTAAATTCTCTCTCAACATGCAAGAGATACCCATGCATGTAAAGCTCACACATCAAATGTTGAGTTGGCAGATCATGGGCTCTCAATATCCAGAGGAACTATACATCGTTCTCAATCTCGTGAATAATTTCTTTCTGGATGCTTTCCAAACAAAAGAAAAGAAAGTGTTCATGCAAAAATAAAGAGTAACTGGAAGCGGGAGGGCGGCATGCCATCAATTCCTGTGTTAAATGGAGCATCTGCTCTTTATCAATTTTCAACTCTGCCACTTGTCTTTCCAACCACTCCACCTTGAGTTGCTTCTTTGCATGCCTCAATCGCATTATATCAATGTGCTCCACATATTCAAAGATAGTCGTGGATGCTCGTTCTTGGGCTTTCTTCACTTCATTCTGATATCGCGCTGTGGTGGATTTCCAAGTTTGTACCTCAACCGTCAAAGAAAACTCACGGCCTTCAAACAAATATTCTATCGGGTCTGTCTGAGTGGCAACAGAGGTTGTTGCCACTCCATCTACCTATGTCCCTACTTCGGCTGTCATGGTTTTGGGCTTCTTAGCCCACCGCTTGTATTTCTTCACCTGTTTCTTCAACTGGTGCATCTGTTTTCTCAGCCTCTTAACCTCTGTTTTGAGCCGCATCATTTCTTTGAATTGCAGCTGATATTTTTGCTTCATAGGCAGCCTTCGTTGCTCACACAATTCTACCCATTCTTGTTTGACCACCACCTCATCTGGTACTACATCCGGTTCGACAGGTGGTGGATTACTCAAGGGAGTATCCACAGGGTTAATCGATGGGGCTTCTTTGCTTGGTCTCTCTTCTTGGGGAGCAACCACTTCCTTATTGTCTCCTGCTTCATCCTGCTATGAAGCTATCTCAATATGTTGTGGGCTCACTTGATGGATGTCCATTGGTGGTTCAACCAAACTTTCCCTTCCAGGTTCCCTCGTTTCAAAAACATCTGCCTCTTCCTCTATTCTGGGTTCCTGGGAAAGGTCTCTGTGGAGATCTGTGGCCAACAAACCTATGGCAGCTGGTTCCTTATTCGACCCATCATACTTCAAAATCAACGGAACAGCCACATCCTCCTCTATGTGTCGGGCAGAGTGAGACACCCTTGCCCCTTTTGGAATGGAGAAGTAAGAGGAAAATTGAAAGAATTTTCCTACTTGATCTATCTTGGCCCCAGTTGTGGCCTCGGGCTCTTTCCCTCTATCTGCAGTGTCTCTGCTCTGGGTTAAAACCCCTGCCTATGCAGTCCCCTATTCTGAGGTTGACGCTGGTTCTTGTGGAATAGCATCAGTCCCAACATCTAATTCCTCTGTAGTCTCCAGGGTCGGATAGGTTGATGGTGGTTCTTGTGTAACACCACCTTCCATATCCAACAGTTCTTGAACAGAAAATGTTGGCATTGTTTCTTCCAGCACGACATTGATACAAATGGATTCTTGCATCATCACATCAATTATATCCATTATACCCATAACCTCTTCTTTTGTTGGCCCACAGTTTTTTCAGCTTCGAGCCCCTCTTGTCCTGGTTCATCTTCCTCTATTGGTTCTATGGTCGAGGGTGGTTCTTGTGGGACACCCCTGGCCACAATATTAATGACTTCCTCCACCTCAGCCTGATGTGGTCCCTCTTCGCTTATTACAGTGCTGCTGATTTTCTCCACTAGCTCCATGGTCGAGGCTGGTTCTTGAGAGACAGCCTCGGTCGTGGTGCTGGTGGCCCTTTCTATATTGGCCCCTTGCTGCAGCACTTCTTCTTCCATCGGTTCCGCGGTCAAGGTTGGTTCTTGTGGAGCAGCCTCGACTATCCTCTCTGGTTCACGCTCCTAGTTCTGTTCCAGCCCCTCGGGTTCCATCTCCATTTCCTCTGGTTCCTCTTGATCTATGTATTCATCCTCTACTCCAGTTCCTTCCTCCATCGCTTCCGGCTCTTCTTCTCTAGCAGCTCTAGTAGCTGCTATCTCTTCCTTTGTAGAAACCTGTAATGCTTCCCACAAGATTTGAAGTCGACCGATTGCATGCATGACTAACAGCTAGACTAAACCATGGTTGGTAATCACTGCCGCCACTTGTTGCGAATGCCAAGAAAAGTGCGCCATCAGCTGGAGACTCTTTAACAGGAAGAAAGGCATATTCAATGAGAAGGCTTCCGCCTGTGGGAACCGGAGGTGAGCTAATATTCTAAAATGATATTTAAACATGGTGGTATACCTCCCCTCGCAGGTTATATATCTCATTACAAAACCTACTACCTCACCCCATGGGTTTGGCAATGAATTCTAGTCGTACCCCTAACCTTTCTGAACAACATTTTCTCCATCTTGCAAGAAAACTCCAGGAGGGTGGTTCTTCGTGAAAACCATTTTTTCCCCTGCTGGGGTAGCCTGCTGACCTCTGCAATGGTTTCTTTTGTAATAAGGATTTCTATCCCCCGGAACCGAGAGCTCCCTTCCTCTAAATTGAGTGAAAATTCAATCACAATCACCTCGTTAAACCCTTGCAATATGTCAAAATAAACATTTCACCCTGCATTTTCAAAAACCTACCATACTTCCTGATTGTTTCAGACCATTGTTGTGCCCTTTGGCTCATGGCGCACAACCAAACCACCCATCGCTGTAGGAACTAGATCAACACGATGGATACAGTTGGATGGTAGGGGGAGAGTAACAACAACCCAACTGACGATGGAAATATTGTTAGCATGGTGGCCGCGGGGTAAAAGATTGATAATAATGGCTAGTACACCTTAAAAAACACAGCAAATAATGGTAGGGTGTGGCAGTATAGGTGAATGATTATGGTGATTGAATAAAGCGTACTAGGGAAATGACCGGTAAGGTTCCTGGTGTATGATTTCAAATTTCAATGCGTAGGAATCATGATTACAAAATCTCATGATTTTTGGTTTCCATTCTCATTGGATTTGGTAATGATGTGATATGATTACGATTTTAGGTACGCCGTCATTTCTTTATGACGGGACCCCCCCCAACTTAAATGCAGCCATCCGCAACACGTACTAGTCTCTTCTTTGGAATATTTTAATCAAATCTATAAGAGTCAATGAAGGTGTATCTGGCGGTGGAGTAATAGAAAAAATAACCGACGGAGCAATGGTAATGGAAAAGTAATAGCGCCGACGGAGTAACAACACTGGCAGAGTAATAGCATGGTGGAGTAACAGCAGTGACGAAGTAACAACAACTACAGAGTAACAGCACCGATGGAGTAACAACACCAGCGGAGTAACAACACCAGCAGAGTAACAACAATGGTGAAGTAACAACACCGATGGAGTAACAACAAAGACAAAGTAACAACAACTGTGAAGTAACAACACCAATGGAGTAATAATAATCGGCAGAGTAACAACACTGGTAGAATAACAACAATGACGGAGTAACAGCACCGACGGAGTAACAACAACGAAGGAGTAACAACACCGATGGAGTAACAGCACTGATGGAGTAACAGAACTGACAGAGTAACAACAACGGTGGAGTAACAACACTGATGGAGTAACAGCAATGGCAGAGTAATAGTACCAGCTGAGTAACAACACCAATGGAGTAACAATAATGACTGTTACTTGAAAAATTTCTCAGTTTTTCCTTCTCATAATTCAGTTCTTATTCCTGCAAAAAGACAAACAAGTAAGTAGTAACATCATATATATATATATATATATATATATACGGCAAGCAGTGGGAGCATTCTCTACACCAACAACCATCAAACTAGATGTATCCGAAAGATGTTTGATGAAGGCATCTTTAGAAGTTGGATGGTGGTATAACTTCAGACAGTGTCCGTTCACTAGGAAGGAGGTACAATTTTCATCTACTGTAACCAATCTGACTGTTCCATTGTCGAATACAACGTCCACTTCATAGGGTCCCATCCAACGAGTGTGAAGCTTTCCTTTAAAATCTTTGAACCGGAAGTCATATAACAATGCCCAGTCTCCTGTATGAAACATTTTATTCTTGATAAATTTATCATGCCATTTTGTTCTCTATTATTGGATAACAGTGGTTCTCTCGAAAGCTACTGAACGAATCTCGTCTAACTCATTGAGCTATTTTAGCTGGTGTTTCTGGGCCTCTTATAAGTCTAATCCCACTTCCAAAGCTGTTCTAAGTGTACTAATCTTGAATTCTATCGGAAACAAGGGGATTTGCCATAGACTAGCTCAAATTGTGAAAACCATGTTGTATTCCGCCATGTCGTCCTATACACCCAAAGAGCTTCTGGAAGTTTTTGTGACCAATCCCGACGATGACTTGCTACAATTTTTGTTAAGATATTTTCCAATACCTTGTTTGTGCTTTCTATCTGTCCATTCGCTTGGGGATGGTAAGGAGTTGTCACTCTGTGTTTAACCCCATATTTCTACATAATCCTCTCTATCATGTGGGATGTGAATTGTGCTCCTCCATCTAAAACAATTTCTCTCAGGGTACCATATCAAGCAAAAATCTCTTCAAAAAGGAAACCTATCACGACTTGTTCTATTTCTTTCGCACCTGCTCTGGCTTCCACCCACTTAGTCACATAATCAGTACAGACCAGGATGTGAACCTTCTGATGGGAAGGTGGGTTGATGGGTCCAATGAAATCGATGGCCCACTTCTCAAAAGGTTCAAGGACTATCTGGGGTTGTAATATCATTTCATTCGATTTCCTAGGTTGTCCCATCCGTTGACAGCTGTCACATCTTTGGACATAATCTCTAGCATCACAAAAGATAGAAGGCCAGTAGTATCCTATTTGTAGCACATTGTGGCCTATTCTTTTATCTACAAAATGTCCTCCACAAGGTCCACTATGGGCGGCCTTCAATATCTCGTAGATATCATCCTTTGATACACAACGCCGAATTTGTTGATCAACCCCTGTATGAAAGCGGTATCATGCCATCCATGAATATCGGGTACTATGATGAATAATTTTCCGTCGATCCTTATATGATAAATGATGAGGTAACTTCCTTGTAGCAAGATAGTTAGCAATATCTGCATACCACAAAGTGTTAGAGGAAATTGCGAAGAGATATTCATTTAGAAAGATATCTTCAATAGGTGTACCTTCAACATTATTTTCTAATCTAGATAGAAAATCAACAACCACGTTGGCCTTCCCTGGTTTATATACTATGGTAATATCAAATTCTTGAAGTAGAAAAAGCCATCTTGTAATACGACAGGAGTAACAGGTTTATTCATCAAATACATGATGGTTGCATGATCCGTGTGTACAAAGGTGGGGTAACCAGTGATATAGTACCAGAACTTGTTGATGGCATAGATGACAGCAATGAATTCTTTTCCAGTCACTGTGTAGTTTAACTCAGTAGGAGCCAAGTTATTACTAATGTTAGTGTCAGTATTTCCAACCTTCCTCCAGTGATCAAATATGCTCTTACAAAGTGGTCTCTGAGTTTCAAGGTCAAATTTTGTCATTTCAGTGAGTTTTCAAGCAAAATTTGGTCACTAGGCATTAGGTCTAGGGTTTGCTTTCACTCCTCCTAAAGTTGTCCAAATGTCGGTCCATGTCATCATTCAGCTGATTCTATCATCATTCATAGGGTTTTCATTATCATGTCAGTGTCTAATGAGTTATTTGACACCTTGTTCATGCTTCGGTTGCGCCCAGGCAAGGTCATTTCCCTCTCCTAGGGTTTTGAAGGCAATTTCTCTTGGATGATCAAATCATCGGAAAAACTTGTTTCCAGATGTTCATACACCTTCCCCTATCCTTAAAGTACCTTACCAAATGCTTCCCATCACTGAGATCCCCCAAATTCCTCATTTTTGCACAAACCCTAGTTTCTAGCTACAACCTGGCAATTTTCTAGGTTGGGCTTGTGTTTTGCCCTTTTGGACCCCTTCCCCTCACTCAATACCTGAGATTCCACTTTCCCCTGCTTCCTAACATCCCTCCCTACTTCCAAAAATTTCCCCAAAAATTTAGAAGCCCCTTATCCCCTTCATTTCGCTTCATTTCGACAAAATTCCTTATTTCACACATCGGGGCAAGTTTCACTCAAATGATGTTTCAGAGCAATAAAAGATGAATTTTGCAAAACTGAGAGAGGTTTTTGTCCACAATATGCCAAAGAAGAAAAACCTCCTTCACTGTTTGCACAGGTGTCATGGTTTTAGAGAAATGTCAAAATTACAATCGCCGGATCCAAGGAGGTTGGCCAAGGCACTAAAACGACGGAAAAGGCCCGATCCACTCCAAATTTTGGTCAAAGCCTCTTTTATTGAGCATGGTACTTGATTGGGGACTCCCAGCCCAAATTTCAAGAAATTTGGAGAAAATTTTGTCATTTGTGAATTTTTTGTGCCATAAACAGGTTTTTCCGCTTGACGGGTCTCACCCCCCGCGCGACCCTTTCATTTGGCAACTTCGTTCCAGGAAAAATCAGCATTTCTGGATTTTTCATGAAAATTTACACATGCTCACCCATTGCCAAGAGATTTTATGAAGTTTTGGGCCTCTAGAAAGTAAAAAAAAAAGCAAAAAATGACTTTCTGCCACATTTTTGACACACAGAAAGCAGTCTTGGGATATTGAAATTTTGGAGGGGCAAATGACAACCAAATTCAGAAATTCCAGTTGGGTTGGAAATTAGACTCATAGACCTTTCCAAAAAGCCTACTCTTGCCTCATTTGGACACCTGGAAGTTCCCCAAAAGTGCTCTCAAAGGCGTGCGACCCGTCAGGATTTGGTGCGCGACCCGTCAGGCAAATTGCTCAGGATTTCAGCCTACAGCTCAGCAAAACGTAGTTTTGACTGTGTTTGACTTTTTGGAGTTGATTTTTATCCTTCTTGTTGTAAATGATGTAAATTTATGACACTTTTACACTTATTTACCTATTCTAGAAGATTCATTCATGAAATAGAAAACATTTAATGAATGAATTGGTTTCCTAGCTTATAGAGGCAAGTTGTTTTGACTGCCTAGATTTTAGTGCTCAGTTTAGAATTGGTTGAAACAGCTCCTAGAAGGATGAGCTCGACCCCAAGAGGCAAGGAAAGGTGTTAGCTTGCCTATATTATGTATTTTCTTAGTCATTTTCAGGGTTGGAAGGTTGGACTCTTGAGGGAGAAGCTATCATTGTATTATTCACTGTATCTCTGCAATTTTTGGCTAAGGAAGACCAGGGTTTTGCAGTCCTTTTTGGGATTCTTGTAGTTACATGTATTGATGGTGTGTTTCTCTATGTACTTGTAAGTGTGTTATGTGAATCATTTCCTTTCTTTCCTTCTGCACATTAGGCAAATGAAGTGTTAGAGTAGAACTCATGACTGTCATGCTCTGCTTTTAAGTTTGCTTAATTTAAATGTTTTCTACTGTTTAAGGAGAATTCAAAGTTATTGTTTGCTCTCCTTAGCTCCTCACCTGTCTTTCTCATCCATTCACCTCAATCTAAGGCATCAATACTGTCTCCTATCTCGCCCCAAAGAACCCCCTGCAGAAACTGTGTCTAATCCCCGCACCCAAAATTGCCATCTCCTCAATTTGCCACCAAAAAACCCTAAAAACCCCAAATCAACCCATTCGATTAGTTTACTAGCCTAAAATCAGTGTTACCCTATTGGTCATCTCACCAATTGAAGATCTTACCGAGATAGACCGGAGAGAGCCCTCTTCTGCCCCGTAGGGCTAGCTACGAGGCTAAGTGGTTTGATGTTGCCTTGAGGTTTACCTTTATCAGCCTGAGGTGAAATTTCAAGCGCTAACATACTGGCGACCATACTGGGGAGAACATCTTGTCTGTTGATTGATGTGTTTGCTTCATAAGTCTTAGACGGAGCCTGAAGTTATGCCAGATAGCCTTTGAAACGCTTTTGCTTTGCATAAGCGGAAGTAGATAAACGCTGCTTCAGTCCATCTCCGTGAGCTTGTGAATACGGACACTTCATCTGCATTTTACCCCAGTACATGTATCAATTTCAGATCTGATTGTTGATAGTGGACAATGATCAGACACTTGAAAGGCTGAAATCATTCACTTGGCGACTCTAAATCATTTTCGAGATCAGATCCAAAGACTCCACTGGAGGATGATCCCAACCAACAAAAACATGAAAGGACAACATGGACAGACCAGGTATTCAAGTTGGAATTTCATCCAAGACATTTTGTTCTTTGTCATAAATTATTTCTTCTCTTTTACCAAGAATGTCAAGAAGGATTTGCAAAGTATACTGTATTTGAGAAGAGATCCTCAGCCTGCAGTTGATTCTTTCCCTTTGAAGATTGTGAATACCAAAGATTTGCATACCTTTGAGCTTGATCAAGACCTTTCTTCTAAATTTTGTGATGACCATCTTCGAATTGATGAATCTCAAGAGATCAAGACTGATTCTATACCTTCTGTACATACCCCTATACCTTGTAAAATTCCAGATTGGTATAAACCTCTTGTTTTACCTTCTGTTCTCCATGCTTTCCCCAAAAAATATGATCTATACTTGCCGAGGTTTGATGGCGAATGTAAGAATGTCAATGCTGAGCAACATGTGCAGAATTTTGAGAATTTTCTAGATCTTTTTGAAGTTGATGAAGAAGATGTGAGTATAAGGGTTTTTGCTCTTTCTTTGCAAGCTAAAGTTAAGAGTTGGTTCAAAGCCCTGCCTGATGCGAGCATCTCAGATTTCCAGCAGTTCTTCAAAGTTATTCTCGACAGGTGGATGATCAGGCATAACCTTTTCTTGATTGTAGAAGAGTATAACCAGCTGAAAAGAATGCCAGGGGAGACAGTACAACAGTTTTCAGCCAGATTTAACCAAGTTTATTATTCGATGCCAGTTGATATTAGACCTTCTCCTAGATCTACTCTCTTGCACTATCCGGGTGCCTTTGATTCAGAGATGGAGTTTCAGCTGAGAGAAAGGGATATTGCAACACTTCACGAGATGCAAAACAGTGCAGTAAATGTAGAAGCTCATCTGTTGATCCGAAGGGCAAGGTTGAAAGAAGAAGAGATGAAAAACATAGATCTGGAAAAATCAACATCTCTAGAGGTGAAGCTTGACATTTTGTTAAGTGCAGTAGAAAAGATGATGGACAAGATCAACGCAAGAAATGCTTATGATGTTCAAGCCCATGGCTCGCTGATTGAAGAAGAACAAGTTGCTGATCCAAAACATTTTGTTTCTTACCCTAGTTGTCATAGATCTGATAATGATTGTTTTGTAGATCACCTTGGAGAAGAGAGATCTGTTGATATGACCTTCATGCTTGATGATATGTTTTATACCGATGATTTGCCTCAGTATGATCAGTATGATGATGATTATGTTCTCCAAACAAAAGCTAATCTTACAAACAAACCAACAGTTAGTTCGTGGGTGGAGGAAGTTCATTTTCAGCAGCTCGAATACAATGTTCAGCCATCACATATCAGCTGTGACAGTGATGAGGAAAGTGCAGCAAAGTTTGAAGTAAGTGAAGGATCTTTGCCTTTTTGTTTTGATTCATGTCAGTTCATTAGAGACAACTTCCATAAAATTAGAAATCAGCTGTCAACAAGTCTTGATCTAGACCATCTTGAAGGCAATAAAAACCTTGTTCCAGACTTCTCATATTCAGATTTGCAGCCCCCAAATGCCATTGGTTGTCAAGTTGCAAATGAAGGCATGGAAGCTGACATATTTGATCAAATGATACAAGAAGATTCCCTACCATTCTGTTTTGAATCATTTCAGTATTTGAAGGGAAATTTGCATAGTCCATCTTCAGTGAAGAATGAGCAGCATGTAAGCAATCATGTAATCACAATGGAACCAATAGAAATGGGATTGCAACAGTCTTTTCAAGCTTTTCATGATCCAATAGCTGATGCTTTGGATGAGGTTTGCAGTCAAAGTCTTTCTCCATTGACCACATGTGAGCTTGAAACATGTGTTGATATGAATTTGATCCGGCAGTCAGTTTCTTTGTCATTTTCAGCAGAGGTCTCGTCACAAGGCTCAGATCACAATTTTCATTCATGGTATGGGGAAACGAGAAGTAATCCATTGGATGAGCTAAGTTCCAGTGTGCTTGAATTTCAAGATCCTTATGCAGTGTTTTTGGAGGTGGATAGAGAATTCATATCATTCAAAGGATCTGTTTCTAAGTTGTCATGGGAGTTGCCTTTCAGTAGTTCTCTCTTGTTGTTCATAAGCAAGCACTTGTGGAGAATTCAAATAGCAGACGGGATACTTACTTGGTTGCACTGTTTGTTTCACTTCACTTGATCAGGTGATGAATGAAACTGTTAGAGTAGGTTGTGATGAATAAGCTCCACTTTGAGCATCATTTTCAGTTTGTCGGTTGTGTTTAAGTGTTGAGTCAGTTTTTAGTTGAGTGAGAGTCAATTTGTGTTGTCAAGTCATCAGTTTTCAGTCATGCATTTTAGCTTGAGTTTTTGACTCCATCACCCAATGGTTGAAAGCACTGGTCTGCTCTCCCAGTGGTCTGAGGTTCTTGGCACCTCCAAGGAGCTACCATCCCCATTGGAGCCAATGTTAGTGTCAGTCTTTCCAACCTTCCTCCAGTGATCAAATATGCTCTTACAAAGTGGTCTCTGAGTTTCAAGGTCAAATTTTGTCATTTCAGTGAGTTTTCAAGCAAAATTTGGTCACTAGGCATTAGGTCTAGGGTTTGCTTTCACTCCTCCTAAAGTTGTCCAAATGTCGGTCCATGTCATCATTCAGCTGAGTCTATCATCATTCATAGGGTTGTCGTTATCATGTCTGTGTCTAATGAGTTATTTGACACCTTGTTCATGCTTCGGTTGCGCCCAGGCAAGGTCATTTCCCTCTCCTAGGGTTTTGAAGGCAATTTCTCTTGGACGGTCAAATCATCGGCAAAACTTGTTTCCAGATATTCATACACCTTCCCCTATCCTTAAAGTACCTTACCAAATGCTTCCCATCACTGAGATCCCCCAAATTCCTCATTTTTGCACAAACCCTAGTTTCTAGCTACAACTTGGCAATTTTCTAGGTTGGGTCTGTGTTTTGCCCTTTTTGACCCCTTCCCCTCACTCAATCCCTGAGATTCCACTTTCCCCTGCTTCCTAACATCCCTCCCTACTTCCAAAAATTTCCCCAAGAATTTAGAAGCCCCTTATCCCCTTCATTTCGCTTCATTTCGACAAAATTCCTTGTTTCACACATCGGGGCAAGTTTCACTCAAATGATGTTTCAGAGCAATAAAAGATGAATTTTGCAAAACTGAGAGAGGTTTTTGTCAAAAACATACCAAAGAAGAAAAACCTCCTTCACTTTTTGCACAGGTGTCATGGTTTTAGAGAAATGTCAAAATTACAATCGCCGGATCCAAGGAGGTTGGCCAAGGCACTAAAACGATGGAAAAGGCCCGATCCACTCCAAATTTTGGTCAAAGCCTCTTTGACTGAGCATGGTACTTGATTGGGGACTCCCAGCCCAAATTTCAAGAAATTTGGAGAAAACTTTGTCATTTGTGAATTTTTTGTGCCATAAACAGGTTTTTCCGCTTGACGGGTCTCACCCCCCGCGCGACCCTTTCATTTGGCAACTCCGTTCCAGGAAAACTCAGCATTTATGGATTTTTCATGAAAAGTTACACATTCTCACCCATTTCCAATAGATTTTATGAAGTTTTGGGCCTCCAGAAAGTCAAAAAACAAGCAAAAAATGACTTTCTGCCACATTTTTGACACACTGAAAGCAGTCTTGGGAGATTGCAATTTTGGAGGGGAAAATGACAACCAAATTCAGAAATTCTAGTTGGGTTGGAATGTAGACTCCCAGAAATTTCCAACAAGCCTACTCTTGCCTCATTTGGACACCTGGAAGTGCCCCAAAAGTGCTCTCAAAGGTGCGCGACCCGTCAGGCAAATTGCTCAGGATTTCAGCCTACAACTCAGCAAAACGTAGTTTTGATTGTGTTTGACTTTTTGGAGTTGATTTTTATCCTTCTTGTTGTAAATGATGTAAATTTATAACACTTTTACACTTATTTACCTATTCTAGAAGATTCATTCATGAAATAGCAAACATTTAATGAATGAATTGGTTTCCTAGCTTATAGAGGCAAGTTGCTTTGACTGCCTAGATTTTAGTGCTCAGTTTAGAATTGGTTGAAACAGCTCCTAGAAGGATGAGCTCGACCCCAAGAGGCAAGGAAAGGTGTTAGCTTGCCTATATTATGTATTTTCTTAGTCATTTTCAGGGGTTGGAAGGTTGGACTCTTGATGGAGAAGCTATCATTGTATTATTCACTGTATCTCTGCAATTTTTGGCTAAGGAAGACCAGGGTTTTGCAGTCCTTTTTGGGATTCTTGTGGTTACATGTATTGATGGTGTGTTTCTCTATGTACTTGTAAGTGTGTTATGTGAATCATTTCCTTTCTTTCCTTCTGCACATTAGGCAAATGAAGTGTTAAAGTAGAACTCATGACTGTCATGCTCTGCTTTTAAGTTTGCTTAATTTAAATGTTTTCTACTGTTTAAGGAGAATTCAAAGTTATTGTTTGCTCTCCTTAGCTCCTCACCTGTCTTTCTCATCCATTCACCTCAATCTAAGGTATCAATACTGTCTCCTATCTCGCCCCAAAGAACCCCCTGCAGAAACTGTGTCCAATCCCCGCACCCAAAATTGCCATCTCCTCAATTTGCCACCAAAAAACCCTAAAAACCCCAAATCAACCCATTCGATTAGTTTACTAGCCTAAAATTAGTGTTACCCTATTGGTCATCTCACCAATTGAAGATCTTACCGAGATAGACCGAAGAGAGCTCTCTCCTGCCCCGTAGGGCTAGCTACGAGGCTAAGTGGTTTGATGTTGCCTTGAGGTTTACCTTTATCAGCCTGAGGTGAAATTTCAAGCGCTAACATACTGGCGACCATACTGGGGAGAAAAACTTGTCTGTTGATTGATGTGTTTGCTTCATAAGTCTTAGACGGAGCCTGAAGTTATGCCAGGTAGCCTTCGAAACGCTTTTGCTTTGCATAAGCAGAAGTAGATAAACGCTGCTTCAGTCCATCTCCGTGAGCTTGTGAATACGGCCACTTCATCTGCATTTTACCCCAGTACATGTATCAAGTTCAGATCTGATTGTTGATAGTGGACAATGATCAGACACTTGAAAGGCTGAAATCATTCACTTGGCGACTCTAAATCATTTTCGAGATCAGATCCAAAGACTCCACTGGAGAATGATCCCAACCAGCAAAAACATGAAAGGACAACATGGACAGAGCAGGTATTCAAGTTGGAATTTCATCCAAGACATTTTGTTCTTTGTCATAAATTATTTCTTCTCTTTTCCCAAGAATGTCAAGAAGGCTTTGCAAAGTATACTGTATTTGAGAAGAGATCCTCAGCCTGCAGTTGATTCTTTCCCTTTGAAGATTGTGAATACCAAAGATTTGCATACCTTTGAGCTTGATCAAGACCTTTCTTCTAAATTTTGTGATGACCATCTTCGAATTGATGAATCTCAAGAGATCAAGACTGATTCTATACCTTCTGTACATACCCCTATACCTTGTAAAATTCCAGATCGGTATAAACCTCTTGTTTTACCTTCTGTTCTCCATGCTTTCCCCAAAAACTATGATCTATACTTGCCGAGGTTTGATGGTGAATGTAAGAATGTCAACGCTGAGCAACATGTGCATAATTTTGAGAATTTTCTAGATCTTTTTGAAGTTGATGAAGAAGATGTGAGTATAAGGCTTTTTTCTCTTTCTTTGCAAGCTAAAGTGAAGAGTTGGTTCAAAGCCCTGCCTGATGCGAGCATCTCAGATTTCCAGCAATTCGTCAAAGTTTTTCTCGACAGGTGGATGATCGGGCAGAACCTTTTCTTGATTGTAGAAGAGTATAACCAGCTGAAAAGAATGCTAGGGGAGACAGTACAATAGTTTTCAGCCAGATAAACCAAGTTTATTATTCGATGCCAGTTGATATTAGACCTTCTCCTAGATCTACTCTCTTGCACTATCCGAGTGCCTTTGATCTGGAGATGGAGTTTCAGCTGAGAGAAAGGGATATTGCAACACTTCACGAGATGCAAAACAGTGCAGTAAATGTAGACGCTCATCTGTTGATCCGAAGGGCAAGGTTGAAAGAAGAAGAGATGAAAAACATAGATCCGGAAAAATCAACATCTCTAGAGGTGAAGCGTGACATTTTGGTAAGTGCAGTAGAAAAGATGATGGACAAGATCAACGCAAGAAATGCTTATGATGTTCACGCCCATGGCTCTCTGATTGAAGAAGAACAAGTTGCTGATCCAAAACATTTTGTTTCTTACCCTAGTTGTCATAGATATGATAATGATTGTTTTGTAGATCACCTTGGAGAAGAGAGATATGTTGATATGACCTGCATGCTTGATGATATGTTTTATACCGATGATTTGCCTCAGTATGATCAGTATGATGATGATTATGTTCTCCAAACAAAAGCTAATCTTACAAACAAACCAACAGTTAGTTTGTGGGTGGAGGAAGTTCATTTTCAGTAGCTCGAATACAATGTTCAGCCATCACATATCAGCTATGACAGTGATGAGGAAAGTGCAGCAAAGTTTGAAGTAAGTGAAGGATCTTTGCCTTTTTGTTTTGATTCATGTCAGTTCATTAGAGACAACTTCCATGAAATTAGAAATCAGCTGTCAACAAGTCTTGATCTAGACCATCTTGAAGGCAATAAAAACCTTGTTCCAGACTTCTCATATTCAGAATTGCAGCCCCCAAATGCCATTGGTTGTCAAGTTGCAGATGAAGGCATGGAAGCTGACATATTTGATCAAATGATACAAGAAGATTCCCTACCATTCTGTTTTGAATCATTTCAGTATTTGAAGGGAAATTTGCATAGTCCATCTTCAGTGAAGAATGATCAGCATGTAGGCAATCATGTAATCACAATGGAACCAATAGAAATGGGATTGCAACAGTCTTTTCAAGCTTTTCATGATCCAATAGCTGATGTTTTGGATGAGGTTTGCAGTCAAAGTCTTTCTCCATTGACCACATGTGAGCTTGAAACATGTGCTGATATGAATTTGATCCGGCAGTCAGTTTCTTTGTCATTTTTAGCAAAGGTCTCGTCACAAGGCTCAGATCACAATTTGCATTCATGGTATGAGGAAACGAGAAATAATCCATTGGATGAGCTAAGTTCCAGTGTGCTTGAATTTCAAGATCCTTATGCAGTGTTTTTGGAGGTGGATAGAGAATTCATATCATTCAAAGGATCTATTTCTAAGTTGTCATGGGAGTTGCCTTTCAGTAGTTCTCTCTTGTTGTTCATAAGCAAGCACTTGTGGAGAATTCAAACAGCAGACGGGATACTTACTTGGTTGCACTGGTTGTTTCACTTCACTTGATCAGGTGATGAATGAAACTGTTAGAGTAGGTTGTGATGAATAAGCTCCACTTTGAGCATCATTTTCAGTTTGTCGGCTGTGTTTAACTGTTGAGTCAGTTTTTAGTTGAGTGAGAGTCAATTTCTGTTGTCAAGTCATCAGTTTTCAGTCATGCATTTTAGCTTGAGTTTTTGACTCCATCGCCCAATGGTTGAAAGCACTGGTCTGCTCTCCCAGTGGTCTGAGGTTCTTGGCACCTCCAAGGAGCTACCATCCCCATTGGAGCCAATGTTAGTGTCAGTCTTTCCAGCCTTCCTCCAGTGATCAAATATGCTCTTACAAAGTGGTCTCTAAGTTTCAAGGTCAAATTTTGTCATTTCAGTGAGTTTTCAAGCAAAATTTGGTCACTAGGCATTAGGTCTAGGGTTTGCTTTCACTCCTCCTAAAGTTGTCCAAATTTCGGTCCATGTCATCATTCAGCTGAGTCTATCATCATTCATAGGGTTTTCATTATCATGTCAGTGTCTAATGAGTTATTTGACACCTTGTTCATGCTTCGGTTGCGCCCAGGCAAGGTCATTTCCCTCTCCTAGGGTTTTGAAGGCAATTTGTCTTGGACGGTCAAATCATCAGAAAAAAATTGTTTCCAGATGTTCATACACCTTCCCCTATCCTTAAAGTACCTTACCAAATGCTTCCCATCACTGAGATCCCCCAAATTCCTCATTTTTGCACAAACCCTAGTTTCTAGCTACAACCTGGCAATTTTCTAGGTTGGGCCTGTGTTTTGCCCTTTTGGACCCCTTCCCCTCACTCAATCCCTGAGATTCCACTTTCCCCTACTTCCTAACATCCCTCCCTACTTCCAAAAATTTCCCCAAGAATTTAGAAGCCCCTTATCCCCTTCATTTCGCTTCATTTCGACAAAATTCCTTGTTTCACACATCGGGGCAAGTTTCACTCAAATGATGTTTTAGAGCAATAAAAGATGAATTTTTCAAAACTGAGAGAGGTTTTTGTCCACAACATGCCAAAGAAGAAAAACCTCCTTCACTTTTTTCACAGGTGTCATGGTTTTAGAGAAATGTCAAAATTACAATCGCCGGATCCAAGGAGGTTGGCCAAGGCACTAAAACGACGGAAAATGCCCGATCCACTCCAAATTTTGGTCAAAGCCTCTTTTAATGAGCATGGTACTTGATTGGGGACTCCCAGCCCAAATTTCAAGAAATTTGGAGAAAATTTTGTCATTTGTGAATTTTTTGTGCCATAAACAGGTTTTTCCGCTTGACGGGTCTCACCCCCCGCGCGACCCTTTCATTTGGCAACTCCGTTCCGGGAAAACTCAGCATTTCTGGATTTTTCATGAAAATTTACACATGCTCACCCATTTCCAAGAGATTTTATGAAGTTTTGAGCCTCCAGAAAGTCAAAAAACAAGCAAAACATGACTTTCTACCACATTTTTGACACACAGAAAGCAGTCTTGGGAGATTGCAATTTTGGAGGGGCAAATTACAACCACATTCCGAAATTCTAGTTGGGTTGGAAATTAGACTCACAGACCTTTCCAACAAGCCTACTCTTGCCTCATTTGGACACCTGGAAGTGCCCCAAAAGTGCTCTCAAAGGCGCACGACCCGTCAGGATTTGGCGCGCGACCCGTCAGGCAAATTGCTCAGGATTTCAGCCTACAGCTCAGCAAAACGTAGTTTTGACTGTGTTTGACTTTTTGGAGTTGATTTTTATCCTTCTTGTTGTAAATGATGTAAATTTATGACACTTTTACACTTATTTACCTATTCTAGAAGATTCATTCATGAAATAGCAAACATTTAATGAATGAATTGGTTTCCTAGCTTATAGAGGCAAGTTGTTTTGACTGCCTAGATTTTAGTGCTCAGTTTAGAATTGGTTGAAACAGCTCCTAGAAGGATGAGCTCGACCCCAAGAGGCAAGGAAAGGTGTTAGCTTGCCTATATTATGTATTTTCTTAGTCATTTTCAGGGGTTGGAAGGTTGGACTCTTGAGGGAGAAGTTATCATTGTATTATTCACTGTATCTCTGCAATTTTTGGCTAAGGAAGACCAGGGTTTTGCAGTCCTTTTTGGGATTCTTGTGGTTACATGTATTGATGGTGTGTTTCTCTATGTACTTGTAAGTGTGTTATGTGAATCGTTTCCTTTCTTTCCTTCTGCACATTAGGCAAATGAAGTGTTAAAGTAGAACTCACGACTGTCATGCTCTGCTTTTAAGTTTGCTTAATTTAAATGTTTTCTATTGTTTAAGGAGAATTCAAAGTTATTGTTTGCTCTCCTTAGCTCCTCACCTGTCTTTCTCATCCATTCACCTTAATCTAAGGCATCAATACTGTCTCCTATCTCGCCCCAAAGACCCCCCTGCAGAAACTGTGTCCAATCCCCGCACCCAAAATTGCCATCTCCTCAATTTGCCACCAAAAAACCCTAAAAACCCCAAATCAACCCATTCGATCAGTTTACTAGCCTAAAATCAGTGTTACCCTATTGGTCATCTCACCAATTGAAGATCTTACCGAGATAGACCGAAGAGAGCCCTCTCCTTCCCCGTAGGGCTAGCTACGAGGCTAAGTGGTTTGATGTTGCCTTGAGGTTTACCTTTATCAGCCTGAGGTGAAATTTCAAGCGCTAACAACTAACATAGTAAACTGCATATGGTACCTTTTCCACTTGCTGCCCCAAAACTTCCCCAACTGCTGTCTGGGAAGCATCAACATGAATATGGAATGGTAGTGCCCGGTTTGGTTCTCTAAGGATCGGAGCACTATAGACCAGTTCCTTGATCTTCACAAAGGTTGCATCACAGTCATCTGTCCACACAAAGTCTGCATCTTTTGTTAGTAATTGAAAAAGCGGATGTGCTGTTTGAGCAAAATTTTCTATAAAGCGCCTGTAATAACCACCACAACCGATAAAGCTACGTACCTGAGTGGGTGTTTTGGGTATTGGAAAATGCTATATTACCTTTATCTTGGATGTGTCCATTCGGATTCCTGCAGCTGAAAGCAAGTGTCCCAGGACTATTCCTTCGTTCATCATCATATGGCATTTCTCCGTACTTAAGGAGACATGCGCTTGATTGCATTTTTCAAGAACTTTTTCTAGATTCCCCAATGCTTCTTCAAATGAATCTCCATATGCCATGAAATCATCCATATAAATCTCAACACTATCATCCATGAGATCAGAGAAAATCCCTAAAATTTCCCTCTGGAATGTTGCAGGTGCATTATAGAGACCAAATGGGAGGACTTTGTATGCGAACGTTCCCCAAGGGCATGTAAATGTGGTCTTATCCTGATCTTCAGGAGCTATCTAGATCTAGTTGTACCCACTAAATCTGTCCAGGAAGGAGAAAAACTTCTTCCCTACTAATGTATCCAAGACTTGGTCAATTAATAGTAACAAAAAATGGTCTTTTTGAGTTGCCTTATTTAATTCTTTGTAGTCCACGCATATTTGCCATTTACCATTTCTCTTAGGGACTAGTACCAATGGAGAAACCCATTGGCTATCTAAAATGGGGTAGATAAATCCCACGTCCAATAGATTTTGGAGCTCTTCCTTAATAATGTTTTTCAGAGCAGGGTTCATTCTTCTCTGGGGTTGCCTCACAGGATGACAATCCTCCTTAATGTATATGTGATGGGTGCATAGATTAGCAAGAATTCCCTTCATATCTGAGTAGTCCCAAGCGAAGGCTTCTTTGTGTTTCCGAAGAACATCCAAGAGTTGTTTCTTCTAGGACTCTGATAGATCTGGATTGATATTCAGGACTTTTCCTAGTTCTATTTCCACAGAAATACTGTCATGGGACATAGTTGTAGGTAGCTCATCAAATCCATCTGATGTTCCAATACTTTCCTGAGTTTCATAGCTCAAGACGGACACTAGAATTTGCTGATTCAAATCTGAAATAGAACAGGGATCACTGATAAAGGTAGTAATTGTGTCATCTTCCGTTTCAGTTTTCATCTGGAGGTCCTATCCAATAGTGAGAACTGGTCTTAACTCCTCAATTTATGATTTAGACTCTTTCCTGTATAAATATTTCTTTCAGCCTGTTGATTATGCTGATGGGTTAGGTTCTGTGGGAGGATATAACACTAGATTCTTAGTGTTTTTCCCATTCGAAATGATCATATGTCTAGAATGACACCCAATATAAGTGTCTGTGGTTGCCAACCATGGTCTTCCCAGAATCAGGGGATGACCTCTAGCTGGAGATTGCATTTGGAGTACTAGGAAGTCCACAGGGTAGTGCCATGAATCAACCGAAATCGTGATATCTTCTAACTTCCCTACCGGTTTCACTATAGATCGATCTGCCAGTTCTAACACTGTAGGTGTGTGTTTCAAGTTATGAAGACCTAATGCATGCATAGTTTCAGCAGTGATGACATTTATGGCAGCACCCAAATCTACCAGTACATTTGGAATTTCTACCCCATTAATTTGCATGGTTAAAATTGGGTTCCCGGGATCCCCATACTTTACAGGCATGGACCTTCCCATCATGAAATCTGATAGCTTCCCCATTACGTGAATGGTGAGCGGGTCTCTTGATTTCTTTTTAGGCTTCTTAGCACAATATTCCCTAAGAGTTTTTGCATATATAGGTACGTCCCTCATAGCTTGCAACAGGGGAATATTGACAAATAAATTCTGTAACTCCCCTAATAGGTCAAACTCAGCTTGAGGGGTTGGTTTACTCATAGCCAACCTTTCTGGATAGGGCAGTTCAACTTGGTGTTTTTGAGTAACTAGCAGTTGAGGAGGTGTATGATTTTTGTTGACTCGGTTTGGTTCCTCTTCAACCATTTCTGGTTCCTTTTCCTCACTGTCAATCTGTTCAATGATAACTAGTGAGGGTTGAGCATCTACTGTCCGCCTAGATCGTAAATTCATCTCATAGAATTTTTGGTAGAGATGTTGTATGAAGGTAGGTTGAGGTTGTCAGCTTGCTGAGCCCCTTTATTGTTAGGATTCGGATTAGGTTGGATGGGAAGTTGGGGACAAACATGCTGATTACCAGGAGGCACATCAAAGGGAAACTGAAGTTGTTGTTGTGGCATTGACTGGGGAAACTGACCAGGAGGAGAAGGTCCCCACCAATTTGGAGCCCATGAGGAACTTGAACTAGCTTGAGGATCCCATTGCTGCCAAGCTGGAAACTAGTATTGGGACCACATGGGTGGATAAGGCATGGACTGGGGACCCATATTAAAATTGCTAAAATATTGAGATGGATCTAGAAACATACCTTGATTTCCCATTGACGGTCAAGGTTTCCATGGCTTTTTAGGTCCCATAAAGTACAACTGCTCCATCTCTTCGCCTGTCCCTTGAAAAACCTCTTTTTGTCCTGGCAAGGATGGGCATGAACTTGTCACATGATTCAACTCAAAGATTGCACACTCCTCTATAGATTTTAATGGAAATTCCCTCTGTGTGTGTTTCTTTCTGCATGTTGGAAAAAATACATGTATAGTTCTTTCCAATTCTAGTTGTTTCTGTTTTACTCGCAGTGTGTCTATCTATTTAGATAAGGTACTTAGGATATCAGTCCTTAGGTTGTCCAACAGATTCCCAATTTCTCCTTTTGTAACACCTCCACTAGATACTTGTTTTGATTGAATCCCTTGTTTATTCCTTGCAACTCCCCTTGAGCACTGGATGCACAACTCACAGATGGTGTCAAAGTTCTCCTTTGATATATCTCCCTTTCTGACTATATTTAAAATTTCCAAAGAGTCTTCTCGGAAGGCCTGGAGAAGGATAATTTTCAAAATGTCCTTATCTAGGTCAGAGTGACCTGATCTCTGCAATGTGTATTTAAAGCATTCCACACAGTCTTCCATATTTTCGTCCTCTTTCTATGTAAATTTGAAAAGTTCTTCTTTAATATCCCATGATTTACAGTAGTCCTGGTACTTCTCCAAGAAAGCAGTTCTCATCTCCTCCCATGTGGTGATAGACCTTCCCCCAAGACCCATAAACCACTGTAGAGTTGTCCCTTTTAGCATAGCATGGAATATTTTCAATTTCTGAGCATCCGTTATATAATCATACCCTCGACACACAATGTAAAATTCAAACAAAATCGTGTCGCGGTCTTCTAAAGTAAGCCCATGGAAACTGGGTAAAGTTGTTAAAGGAATGGGCTTTGTTGGTGTGCCAGTCCCTAAATCTCCAATTGGGAAGTCCATAGTAGAGGTTGTGGGTGCCATGAATATCCAATACTCACTGGGGATTTCAGCAGGCTCCGCCAGAAGGGCTATTCTCACAGGGTTTCGAGTTGCCTTAACAACACTTCCTCTATCCTTTGGTGATAGAAGTTTCTCTACAATTTCTTCCTCCCTATCACAGTGGCTTGACCCTTCAGATCTCCTCTCTACAACTCCTTCTTCCCTACTAGGATGGACAATTCCTTTGGATGCTTTACTTGCAACTTCTTCTTCTTCTATTACGAACAACGATATCCCTTTACCAAGTGTACTGTTGCTTGTCTCTCCGGCTACTGGAAGGGCCTGTTGTATCGAATCAGCAGGGGGTGTTGTGGATAGCACTAGCTGATCTACAGATTTTCCCTCAGACCTTGTTCGTGTACCTGTCCTCACAGCTGCATGGGAAGACGCCTCTGACTCAGCTTTTTCAATAATTTGCTGGATATAAGTGTTCCTTCCCAAATCCTGTCCTCCCTTCTTTGGGGCTCTCCCTCTACCCCTTTTATTTGGCTCTTTATTCATACAAGTTGGTTTGATGACAGAAGTTGTTATCAAACCACAATGCTCGAGGCCTGGAGTAGGGCATCAAATTACCATTCCCTCCCCACGACAAGAGATCATGTTGAAAAGATGGCTGTTAATGCAAGAAAAAAAAGAGAAAAAAAGAAAAAGAAAATATGAACCTAGGGTTCAGAGCCTGGAGCAGGGCGTCAAAGGACTCCTCCCTCCCCGAGACAAGAAACCAATCAAGAAAAAAATAACACACACATGAGAAAACCTAACATTTCAAGACCTGAAGTAGGGTGTTAGAGGACTCCTCCCTCCCCAGGGTGAGAGATTGGGTTTCTTAAAATCAAAACAACAAAAATGCTAGGGAAATCTAAGCTCAAGGCCTCGATCAGGGTGTCAAAGGACTCCTCCCTCCCCATGACAAGAGATCAGTCCTAATAAAAATAGGAAAACAATAAAAGTGCGAAACAAACGAAATACCTATGCTCAGGACCTGGAGTAGAGTGAGAAAGCTCGTTCTCTCCCCAAGATGAGAGATTGACCCTCTGGTTGATACATATCATGTCTTGCACCTTGTTAGCCTCCCCAGCAACGGCACCAAAATGTTGGTGTCCAGTTATGAACAATTTATTCACACCTTTTCCTTCATTAATGTATCAATCCGGGTGTGTATTCTTTTCAAGGCAACACACAAGGTATATGTAGAGGCAAGGTTACAATCTATTATCAACCAAGGGTTCATGATTACCAAATCAAAGCATTGTTGAAACAAAAATAGAAATTCAATTTGCAGAACTTCAAAAGGTATGCACAATGATCTAAAGAATCTGCAACAACAATCAAGAAATAAACACAACAATACACACATAACAAGGAAACATGCAACACCTGATCAGAAGAGCAGACCTAGCTCTCTGATCAAGGTTGTGTTACCCATAGCGAACGATAGATCAACAAAAAGGTTGTATTTTATTAATCTAAACAATGTTGTTACAATACAATGCAGGGTATGACTAACCCCCTGATACAAGAATGACCCGTATTTTATATAGTACAAAGGGGAATAACATCTCTCCCCAAAACCTGGCAACTATATGCCCAAAGATATACATCAGTTCCATCATAGCACTAGCACCGAGAGAGCAAGAATAGGAATGATCCAAAACAGGTTGAGAACAGCTCCAAATCAGTTATGTTGTTTCGTCATGGTCGATCATTTGCTGTGAATCATGGAACTACTGCGATATACCATGTGGTCAACACCCGCGCTCCATAATCTGCGGTCATAACATGTTTTAGTGGTTCGCATAGGTAAAACCGTCATGACTCTACTTCATTAATTAAATATCCCAAGAGATGATAAAGTGGAGTCACCTCATAGTTTTACACAGTAATATATATATGAATGGATACAAAAGGGATGAAAAGAGGAGTGGAAATGGAGGGAAAAGATAGGCCAATTTGGTGCCCAACACTTTACACCAATTCTTTTGATTTTCCTCTATGGTACACTTTATTATTCTCAAGAAATTTTTATTTGTTTATTCTGCTAAACCATTCCCCTGAAGATAATAATTTGTAGAATATTTTATCTTGAAACCCATTTTTAAATCAAATTCAGTGATTAAATTGCCTAAAAAATAAGATGCATTGTCAAACATGAGAGCATTGGGAAGGCAAAATATGGATATAATATGCTGACCAATAAAATCAACTACAACCTCATAATTGACCACATTTAAATGATTTACCTCGACCCACTTAGTGAAGTAATCAGTAATAGCGAGAATGTATTTATGTTGCTTAGATGAGTGAGGAAAAATCTCACCTATAATGTCCAACCCCCATTGCTAAAATGGTTTTTCAATGTTTACTTGTTGAAGTGGTAAGGTTGCTTTCTTTTCTTTTCTTGAAGCAGTTTTACATGTTTTTCATCACCTAACATATGCATGTGCGTCCTTAAATAAGGTTGGATAGTAATATCCAACATAGAGTATTTATGAACATTAGTATCTCCACTATAATGTCCACCAGCTGGTCCATCATGCATTTCCTACAAAACTTTTTCTATTTCATATTTTTCAAGACATCTAAGAATAACAGGACCATAATTTTTTCTAAATAAAATATCATTTACAAGTTGATATTAATTTTCTTTCAGTATTAATTCTCTTTTATTTTTGGAATCAAGTTCAACTATTGCATAACCATTTTTCAAATAGAAAATGAGATATGCATATTGGGACTCAGTATCAATGACATACCTCTGTGACTTCAATATTTTCACCTGTGCCAATTTTAGAAGTATTCTCGGATGCACCAGCTACCAATATACAAAAACCTTGACCTCTAACAATTTTAGTAGACTTAATTTCAAGATCATATTCTTGTAAGGTTGTGACCTAGTTGGCTCATTTTTCACCTAATTATCTCTAAATTAGTAATTGCCTAATAGTAGGGAATGGTACAATTACTTTTGTATGTGATTTCAAGAGAAAATTCCTAAAGTGTTTGATCGATTTAAAGACTGCAAATGATTTTTTTTCAACTTTCGAGTAATTTAATTCTTCTTCCTATAATTTCGAATTGTAAAAATAAATTGGAGGTTCAACTTGTTCTTGATTCTTTTGAGTCAACATTGCTGCATAAGAGTGATCGGAGGCAAAATTATATAAAATAATTTCTCTTGAAAAATTAGGAGAAGATAATGAAGGAGCATTAATGATAGCCTGTTTGATGGATTCAAAAGATGTTTTCTCAGATTGACCCCACTTATAATTTGCCTTCTTTTTAATCATATTCTGAAGTGGCATAACAATTTGTGAGAAGTCAGGGACAAATCATTTAACAAAATTTATTTGTCCGAGAAATGATTGCATTGAATTTTTATTATGAGGCATAGGAATTTCATAAATAAATTTTACCCTTTCAGGATCTATAGAAATTCCATCTTTAGAAACAATAAATCCTAAAATATTTCCTTATGTCAAGGCAAAGAAAAAAATTTCAGGATTAAGTGATATTCCGAACTTCCTACATCTTTCAAAGATATATTTTAGGTCATGAAGATGATTACTTCTCTTTTTAGAATAAATTATAATATCATCCAAGTAAACACTACTGATTTATTTATTAGACCTCTGAAAGTTATGTCCATGGCTCTTTGAAATGTTGCTCCAACATTTATCAGACCAAAGGACATTTTTTGATATGCATATGTTCCCCATTTAGTTATAAATGTGGTCTTCAACCTATTTGTAGGATGAATCAGAACTTGGTTATAACCAGAAAACCCATCTAAGAAAGACATTAATTCAGAACCTCCAACTGATTTTAATATTTGTTCCATAGGAGGTAGCAGGGAATTGTCCTTCTCGGATTCTCTATTCAAGCTTCTCAAATATATACAAAGTCTAATATCCCAATTGTTTTTCCTAACCGAAACAAGGTTTGACACCCATTTGGAATGCCTAATTGGAAATATTATTTTAGCCATGAGTAATTTATTCAATTCAGTTTTAATTTGTGATTCAAGATTAGGATGAATCTTTTTGAGCTTCTGTTGAACAAGTTTTACATCTGGCGACATGGGTATTGTATGTTGAATGATAGAAGTATTAGAAGTTTTCAACTAATCATAATTCCAAGAAAATGCATCTTTGTATCTTCTTTATAAATGTATAAGGGAAAACCTTTCATTAGTAGAGAGTTTGAGTCCTAGATTAATGTTTTGGGGTTTTTCCTCAGACCCTAAATTAATGAGTTCAAATCTTAAGGTATTGCTTTGGAGTTTACAATTAGTTGGTTTTTTAAATCTATCTTTCAAGTCATACAGATCTTCTAACTTCACCACATGTTTTGGCAATGAATTTTCATCTGAGGACATATTAAGATTTCTATCATGTTCATCCTCATCAATAATTTGTCTTGTGTATGTTCCTTCTAAGGTAAGAAAACTCATAATATCAACATCATCATTAAACACTCTCTAGTTAGTAATATTATCGGGGATAGAGGGTCGAAAAATTAATTCTATAGAAAATCTATTAGGACTAAAATCCTTAGGAGGGATGAGCTTAGAAGCAACATTGGCTAATAGATCAGTATTGGCATTTTGGATTCTAGGGATAGGAGATATATTAAATATGAGAAATGAGAATTCAAATCCTATATTAAAGACTGATAATGTTTTAAGTGATTTGAAACACAATGAATGTTATGTCGAACTTGTTTAACCACAATTTCATAATTACCGAAAACTTTGAGAAATTTAACATCAAGATTTATAGCCTTTTGTAATCTTTGAACCAATGCTTCATATTCAGCCACATTGTTTTTTCATTCAAACTTAAGTATGCATGCCAGCATAGTCTTTTCTCCATCTGGACTTACTAAAATCCAACCAGCTCATGCACCTTCACTGAACTTAGATCCATCAAAGTAATGAGTCCAAAATAAGTCATCATAATTATTTATAGACAATTCTACAATATTTACACATCTAGATGATTATGTTTGTGAAAAAAATTCAATCTATGATGTAAATAAACGAATAGGGAAAGGAGAAGATTGAACAGGGAAACTACCAAAGAAAGAGTTAGAAGAACAATTTCCTAAGATATTATTAGTAAAAGCTACAAGATCATTCTCTTTGTCTAGATCAGTTACAATGTATTTCATATGTTTCTCTCTATCAACTTTGATTTGATTAGGTTTTCCATTGTAAGGGATCCAAAGATGAGACCAATCCATAGAAAAATAACCATGTAATTTTTCATACCATACCCTAGTTAAGATAAGACCATAAAATTCAGGGATATCAGCTACCAAAATGTCTATAATCTAAAACACCTTCGAATTAGAAGATAATCTAATTAAGACATCATTCATTTCTCCTAGAACTTTAAATTTTGTTCGATCTAGTTGAACTATTTGTACAACAGATTTTTGGGGCTTTACATTCAATTTTAAACAAACCAAATAAGGCATGATATTAGAGGATGCCCCGAAATCTACTAGACAATTATGAACGTTTTTATTGAAAAGTTCAAAAGTTAAGAGGAAAGGAGGAGTATGTGAATTATATATTTCTCCAATCATAATCGCATCGGAAGAATTGAGCTTATCAGAAGGGGTAGAAGTAGGCTTATTTTTTTCTTTAGAGGTTTTAGTGGTAACAATAGCTAAAGGTAATGGAGAAGCAGGAACAATGTTTAACACATTAATTAATTATTTGTTTTGTTTCTTTAGCTTACTGACCTCATATAAGGAAATATTAGCCTTAGTTTTCTTCATATCCTCAACTATGTTATACTCAATGGTATCTGAGACTAGTAAAGTTTTCGATTTAGGAGAGGTAACAGGAGTACTTGATGTGGACTGCAAAAATTGATTAGAAGACTTTTTGGACATACCTTTTTCATTTGATGAGATATTTAGGATTTTTTATTTTATTTTTTTGTGTTGTTTCTGTAGGTCCTTTGCTTCGTGTACTAACTTGGAGTGCCTTTTCTTCTTCTTCTGTGTCTGAAGTAGTAAGGATAAAATCCCATATGCCATTTCCTTCGGTTATTTCATCGTCTTCTGCTTCTTCTGATGATACTCTTTCTTGTTCTTCCTCATCTGAAACTGCATTAGATATCTGAGCAGGTGGTTGGGATGGAAAAGGTTCATTCCTTTTTATGGATCTGAAAGGTCTTCTTGTTGACGTTTCAACTACTTGCTTATTCAATTCTACCATTTCATTGGACATGGTTTTGATAAATTTTTGTAGACCTTCTAGATCAAAAGAATATTTGGCAAATTTTTTTTGGTTCTTCTTTAAAAGTTACCTTTTTAGTTGTTTTTCTTTGTTTGACAACATATTTCTTCTCAGGGGCTAATATCCTTTTTTTCATAGCCAAATATTCTTTCATATTATTAGTTAATACTATCTTTTGATCTTTGTCAATGAACAACACAATATTTTACTGTAAGGCACTGATATACCATTCAATCTGAACATCAACATTGGGCCTGGATGTAGTAGGGATCTTATTCAAAAGCTTAATAAATCTTGAATTGAAATCCTTAACTTTCTCATGACATGAGGTTTTAAGATTTGACAGTTCATTAATTAACGTTTCTATCGTTCTATCATCCTTGAAGGTCTTTATGAATTATTCTTCGAATGTATCCCAATCAATAATTCATCCAGACGGTAATGAAAAATACTAGGACCCCAGAGATCACTCAAATGTATAGGGAAATAATCTACACACTAAATACTCTTCAAAAACTCCATTAAGATTAATTTCTAACATAAAATTATGTAGATGTTCTTCGACAGGAAGTCCATCATCAGGATTATATTTAGGCAACCACTTTTTTGGATGTTTAGGAAGAGGGTGCAGAGGAGGAGTCATCACAACTACTCCTAGATTGTTCCATGGTCTATCTTCCATTCTGGGATTAAAAATATGACCAATGGTTGAGGAGGAAGATCCAAAAGTAGATGTACTTGATGAAGGGGTTGTTGAAGTATTAACAATTGTAGAAATTTCCCCAGCAACATTGTTGACAAGAATAACATTGGTTGGTTGAAGGGAAGAGATATGGGTGGATGAAGATGTCAAAGGGTGATAATAGGATGGTAAGGAAGGTTGTGAATAAGTAGGATGAATAGTAGGAGTATGAGGTGGAGAGGAAGAAATTTTCTCACTAGCCGAGGATTTAGCACCAGAAATATGTTTCTTTTTCTTGTGAGTCGGTAATGGGAATTCAAAAGGTTTGACTCCAAGTTTCTCACTTTGTGATCTGGTAAGGACTCTAGTAGACTTTAGTGATGAAGTAACACTACCCTCAGAAGGTTTTGGTTGAGTAGGATGTTCTCCAGAAATGGAAATTCCTTCCAATTTCTGTATGAGAGTTTGAAGTTCTGGTGCTTCAATAGGTTTCTCTGAAAATAGTATGTATTCATAGGTTTGACTAGCTAATTTTGTAACAAGACTAGGAGCCTTGATGATGGTTCAAAAACTTCAATTCTAGAATCAGGTGATTTGGAATGTGATCTAGAAGTTGGAGGATATTTGAGGGGGATTGGCTCTTAGAATGACCTCTTGATTTAGAGTGAGACTTTCTTGCCATTCATAGTCTATTGGCCCTCATTCTAGCGCCAAAAATGTTGATTGGCATAAATTGACCTCATCAACATTAGGGGAAAACCACCTGATCGGGGCCCCAATTAGACCCTTTTCTGTTTGGAGTGGTGGCTCCGACTGGAATTATGGGACCAGTTTCCCTTAATTAAAAATATGTGGAATGGGATGAATGATGGTGATAATGTATTTATTAAGCAAAGTGATATATTTAGCTAACCTACTTATAAATCACAATAACTTATTATAATACCCGGGTAAGCTAATAACATATGTGCTAGAAATATGTCATAATAAACACAATAATGCAGATCATCGTGTAATTATGATATTAATTCAATCAAATAAAATTAATTAAATTAAAGTTATTTGATTAAAGCATCACATATGATAGAAATTTCGTTGTTTACAATATAACATTAAATTTCAATCAAACGTGCCAATAGTGATCATGGAAGACTGACTAACATACATATATGTGAATAATATCATATAACAATTCCTTTCAGAGCGAAAACACAACAATATAGGATAATAGTACAATTGGAACTGTAAGTGGTTCAGCTTATATTAAGAAAAACACAAAATTTAATAGTGCAATTTCAAGTCCTCTTCTTTGGAAATTCAAAACCCCCATCTCCATCTCAGAGAAGGGAATTTATAGTCTTAATTAAAAGAAAGTAAAAACAACTTCTCCTTTAATCTCTCAACAAAAACAAATAGTAAAAACATAACAGGAAATTATTGCAACAATTTTTAAATTTAGGACAAGGATTGTCCAATATTGGGTTGTTGCAACATGTAAATGTCTAGTAGGCTAGTGAGTTATAGAGGATGTTTAGGTTTGATCCTCATCTGACTAGTGAAAATAGCTGACTTTAACAGTGATAGTGGCTATGTAGAAACATTGGATAAACAATGAAGTACCAACTATTGGTTGTGAGGTTTGACAAGGAATTGACAATGATTCTCAAGGTCAATTTTGGATAACCGCTCAATCCTTTCAAACATTATGTTGCCCTATTCTGCCCAAGTCTTCATTAAAGTGTTGGCATCTGAAAGCGAACTGTCTGAGCATTTATGAATTAGATCCATTTGCAATAGAGCATCATTGACATATCAATGATATAACTAAAAAGATATCGCACTACAAGAAAAATGACATTGGTGAGGGGCAAAAAATGTCACCATAAGCTCATTAGTGATGGTCAAAAGAGCCTTCGACACCAAAAACTGAACGTCACCAAAGGTGGCATCGACAAAAGTATAGGTGTTATAGTGACATTCCAAGTACATCACTGTCGAGCAGTAAAAAGGGTTGTTTTTACCTCTATTTACCCCACATTAATTGTTAATCCAGGAACGATTTGTTATTTCAAAGAGTGTACTCAGTTTTAGGCGGTCATTTTTCAAGTAATGCTAGTAGTATAGTGCTCTCAGTACAAGAGTAAATGGATGCTTGGAATGAAACTTATTTGCAAAAAGAAACCTAGAATTCAAATCATGCATTCAGAAAATTCATCAGTCAAGGGTACAGTAATAGTAACTCTTCCCTTTGTAAACTGATACAATCAAAAAGGCACTCAAAGGAAGGATCGTCAAACTGGGAACTAGACAGCGTATGTTGATATTCACTATAGTCTCAGACCTTCTACACACCAAAGCAATGATAATCTTCAATTGATAAGAAATAGAACACCAACTATCTCTATTTAACTGGATTGAACAAAAAACCCTTAATCTATGGAAATGAATGCAGTAAGAATTATAATCTATAGAAATTAGGTAACAACTTTCGAATTGAACAACAAACAAAAATGGAACAGTAGACTGTTAGAAATAAAGTATGGAACAACAACTCGGATCTTAATGTACAACAACTCAAGTTAAACATGCAACACACTTAACATCAAGGAGAACAGTAATCTGAGCTTTGATACGATACGCATGAATCACAGTTATAAAGTAACAGTAATTATAACAGAACAACAATTGTAATGAAATAGAAATTCTGAATGAACAGTAGTAACAATTTAAGGATAAATCATACGGTAGTACCGATTTAGGAGCATATAGTGCAATTGAACTATAATTGAACGGCAATATATAAGGAACAACCGTGTTATATCAATTGTCAAAAGGAACAACAATGTGATACAAGGTTAGAACATTAACATAGCATTCCTGTTATAGATAACAATAGTATTTAACCAAGTACATATAACAGAGCTGATATGTAAAACAGTAAAGCACATCAGATTACTAAATAAAGTAAATGAAAGAAATCAAACCACACATGAATCAGAAATAAGATATAGAAGCGAGTGATCCTCCAGGGCCGGGCCCTTAGCCTCCAGGGACACATCGCTTGAAATTACTCTAAAATCAAAGATAGAACAACAACCAGATTTATATTAAAACATCAAAACAAAGTTACAGTGGATCGATCTTCAACGAGAATCAATGATCAAAGTTTCAAATACAAATAAAAGTTACATAAAATGACAATCAGTCCCCCTCTGTTATCGAGAAAACTAGTGTCTATTCAGACCTTCTAGTCCCACTAAGACGGGTAGCTATCTTAGAGACAAATAGATTAAAGTCACTTGTTTTTCCTTTATGAGAGAGAGATGAGAAAGAAGCAGAGAGTGCCAACCTTAATCTTCCACTTGGCTCCTTTCTTGTTTCCTTTCCCCTTTGGTAGAATCTCGCCACTGCTTCCTTACTTTCCCCACTTCAAAGAACACCTGTAGATTCACAGCAGCATAATACCATCAAAGCATAGAGATCTTTCACTATAAACAATATAGGATCAGATATATATTGACCATACAAATGCATATATCAACACAATATTCAGAGATACACAAGAATATGGAGGAAAACTCAAATAGCTTTATTAGTAAAAGTAGTAGAAGAGAGGATTACAACTACTTGGTCTGACCCAGCACCATCCTCCCAGCTTGAAAGCCCTCTTCACCTCATACAAAGCAAAATCACCCAACAATGTCTTCAAAGAGAAACCAATGACACTTTCTTGCAAATTACAAAATTCCAACCCCTAGATCTCTTGGATGAGGGATCCATATATAGATGTTTATAGGAGAGTGAGTCAGCTTCTGGGATTTTGATTAGTTTCATTTCACTGATAGTTCTTGGTTCCACATGGATATTTTAGATCCCTTACTCATCCCTGGGCGAACTCAGAGAGGCAAGTGTCAAATGAGCAGTTTCTAGAAGATTCTTTAGGTTTCCACCTAGCAAACTGCTTGTGCCATTTATCTGCTCTCACTCGTCGCACCCTATAGAAGGGATTTCCAGTATGCATCACACTTTTTGCATGTGGCAGGTGAGATGCATCGCACCTTTTGCATTGGGCAGTCTGTATGGTCCTGCTTTGACCAGTTCTAAGTAGTTTTTCATGGAGAACTTCTGGGAGATGATGTAATCAGCTAACCTTGCTCCTTTAGGGTATGAAACAACACTTTTAGGGACTTAGAAGCCCTTGGTTTATGGACATGTATGATTGGGGTTGCAGTGCCCAAATATGTCTATAACAATTGCCCCCTAAAGTATGAGGTCGTAAATCCTTTTTGATGTCAGGTGAAATGCTTTACAATGAGGATTTGAGGTTTTTCGCACTGGAAGGTGACCTGTAATAAGATACAATACAATACATTATCTTCATAATATTTTCATGATCTGGCTGAGGCAGGCATTCCCATGCTCAGCTTGATAAATTAATTTTCATGTACATAGGACAGACAATTGTCTGTGTGCAGACTGATGATTCTGGTAGAGCCATCATCCCTTAATTTGGATGATTATCTGTGCAACAATGATGTACATTTGATGTCTTTATTCTCCTGAATATATCGCAGCCTGGATGGATGAAACTAGATCCGGGGTCTTCAAAACGCGTTCAATCTTCACCCGAAAGTACAAGTCGATCCATGTGAAAAGATGTTCTGATGTCGAACATGGAAGGACATCACCAGGTTACCAGCCAATGATGTAAGCTGTTAACAGACGCAAGAGGAATCACCAATGATGATGATGACCCTCAAGGTATTGCAGTACAATTCCCATGGTGTGAATACACGAGTTGATGTCAAACACCACGCAAATCTTTCGGTTGAAGGCCATTAGTGTAAACCTGTCGCCGGAAGTGAGAAACTTTCCATTGAGGCATGCAAGCTTCGAAGTACTGGAAGGGTTGTCCCTAGGTAGGCTTCTTGGGTAATGAGCTGATGTCGACAAGAAGTGACCTGTTGTAGGAGGGCATTAATGGATCCCACATCTATGACACGGAACGGAGAAAATGATTTTGTAGAGATGAAAACGATCTGATGATACAAGGTTCAGGGTGGCGGTCATGAAAGAATGAAGTGTGAAGGTATTGTAGCAGATGAGACACAAGCTAGGTAGGTGAATTCTCTGAGCGACTTCTCTTGAACATATCGACGACACTGAAATGGATTGGTAGTGTTAACCCCAAAAGTGGATGGTACGGTGGACCAATGGTGATATGACCGGTGAACGGAATAACCCAACCTGACTCAATCATGGTGATGGAGTGAAAGTGTCATGTTCAAGAGCAACTTGCTACCAATAAAGTTTCTTCAAGTTTTCTTCCCAATTTTCCCCAATCATTTCTGACCAGTACCTCTTTATTTTTGTCAATCTTGAGGAGGATAACATATGCTATTTCTATAATTTTCCCTTTGGGCAAACCCGTCGCTATGTTTTAACGAGCCTAGAAACAATGAAACTCGCTCTTGTCTGAATGGACATGTTTGTTGCTATTGTTTTAACGAGTTTAACGACAAGGATAACTCGGTTCTTTTCAATTTTAGAGAGTCTGAAAAGAAACAGAGAGGAAACTCCAATATTCCTTTTTCGTAATATAATCCCTTAAGTCCGAAAAAGTATAAAACAATATGAAAGGGATGACTTTTCGATAGTTTTAACGAGCCGAACAAGACAAACGCTCGGTCTTTTTGTTTAATAATCCCTCGGGTCCAAAAAGATTAAAATCTAGAGGAGGGATAGCACTTCCAATCACTTTAACGAGCTGGAGAGGCCAATTGCTCGGCAATCTTTTCATATTTTATGAGTCATATGAAAAGAGCTTAAAGGAGACTCGTTTTTTGAGGAACGAGTGATATTTTTAGATAGCAGCTGGTTCCAAGTGATGTTTGGAACTTTTCAATCACGGCAGTGTAAAGAAGGTGGCTAATAGGATCATTGGTCGCAGCTGTTCCTCAAAAGGGGTAAACAATCAAATGGGGGTGAATGGTTGGCTAAAACAGAGTGGAGGTGATGGTAAGAACACGACCAAGGCTCAAAAGTTGATAATAATTCGATCTCAATGGTTATTTACCTTAGGTGGGTTCATTTTTTAATGAGCTTAAACTCTGGTGGAACATATGCTCATTACTAGGTTTAATTTTTAATGAGCTTGAACTTCATGTAAAACTACTCATGCTAGTCGTATAATAAATATGCCTCATCGATAGGTTCATTTTTTAGGGAGCTTGCACCATTCAAAATTATACTCCGACTCCTTTTATTATGTAAGCTAGGAATGACCAATCCTACGAGTTTAAAGGGTTAAGAACCTACAAACTAATATTCAAAACAAATGATCGCTTTTCACTTTCACACAAAAAGGTTTGCATGCCCCCAGGTATAATGGCGTAGAGTTTCCCAGGTTACCCCTCAATTTGCAGACAAAACATTTTTTCTATCGGGAAAGGCCTACCTTTTCCAAGTTACCCTTCAATTTGCAGACAAAACATTTGTTCTCTCAGGGAAAGGCCTACCTTCTAACAGAGGCATCTTATTCCAATCTAATCCCATTTTCCTAAACAGACGAGTGTGTCAGACCAGTCATATATCCTCTGCAGAAACCTACCCTATACCTGAAGTTTTCCTGCCGAAGCAGACCAGGGTGCATGCCCCCTGGGTTTCAATCACAACCACTGAATCACTCGCGTTCATTAGGTGGACGGATTGGAGATTGATGAGACATTCCTTGCAAAAAAAGACCTGTCAGGGATGGAATTTTACTATTAGCTATGTGTGAACCGGGGAATGAAAGCTAGTCTACGAGCTGGACCACTTTTCCTTCATCCGGAAAACACATTACTCGAAAGAGTGAGGAGACAATGGCTCCCATGCTATAAATGTAGTCACGTCCAAGGAGTAGATTGTAATCTAAAGGTCCTTGGACTACCATTACATTCAGATAAACGGTTTTCCTTCTCAAAGTTATAGGCAAATCTAGAATGATCCCTAACGGTCGACTGGTTCCAAGAAGTTGAGGAAAGGATACTCACAGAAGCCCCTTCATTTATGATGGTACCAACCATGACCATTCTATAAGTTTGCACTACGATTCGAAATGGTATATTAGATGGTAAATAGGGTCTGCCTAGTAGATTCCAATCAAAGGAGACAACTAGGTTGCTTGGAGGTGGGACCGAATAAACGGTTGGATACATCTCTAACGAACTTCCTTCCTGCAGTAAAGGAATGGGTAGATTTCCCGCATGTTCATCGAAGTCTGTATTTATGAAAAGAATTTGAACGGTGTCGTTCTCATTCTCTTTGGTGACTGTATCATCTAAAGGTAAATCCTTTGAAGACAAGATGGGGTTAACTGTCGTCTCGACCTATTGACTTTGGTCCGATGTGGGCTGAGAGGGTTCATCTTCAATGATAGGTGCTTCGATCGACAAAAAAGGTGTGTCAGTCGGATTTTCAACCAGCAATGGACTCGGCAAGAGTTTCTTGTATCTAGGAGGAAGTTGCTACGGTGATGCAGGATGGTTATCCAAGACTCTTTTAGCTTCATCTAGGAAGGGACAACGGTGGAGGGCATGATCGCCTCACACAGTCTGCAAGGAAATTTATATTTTCCTCTCTGCCTGGTGACTTTGTTTTCACTAGTTGACGGTGTACTCTCAACATGATCATCAAAGGTTGACAACACCGGGTTGTGCAAGTGGGGAGACCAGTCCCTTAAGATCCATGGGATGCAAGGACAATCTCGATGATAATGGTCCCCTTTGCAGATGACACATGGAGATTTGGGTTTGGATGGTGCAGTGTGTTGATTTTCACTAGATGATGCACGGTTGCCGCTTTTCACCGTTGGCTCCTTCTTCTTCTTCTCCTTCCCTTTCTTCTTCTTCTCAGTTACTTGGTTTTTAGTTTTACTAGTTTCACCAAGCAAAGAGGAAGAAGGAGAGGGAGAAACAAATGAAGTAGAAGGTTGGGGGGTGACTCTAGTATCATCTAGTTGCTGATTTGATTGCTCAGGAATCACGGTGTTTTGAACGACAAAGGTCGAGAAAAGCCATACCAGCAGGCCAATTGTCAATCCAAGGAGGGACAGTGTGGCCATATGAGGTGCACCAACATCTCTCCAAGAGGAGAAAGGACTAGGATTTCCCCCAAGGGGAAATCCTTGGTTGGTGGACTCCATTTTCTCAACCCAAGATCAACGAGGGAATAGTGATGTTATTCCGTTTAAAATAAATTTTTGACACTTTGACACAACTTGCTTTTTCTGTTTTTAAGAGTCAAGAAAAAGCTAAAGATGACTCTAGTTGCCTTCGATTTTTAATGAGCCTGAAGTGACAAGTACTCAGATGGACCTTTTCCTTTAAGGAGTCTGAAAAGGAATGAATGAGACTACCTTGGAAATCTAGACAGAGGGATTACCAAACCAATCGCAAAACTGCAGAATACTTTTTACGGTACAGCAGTCAATCTTCCTGAATGCTGTGTTCAGTGCATTGCAATCAATAGGGTGGCAGACAAGGCTTCCTAAGGATAAAGGATATAGTCTATTGTGGTCTCCCAATATATACTTGATGGTACGTGGGAGCACAAGTCTGTATTGGCACTTGTCGTGTCAAAGAAGAGGAATCACCCAACCTACGATGAAGGCGACAATTACCAGGCTTTACGACACCAGAATACGTCTTTAGCCTAAACTTCTAGACGTTGTGCGTTAGGTTCCAAAGCGTTTTTATGTTCATTGAATTTATTTTACAGTTGATCTTTCTTAAGAAGTTTTCCTTTAAGGTTCACCGCATGATGTAGATATACAACTCCTAAATATGCAATCTAAGATGACAAACAATCGTTTTACTCTTCTTTTTGCAATGAAAATCCTAGCTACTAAGGAAAGAGAAATGAAATCCTTTCAACATAGAGCAGAGAGCACACACTAGATGCATTGTCCTAAATCAAAATCAATAATCAGTCTAAATGCAAATGCACGTGCATGTATTTGTTTTCCTCTTTCTTAATGTGTGAATGACAAAAAGAATTCTAAATACAAATCTGAATTATCTCTTCTTTCAAAGCGACAGTACTAACAATTTTCTTTTCAAAAAACGACAGGAAGGCAAGACGACACTATACGATTTTGAATTGAAAACTGCTTTCGGCACTTGAAATACTTATAAATTCAGATCAAATACATGAGTAATAGTGTAATCGACTATAAAAAAGAGAAGTATTCTTTTATTTGACTGAAAATGACACTTGTGACACTTTCAAATCAAAAGACGACAATTTGATTAAGCTACTATTTTGTAAATGAGAACTGTGAATGGTGAAAAATACATAAAAACATTCACAAATATTTGTACAGTGGAGGCTGAATGGTGCAAAGGAAGGGGGTTTCTACAATGGTCTAAAACTCTTGAATAAAACTGAAGACAGTGAAGAAAAAACCAAAATCTGGAGGCAGAAACAATCTTACCTGATCATCGCACCTATAACACAGGGAAATAGGGATGCATCTCACCTACTACACATGGGAGGTGCGATGCATCCAGTCTGCCTAAAGGAGAGCGTGCGATGGTCCAGGAACGAGACTTTAACTTGGTTTCTGGTCACAGTTTGCAGTTTAGTTAAGGGATTTAGCCCGAGCAAATGATAGTCAGTAACTACAAAGTATAGGGCTGATCTAATGAGGTTACTCAAGCTACCTCTAGGGCACTTAGGATGTTTGCAAGTCAATTTTTCAGTTCATAAACGAACCCAGAGATTGACTGAAGCAACGTTGATCTACTTTGCACTTGCATAGCAAATGAAGTTCGAAGGCTAGCTGGCTTGACTTCAAGCTCTGTCTGTGGTTTATGAATCAAACAAATAGAGACAAGCAATCAAACTAATCACTCCCCAGTGAAGTCGCCATTTTGTTATAAGGAAAAATAGTGTCTATTCAGAGCTGCTAGTCCCACTAAGACGGGTAGCTATCTTAGAAACAAACAGTTTAAAGTCACTTTTTTTTCCTTTACGAGAGAGAGATGAGAAAGAAGCAGAGAGTACCAACCTCATTCTTCCACTTGGCTCCTTGCTTGTTTCCTTTCTCCTTTGACAGAATCTTGCCACTGCTTCCTTACTTGCCTTGCTTCATAGAACACCTATAGATTCACAGTAGCATAATACCATCAAAGCATAGAGATCTTTCACTATAAACAATATAGAATCAGATATATATTGACCATACAAATGCATATAATAACATAATATTCATAGATACACAAGAATATGGAGGAAAACTCAAATAGCTTTATTAGTAAAAGTAGTAGAAGAGAGGATTACAACCACTTGGCTTGACCCAGAGCCATCCTCCTAGCTTGAAAGCCCTCTTCACCTCATACAAAGCAAGATCACCCAACAATGTCTTCAAAGAGAAACCAATAGCACTTCCTTGCAAATTACAAAATTCCAGCCCCTGGATCTCTTGGATGAGGAATCCATATATAGATGTTTACAGGAGAGTGAGTCAGCTTCTAGGATTTTGATTAGTGTCATTTCACTGACAGTTCTTGGTTTCACATGAAGATTTTAGATCCCTTACTCATCCTTGGGCAAACTCAGAGAGGCAAGTGTCAAATGAGCAGTTTCTAGAAGATTCTCTGGGTTTCCACCTAGCAAAATGCTTGTGCCATTTGTCTTCTCTCGCTCATCGCACCCTATAGAAGGGCTTTCCAGTATGCATTACACTTTTTCATGTGGTAGGTGAGATGCATCGTACCTTTAGCACTGGGCAGTTTGTATGGTCCTGCTTTGACCAGTTCTGAGTAGTTTTTCATGGAGAACTTTTGGGAGATGATGTAATCAGCTGACCTTGCTCCTTTAGGGTATGAAACAACACTTTTAAGGACTTAGAAGCCCTTGGTTTATGGACATGTATGATTGGGGTTGCAGTGCCCAAATATGTCTATAACACCCTTGGGCTAGCAGTGTTGCCCCTTCTTATAATAGTCGAACGACGATACCAACAATACAAAGAATTGTTAAGAAAGCGATCCCTCAAGATCGAAGGATCCTGAGGGATTTGCCAAGCTGTTAATTTGCAGTTATCTTTCTATTCTATTGCACCGATTGGAGATTTTCTTTTCCTTTTTCTGGCTATTACGCTCCAATTTGCATCGCCTTGTTTGAACGCGGTTCCCTACCGTAGGGACAACAGTTAACTTGGTCTCGTTCTTTCTTTTGGGGTAGCGGTCTTCTGTTTTCTCCTTTTTCTGCATAGAAAAAGGTAATTATTAGCTATTTCATATTACATATAAATCTTCTAGATTCTATCATATTCTTGTGTCATATGCCTAGCTCATGATGTGAAAAGTTTGCAAGTTTTGAAGAAAAGATAACAAAGTAAATGAAAATAACATACCTTCTCCAGTGCCCAACACACCCCCCTGCTTACCCTTTTTCATGCCCTCATGAAAACATTGTAGTTGTTATGCAAGGCGATAAGAGGGTAGGTTGGAGATGGGATCTCATGAGGTGGTCTATAGCCATGATGCCTAGCTAGGTGTTCAAAAAGATGCCATGTCTGACCCTCAGGAATTTCATACAAGGTTTGGTATCCAAGTGCAAGGTGCTAGATAACCGGAATGCGGAATCTATAACCTAACCAGGATGGCCCTTCCCTCAAAATAAGATCACTGTAGAGGCTCAAGCGATCAACAAGTAACTTAAAGTTCTCATAATTAAACAGTTCCCTAAGTTGGATATTCAGATTAGAAATCTGATTTTGAAATTTAGCAGCTGCAATGGCAAGGTCTTTGATGGTAAAAAAGTATTCTATCCCTTACCGATTGATTGTTGTATGAATGGGTCCTAATGCTTCAATCATGCCCAGAGTCCTCATGAGGTTCCTATGTTTATTCCATAACTGCAATGGATCTCTAGGCTCAGCTCTTACCCATAAGTCTAATCCGTTTTCTTGTCTTTGGAAGGCATTATAGGCCTTAAGCCATTTTATTTGATTAACTCCAAACGAAATGAATGCCTGCAATTGGATATCCCCAACGAAAGGGCTGGGGTTCTGCTCTATTTCTTGGTCTAACACAAGGTTGTGCAAATAGAACTCGCATAATAATCTCTGAACCTTTACCCCATAGTGCTTACAACAATTTATGAAATCGTCAACAGTATTTATTTCTATCGGGGCTCCTGCTTTAACAACTTTAATTTTCAATTGCAAATATCATTCCATTAAAAACAAGGCATAATTCTTAGCAGGCACTCTACATGCTAGGATGTCAGTGTATAAAGAGCATAAGGTATCCATTTGTTTGATAACTACATCTAGCCTATGAGTTACCTTTGCGACTCTTTCTTCTTCCCTTCGCCATCCTTCAAAAGCCTGGCTTTCGGATAAATTGACATTCCTTAGCTGCTGTTGTAATTCTTCATACTTTTCGCGAGAGACAGTTTGTTCTGTAAGTTTTTCTACTGCTTTCTGGGCTTGCATCAAACCCTCTCGTAGGGTTACTGTCCTCGAATCACTATCCCACATAGTAGTTGTAAGTGGGAGGTTCACCTGAATCTTCTTATTACGTCGTCCCGTAATTATGGTTCGAATTTCCTCAGAGGACTGTGCCTCTATCTGAATTTCTTTGTCACAGGCCATTATGTCATCTGTTTGTACTTCAACATGGGCAATAGCCGAATGCTATTCCTTTTGGCTTTGAATAGTAGGCTAGACTTGAGTCCTCCTGATATTTTTCTTGAGAGGTTTTGCTGGGGTGGTTGCATGTCTTACCATCAAAGTCCTCTGTGCTCTCTTCCCCATTTTCAAAACCTAATTTGTTGTCGAAGTCGCACAATTACATTAAGCAGTCTTTGTTTTTCCTTCCGTAATTTTTTGATTTCTTCTGTTTTATCGGAAGGAGCGGCCGTTTGCGCACTCGGGCCTGGACTTTCTTCTTGACCAATTTCTTGATTTTTCTCTTGGGGTACTTCCTCATTATTCTGTTGATCAGGTTGTTCGTGGGTAGAAACCCTAGCTTGCTCTGCAATTTCCTGGGTAACCTCTTCTTCCCCCCTCTCTTCTTCATAGACTTCTTCCGGTGTATTCTGACTTGGAACAAATTGTTCCTCTTCTTCATCTTCATCATTTTCCTCTCCAGATGCACTTTCATCATGGCTGGAGTGATTTTCTTCTTCTTCTTCGTTGCATAACTCTTCAAATGCACTCTTATCACGAATAGAGTTCTCTTGTAGCTCTTCCTCTGTGTGGAGATTTAGTGGGCTGAGAGGTTGAGTATATTCTCCCATGTTGGCCAAAATCTGGGCCAATTCATCCTCTCGCAACGGATTTTGCAATGGGCTCTCCTCACGTTGCTCTGTTTCTTCCTCAGCCTAACCAGATTGTTCGGTCTCTTCCTCTGTTTCTCCCTCATCGTTCAATTCTCTTTCATTCTCTTCTCCTTCCAATTGCGGGGGTTTCTCATCCCCTGAATCAACTATTTCCACTAGTTGACTGGTGTTCCCTTGGGAATTTTCCAGCCTCCCTCTGATCCATGCCAATCTAACGGATTTCCTCCATTTCAAAGGTCTATTTGACGTGCTTATAGTGTGCTTTCGTTTGGGGGCTGGTAAAGCCAGTCCCCCATCTATTGTAAAAATTAGTTCTTCCCAGCTGCTCTATTGCTGAGCAAGACTATGGTTAATTATTAGTCGTATCAGCCCATGGTGACTTACTACTGATTCTACGTGTCACGATTTTTTCATGCTTTAGGAAACATCATGTAGTAGAGAATTTAAAAATGCAGGCAAATTCAAAGAGCATTTATGTTTCAATATGGCTAAAGTTTAAGGTGTCGTGGTCTTACCACGTCTTTCTTGCCTTCACAGGTGATGTAGCTCTGGATGACTCTTGCCAATTCTACCCATGGTTCTCCCAAGGTTGCTGGTAGAACTCCTTTTCCACTTTGAGTCAGGTTCTGACCTTCATCTTGGAAGATTTTGATGGCGTTTCACAGCCTTAATTTCTTCAGAGTCCACACAGATCCAGTGGTTGGTAGTCCCAAAACTTCTACAATTATGTCGTCGGTGACTGTTATCTGTCTCGCCCTTACTGTGGAGTGATATTCTTGCAGGTTCTGCAAAAATTCAATTGCCACGGTCTCGTTGGATTGTTGCAGACGATCGAGATAAGCTATCGATTCTGCCCTTGTTAGAATTTCTCGTGCAGCATTAGATATTGTCAACACTTGTGGTTCTCTACAAATTGATCTTCCTCCCATGCTTAGCAAACTGTAAAAACATAGAGACTGCAATGGAACAGCAGGCTGTTCAAGCTGTTAGCAACCACAGAGAAAATGACGGAACAACAAGCTTGTTTAGAGTTCAAATTATTGCTAATTGTTGCAGAGAATAACACAGAAATAATTTTGAAACAACAAGCCATGCAAGTTGGAAAACGATATACCGTTAGGCCTTGCTATTCCCAAGTAAAAGTTCTCCAAATGAAAAACTGACACGTATGCCAGTGAATTATGAGGTCACCTGCTCCCCCCTTGCAATGTGATAGGCCATCCTCGGCCATCAAATGAGGGAGCGACGTGTTGGACTGCCATAATAAAGAGTCAGAAAGGAACAACGTATACTGAGATGCCATGTTTACAAGAACAAGTGGATTACCAAATTCGAGGTATATCATAGAATCGCTTAATAAATAAGAGAATACCGTGATATGATGCGAGATTGGGAGGATAGGACAACTGACGTGTGCAAAAAGTTCAATGCAGTCGCGATCAACTTTTTCCGTCATGATTGATTATAATAGATTTCATGTATTAGCGGTTCGAAAGAATTATGTTCATAATCTCTTTTGACCCATTACAAAGGTATAAGAATGGATTCATAAGTGCTATTGGTGTGTAAAGAATGTGACCTCAATACCATCAATAGAGCTCTGTTTCCCACAGGTGTCCATAGCCTTGACAGAGTTGTTTATTTCACCCATGGAACCATGATCCTTTCTGTATGCGTAGGAAAGTACTGTGGAATGTCGAAATGGAGGCCATTATGCTGGCTTGGTAACAAGATAGATCATAATGCCATTCACTAGGAAGGAGTGAAAGGTGGGCAGGTCGGCTCGTGATGAGACCTCCTGTTACAAGGACTCTTTTTTTATTTTGCTAATGTGCCTCTTGGATCATATCCTTGGTTTGGTGGCCATAGTGGGAATGCCACTTCACTTTCTTCCTTATGATCATGGTAGGCTAGCTCCCAATGAGACCCCCTATCCTTCATTGACAAACCATGTTAGCAAACTATATAAACATTTTTCTTTTCATTACTTTTTATTCTTATAGAGGACTTTCTCTATTTATACACAAAGGGTGGTTCATCACTCCTTAAGAGTAGGGATGGTGGAAGAAGTCTTAACATCTCAATAGAAAAATATTCCCTTCATTCTTATTCTTAATAGTGATCAAAGAGGATTATGAGATTTTAGGAGGAACCATCATGATAAAGATAATCAACCATATCGGTATTAGTAGAACAATGACAGCAAGATAATAAATAGTTGTGTCCTTTCCTCTTTTCTCTTATCAATTCAAAGCAAATTTTTGTAAAGATAATGAATTTTTATGTAATTTGGTGATTTCAGTATCTTTTAGTTCTCATATTCATTGCATAAGTGTATAGTTGTGTTTCAGACGTGATCTGAATGATAGAACACACACACACACACAAAAAGAAAAAAATAAAACAAGTGCTATGTACAAAATCGCAAGCAAAAAGGAAGAAAAACTCTTAACTGTTGTGCACTAAGAAGAATATCAGCAAAGAAAACAAGCGCAAGCGAAATAATGCAAAAATTCTGTGTTTTTCGAAAAAGGAACAGCGGAAATCACAAGTGTTGTTCCTCCGCAAAAAGGAAAAGCAGAAAACAAAACACATTGTTTAGAACAAAAATGTTGTTCCTTCGGGAAAAGGAACAATAGAAAAGAAGAATGTTGTTCCTTCAGAAAAAGGAATAGTAGAACAAAAATGTGGCATTCCTTCGGGAAAAGGAACAGCAGAGATGAAAATGTTGTTCCTTCAAAAAAAGGAATAGCAGAAACAAGAATGTGCCATTCCTTTGGGAAAAGGAACAACAGAGGTGAAAATGTTGTTCCTTTGAAAAAAGGAATAGCAGAAACAAGAATGTGTCGTTCCTTCAGAAAAAGGAACAGAAGAAACAAAAATGTGTTGTTCCTTCGGGAAAAGGAACAACAGATATGAAAATTTTGTTCCTTCAGAAAAAGGAACAACAAAAAAATGCAAGTGTTGTTCCTTCCAAAAAGGAACAACAAAATGGCAGAAATGTTGTTCCATTTATAAGGAACAACAGAAAATGAAAATGTTGTTCCTTTGAGAAAAGGAACAACAAAAAAAATACAAGTGTTGTTCCTTCCGAAGAGGAACAACAAAATGGAAGAAATGATGTTCCTTTTAAAAGGAACAGCAGTAGTGCAAATGTGTTGTTCCTTTTTAAAAAAGGAACAACAGAATGGTGAAATGTTGTTCCTTGCGAAAGGAACAACAAAGTGCAGAAGTGTCGTTCCTTGAAAAAGGAACAACAAAATGGTGAAAATGTTGTTCCTTTTGAAAGGAACAGCAAAGTGCAAATGTTATACAACTGCAAGAAAATATATACAAAAAAACAATTATGTACAGTGTGTAAAAGTAGTCAAATTACTTAACCAAAGGTGAGGGAGATTTCTCTTCCTCAACCAGAATCTACATGTCAGAGTCTTCATGGAGTTGTTGGTGGAAGGATTCCCGAGTAAGTGGTTTGCGGTATAATAGAACTCGGTGGTCGTTTACCTTAAAGGTATGTCGAGATCCATCAATGGTGGTTAGATTAATGGTGCCATTATCATGTACCTTCTAGATTTCGTATGGTCCCAACCAGCGAGTTTGAAGTTTCCCGAGGAAATCCTGGAACCTAGAGTCATATAGGAGTGCCCAATATCCTTCGCGAAAGAATTTCTTTTTAATGAGGGCTTCATGCTATTTGGCTCGTTGTTGTTGTATTAACGTAGTATGTTGAAGGGCAGAGAGCCTGATTTCATCTAGCTCATTGATCTGTTGTAATCTATTAGTCTGAGCCTCGTCTAAATCTAGACCAACCTCTTGTGCTGTTCGTAATGTCTATATTTCAAACTCTATCGGAAAGATGGGTTCCTCTCCAAAGTCTAGCTGATATGGTGAAAAACTAGTAGTACTTCTCCATGTTGTTCTGTATGCCCACAATTCTTTTGGCAGTCTTGCAGCCCAAACACGTTTGTGTGACGCAATGGTTTTTGTCAGTATTGCTTCTGTTATTTTGTTTGTGCTTTCTACTTTACCATTTGCCTGTGGGTGGTATGTGTTAGTGTCAGCCTTTGCAACCTTCCTCCAGTGATCAAACATGCTCTTACAAAGTGATTTTAAAGTGTCGAGGTCAAATTTTATCATTTCAGTGAGTCTTCAAGTAAAATTTGGTGACTATGCATTAGATCTAGGGTTTGCTTTTACTCCTGTCAAAGATGTCTAAATGTCAGTCCATGTCACTGTTCAGCTGAGTGTACCATTGTTCAGAGGGTTTTCATTATCATGTCAAGTTCCCCTGGGTCATTTTACACCTTGTTCATGCTTTAGTTGCGCCTAGGTACGGTCATTGCCCTCTCCTAGGGTTTTGAAGGCAATTTCTCTTGGACGGTCAAATCATCAGCAAAACTTGTATCCTGATGTTCATACACCTTCCCCTATCCTTAAAGTACCTTATCAAACACTTCCCATCACTGAGATCCCCCAAAATTCTCATTTTCGCACAAACCCTAGTTTCTTGCTACAACCTGGCAATTTTCTAGGTTGGACCTATGTTTTTCCTTTTTGGACCCCTTCCCCTCACTCAATATTTGAAATTCCACTTTCCCCTACTTCTTGACATTCCTCCCTACTTCCAAGAATTTTCCCAAGAATTTAGAAGCCACTTATCCCCTTCATTTCGCTTCATTTTGACAAATCTCTTGGTCCACACATCGAGATAGGTTTTACTCCAATGATGTTTCTGAGCAAGAAAAGATGAATTTTGGAAAATTGAGAGAGGTTTTTGTCCAAAACATTCCTGGGAAGAATAACCTCCTTCACTTTTTACATAGGTGTCATGGTTTTAGAGAAAAGTCAAACATATAGTCGCCTCGGGAGAACTGATGCACCTCTGAAGTGACCTTGGGAAAATCAAGTTTTTTCCTAGCTTGGTTAGCCAAATTACTTTATTGATGCATCAAATGATAACTAGACACAAAGATATTTCCAACGAGCTATCATGAGCTCAATTTGGAGTTGAGGAAGGCATTCAAACGTTGACTGTAACAGCACTCTGCCTTTAGGCAGCCTCATTTGGCACATTTTGACCAATCTTGGGATATTTGAATTTTAACATGGAAACTGAACTTCAAATTGAAATTTTCTGGTTGGGTTGGAAAGTAGACTCAAATACCTTTCCGGAAAGCTATCTCTCACCCAATTTTGACATCGGGAAGGCCTCCAAAAGTCACCTGGAAAAGAGCACGACGCACATAGAGAGCGCGGCGCACTGGGAGAAATTTTCCAGTGTAAATTTACACTGGCGCGGCGCACATGGAAGGTGCGGCGCATAGAGATGCCAAGGCTGACTTTGCTCAGAATTTGCAACCAATTTCCTTCAATCCCTTGAATTTTCCAGGTGGGGTCAATCTCCCAGTGTTTCATCCATTTTTATGTTAGTATGATGATAGTTCATGGCGGCTTATGGTTGCACAAAAACTCTTAAACCCTACCACATAAAAACACCAAAGCCATTGTTGCTAGGGTTGAAAAATTGTGGTGTTGATGCCAAGGCTCCTCTTTCACCTCTCATATTTTCCCTCCGCTCCATTTTTCCTATCCTCCCTTTCTCATTTTTCCTATTATCCCTACCCTAAAACACTACCAAACCCTATTCTCTTTCCCCTCCTCTTATTTGTCAAATATACACCCCAAAACCCTACCTTATCAAGACCCCAAAACCCTACCCTATCAAATCCCCAAACCCTCCTATATATTCCTAAACAAACTTCTCCCCATAACCCCTATTCCCATAACATTACTCCCCTCCTAATACTCCCTTTTGTTTCATTGTTCCCCTTGGTGGCAGATATCACAAACAACAGCCAGCTTCACCATCATCAAAGGGCAGCCTAAGTACAGTATATAAACAGCAGCCATGGCATCTGAGGGTTCATTAGAGTATGAAGTGGAAACTCACAGTGATACAGCTTCAGGAGAACAGGCTCCCAGGAGACATCACAGGAGTGGCAAACATGTTAGGGATGAGCCAAACACCCTCACTGAATTGCAGGCATGCCCTTTTGCTATGTCATGTTTCCAGCACCTAGCATGTTTTGAATTTTTTCAAAGGGTGGCTAATGTCAGCTTTCATCATGAGTTGGCATGTCTTTTTGTGCTTCATCTACATGGAGGTCAATATATCTTGGCCGAGGTCACCTTCACATTGACACCCGAAACTATCTCAGTGGCAACAGGCATACCAAGTGTTGGAGAACAGTGGCATAAGAAGAAGAAGGTGGATAGGCAATACTATGAGCCTTACATTAAGGCCAGATTCTTGAGTCAACTCACAAGAGTCTTTCTATTCAGATATTTGAAAGATGAGTATGCACCGCCCATGAAATTGATCATGAAGTACTTCAGTTGTGAGGGGAAGTTCTCTCGCCTATATGCCTATCACATTAGGTTGCTCATGCACTTTACTAGGGTGCGGATGATGAACCTCCCATTTTTCATTTGCAGGAACATAGAGAGGATGAACAATTTCATGCAGCATAAGACCCCTCAGCAAAAGCTTAACAGTGTTTATCACTTTGCTCTTATCCAGATTTTGGTGGATCATCAGTTGGGATTGCAGGGCATTGCTTGGGAGGACTTCATCTACCGTGACTTCTTCAACACTCCACAGGTAATATCAGAGGCAGAGCATGTGATAGGTGGTCCTTCTCATCAGTATGAGCGCCATGAGACCGCTACTATGCCAGTATTCATCACCTATCAGAGAGGCAGTAGACATTTGTTTACAGCGGCAAAGAGAGTGTTATCTCCACCTGGGTGGAAGGGGCCTCGCTTCCTACATCGACGACACAGGAACAGGACAGAGGTAAGGAGCCCATGCATGATGAGGGGCCTTCAGGTGAGCCATCAGGTGAATGCGAGACAGAATTCGTTCTCCTTCATGATGATGAGACAGATACAGAACCTACAAATGCAGAGCTTAAAGAGATCATCCAGGAGCAGCAATCAGTGGTTGAGGCCTTATCCCTTGACTTGGAGAGGGCTAAGTGGAACATGAAATACCTGGAGTAGAGAAACAAGTATCTTGAGGATTAGCAGGCGATTATGGAGCTACAAAACATTCGTGAGCATCACCAAGCTGCACAAAGAAGAAGAGTTGAGCTCACGTCATTGGAGCAAGAGATCAATGAGGACCGGGAGGCCCATCTCGAGAGCATTAACATGCACTTGGAGAGGCTGCTGGACAAAGCTGACAAGGACCATGCCTTACTGAGACACACAGATTTCCATTATAGGGCACGAAACATGAGTGCAAGGGCCCAGATAAAGAGCTTGAAGGAAAAATTGAGCAAAGCAACAAAAGAGGCAAAAGAGCAAGATCGGCTTCGAACCTTGGCTGAAGCTTCTTTGGCACAACATATCACTTCATAGAGAACCTCCAGCCCAAATTCCAAGAAATTTGGGGAAATTTTGGGCACATGACAAATTTTTGGGCAAAACACAGGTTTTTTCTCCCAGTGGCGCGGCGCCAAAAATTAGGAGCTCCAAATGAAGAATGGTTTGCATTTTTGGATTCATCATGAAAAATCACGACTACTGGTGCTTGGAAAAGAAATTTGGGCAAGATCTGAGTCTCCATGAGGTCAAAAACACCCAAAAAGTGACCTCTCTGCCCTATTTTGACACACAGGAAGCAGTCTTGGGAGAATGAAGATTTGGAGGGGCAAATGAGCACCAAATTCAGAAATTCCACTTGGGTTAGAAAGTAGATAGGACAGGTTTTCAAACAAGCAAACTTGAGCACATTTTGGACTCCTACAAGTGCCTCAAAATAGACTCCAAAATGGCGCGGTGCATATAGGAAAAAATCCCAATTTTACCTCCATTTCGTGAAATTTCAATTCGCGACTTCTCGAAGTGGGCCTGCTCATCTAAATTTTAGTTTTTTGGCACCTAAGGCGGAATTTAAAGTATTTTCTCTCCATATTGGCTTCTATCCAAGTGGCAAAGGAAGGCAAACGGTCACCCAAGACATTTGTCATGTTTGTAACACTGCACCTGTAGCTGATGGTTGGCTCTTCACCTCCATTTTGTAATGATTTGAGTAACTCCCCAACCCTTGGGCATTCTATCTCTTCATAGCACATTCTATATATTTTATGCAAACTGTTTGCAAAGGGTTGGTTGGCTTGTAATTTCTGGGAGACTGTGGGAGAGAAACTCAGTTCTTCATTGTATATTTTGACAGAGGATTAATGAAAGGCAGTGGCTCTGTTTCATGAGATTCATGTAGTTTTGAGTGTAGCAAATGTGTCTCTTATGTTTCATATGTATTTCGTAATGTTTCACAGTTCATTTCATATTCATTTCCAGTGAAATTTTCTAAGTTAGATAAGGTAGAATTCATTTTTATTGCTCTGCCTGTGGGAAAATTTCATGTTCAGTGTTATTCTTCTATTGAAAAGGATTCATGTACTTATGCCCTTTTCACCCTCGTAAGCAATTCCTCCATTCCGCATTATTTCAAACTAAATTACTAGACTTTCCGCCTGTCTTGCCTCACAAAGTAATCTGTGCCTTTGTATTAAATTCTCTGCTCATTGCTGTCCGTTGGTCCCATACCATCCCAAAAACTCAGTCATTCATAAAAAAGTGCTTCTTGTATCCATATTTACTTACTAGCCTACGATAAATATTTCACTGTTAGTCATCTCAGACCATTCCGTTTACTTATTCGCTGAGCATGACTCAGAGAGAGCCCTCTCCTGTTCTGGTAGGTCTAGCTACTAGACTGAGCGTGGTTTGTGGTTACCTTGAATTTTTCCTTCCTTCAACCTAAGGCAGATTTAGGTGCTAACATAGTGGCGACTCTGCTGGGGAAGAAAATGGTTTGCTTGAAGATTGTTTTGCCCCAGTACATATCTCAAGTTCAAAGCTGATTGTTGATGGTGAACAACGATCAGACATAAGAAGACGGCTGAAATCATTCACCTGGCGACTCCATTCACTGAAGAATCCAACAATCAATCCTTCATGGTGACTCCACTGCAGAGAGATCAGTAGCTTTGAGATTTTCAAGATGGAACAGATAGCAAGAAGATACACTCCCATGAGCCGAGTTCACATCCCAGGTTTTCCAAATAAAATTCCAAAGGTAGATTGGTCAAGGAATCTGCCTACGTTTAAAGATGATGGTAAGAAGGACGCTGCTTTACATCTAGTTCGATTTCACATGAATATTCACAAGTTGAAGGTTGATTTTCTTGAAGATTGCTTGATGAAGATATTCCTGGCCACTCTGGAAGGTGAAGCCCAATCTTGGTATGAAGGTTTGCGGCCTGCTTGTATTTACTGTTTAAAGGATTTTCATGCCCTGTTCATTGAAAGATATCAAGAATCTTATCCATCATTAAATCTAGTTCATGACTGTTGCAAACATGCTTCTACTTTTATTGAAGCCTTGAAAAATACTATGAGGATGATAATTTTATGGATGACGAGATCATGGAAGCCTTGTACGAGAATCCATTTCAGCAACATGAAGAGAAACTAGAGGAGTCCCATCAAGATGCTCAGGAAACGTTGTAGTAGAATCAAGATCTCTGTATGGTGGAAAATGAAGGAATTTTGCATCTTGACAGTCAACATGAATTACATGAAATAGCTCAGCAGGTTGAAGAGTTCCATATGGCTAAAAGTGATGAAAGAAAAACTGTCAGTTCAGATCTGTCCATAGAAGAAGACAGCATGCAAGGATGTCCAGTTCGAATTCCAGAATGTGATAATGTCAAGTCACCCATTTCAGATTCAGATTCAGATTGTGATGACCAAGAGAACGTTGTACTAAGTCCCATGAAAGAGAACTCTGCTGTTGAAATCATCTGGGATGAAGAAGACAGAGTTTTGGATCCAAATGTTCTCATGTCATCAGAACACACTCTTCATGAAGAGGCAATCCAGTCAGCTCATGAAAAGCAAGATGAGATCTTTGTTCAAGTAAGTGAAAAAGTTTCCTTGAATGAATCATTGGTAGATGATATGAATGTTAGTGTTGGGTGTCGAGAATCATCTGAAGTTGCTTTTCTCATGATTGATGAATGTGATGAATGTAATGAGAATCTGGCTGTCATATTATATGAAGATGATCAAAACTATATTCAAACTTCAGCAGACCAGACCAGTCAGGATTCCCCTTCAGACTCTTCCTCATATGTCTCATGTTTTGAAATGTTCTTTGAAGAGGAAATCTGCTCATCTATTTGTTCAAAATTTTTTGAAGACCAGGAGCATACTCTTATTTATGAAGAAAGACCAAAATCAAGAGAAAAAGATACCTTGTTTTTTCAGTAGGAGGCAAGACTTCATGTTTTTCAGGATCCAATGGCAGATTTTTTGCAGTTAGCAGTGAAGGTGATTATTGCAGTATTCAGTGATGAGGGGGATCATGGTCAATTATGTTTTTGGAGGCCCAGTTACCAGTATCTGTTGTTGACCAGAAGATCTGATCCGGAGAATCAATCAAGGAGGCATATACTTTATTGGTTACATTGGAAGACACATTACACATGATTGTACATATTGCATTAGTATGCAGGTGGCTGTCATCATGATTTGAAACCCTCGAATCTTGATGGATTGCTGCCATTGAATAAGTTTTGTCAGTTCTTGTTTTAGTTAAGTCAGTCATGAGTCATTTCCTTTTGCATTAAGTCAATTTTTCAGTCATGTTGGTTTCATAATTAAGTTGGTTTAAATCAAGTCTCAGCCAATAAATGAGTCAAATTCTTTTGTTGTTTGTTGAAATAATGACTCCATAGCCCAATGGACGAAGGCACTGTCTAGCTCTTCCAGAGATCTGTAGTTCTTGGCACCGCCAAGGAGCTACCATCCCCCGTTGGAGCCAATGTTAGTGTCAGTATTTGCAGCCTTCCTCCAGTGATCAAACATGCTCCTACAAAGTGATTTTAAAGTGTCGAGGTCAAATTTTATCATTTCAGTGAGTCTTCAAGTAAAATTTGGTCACTATGCATTAGATCTAGGGTTTGCTTTTACTCCTGTCACAGTTGTCCAAATGTCAATCCATGTCACTGTTCAGCTGAGTGTACCATCGTTCAGAGGGTTGTCATTATCATGTTAAGTTCCCCTAGGTCATTTTACACCTTGTTCATGCTTCAGTTGTGCCTAGGTAAGGTCATTGCCCTCTCCTAGGGTTTTGAAGGCAATTTATTTTGGACAGTCAAATCATCGGTAAAACTTGTATCCTGAGGTTCATACACCTTCCCCTATCCTTAAAGTACCTTATCAAACACTTCCTATCACTGAGATCCCTCAAATTCCTCATTTTCGCACAAACCCTAGTTTCTTGCTACAACTTGGCAATTTTCTAGGTCGGACCTGTGTTTTGCCTTTTTGGACCCCTTCCCCTCACTCAATATTTGAAATTCCACTTTCCCCTACTTCTTGACATCCCTCCCTACTTCCAAGAATTTTCCCAAGAATTTAGAAGCCACATAACCCCTTCATTTCGCTTCATTTCGACAAATCTCTTGTTCCACACTTCGGGATAGGTTTTACTCCAATGATGTTTCTGAGCAAGAAAAGATGCATTTTAGAAAACTGAGAGAGGTTTTTGTCCAAAAAATTCCAAGGAAGAATAACGTCCTTCACTTTTTACACAGGTGTCATGGTTTTAGAGAAAAGTCAAAACTATAGTCGCCTCGGGAGAATTGATGCACCTCTGAAGTGACCTTGGGAAAATCAAGTTTTATCCTAGCTTGGTTATCCAAATGACTTTCGTGATGAGTCAAATGATAATTAGACACAAATATATTTCCAATGAGCTATCATGAGCTCAATTTGGAGTTGAGGAAGGCATTCAAAAGTTGACTGTAACAGCACTCTGCCTTTAAGCAGCCTCATTTGGCACATTTTGACCAATCTTGGGATATTTGATTTTTGACAAGGAAAATGAACTCCAAATTGAAAAATTCCACTTGGGTTGGAAATTAGACTCAAATACCTTTCCAACGAGATATCTTAAACCCAATTTGGAGACCAGGAATGCCTCCAAACGTCACCTAGAAAAGGGCGCGATGCACATAGAGAGCACGGCGCACTGGGAGAAATTTTCCAGTGTAAATTTACACTGGCGCGGCGCACATGGAAGGCGCGGCGCATAGAGCTGCCAAGGCTGATTTTGCTCAAACTTTGCAACCAATTGCCTTCAATACCTTTAATTTTCCAGGTGGGGTCAATCTCTCAGTGTTTCATCCATTTTTATGTTAGTATGATGATAGTTCATGGCGACATATGGTTGCACAAAAACTCTTAAACCTTACCACCTAAAAACACCAAAGCCATTGTTGCTAGGGTTGCAAAATTTTGGTGTTGATTGCAAGGCTCCTCTTTCACCTCTCATCTTTTCCCTCCTCTCCATTTTTCCCTATCCTCCCTTTCTCATTTTTCCTATTATTCCTACCATAAAACACTATCAAACCCTATTCTCTTTCCCCTCCTCTTATTTGTCAAATATACACCCCAAAACGCTACCTTATCAAGACCCCAAAACCCTACCCTATAAAATCCCCAAACCCTCCTATATATCTATAAACAAACTTCTCCCCATAACCCCTATTCCCATCACATTACTCCCCTCCTAATACTCCCTTTTGTTTCATTGTTCCCCTTGGTGGCAGATATAAAAAACAACACCCAACTTCACCATCATCAAAGGGCAGCCTAAGTACAGTATATGAATAGCAGCCATGGCATCTGAGGGTTCATCAGAGTATGAGGTGGCAACTCACAACGATACAGCTTTAGGAGAACAGGCTCCCAGGAGACATCACAGGAGGGGCAAACATGTTAGGGATGAGCCAAACACCCTCACTGAATTACAGGCATGCCCTTTTTCTATGTCATGTTTCCAGCACCTAGAATGTTTTGAATTTTGTCAAGGGGTGGCTAATGTTAGAGTTCATCATGAGTTGGTCCGTATTTTTGTGCTTCATCTACATGGAGGTCAGTCTATCTTGGCCGGGGTCACCTTCACATTGACACCCGAAACTATCTCAGTGGCAACATGCATACCAAATGTTGGAGAACAGTGGCATAAGAAGAAGAAGGTGGATAGGCAATACTATGAGCCTTACATTAAGGCCAGATTCTTGAGTCAGCGCACAAGAGTCCTTCCATTCAGATATTTGAAAGATGAGTATGCACCACTCATGAAATTGATCATGAAGTACTTCAGTCGTGAGGGGAGGTTCTCTCGCCTATATGCCTATCACATCAGGTTGTTCATGCACTTTACCAGGGTGCGGATGATGAACCTTCCATTTTTCATTTGCAGGAACATAGAGAGGATGAACAATTTCATGCAGCATAAGACCGCTCAGCAGCAGCTTAACAGTGTTTATCACTTTGCTCTTATCCAGATTTTGGTGGATCATCACTTGGGATTGTAGGGAATTGCTTGGGAGGACTTCATCTCCTATGACTTCTTCAACACTCCACAGGTAGTATCAGAGGCAGAGCACGAGATAGGTGGTCCTTCTCATCAGTATGAGCACCATGAGACCGCTACTATGCCAGTATTCATCACCTATCAAAGAGACAGTAGACATTTGTTTGTAGCGGCAAAGCAAGTGTTATCTCCACCCGGGGTGGAAGGGGCCTCGCTTCCTACATCGACGACACAAGAACAGGAGAGAGGTAAGGAGCCCTTGCATGATGAGGGGCCTTTAGGTGAGCCATCAGGTGAATGCGAGACAGAATTCGTTCTCCTTCATGATGATGAGACAGATACAGAACCTACAAATGCAGAGCTTAGAGAGATCATCCAGGAGCAGCAATCAGTGATTGAGGCCTTATCCCTTGACTTGGAGAGGGCTAAGTTGAACATGAAATACCTGGAGTAGAGAAACAAGCAGCTTGAGGATTAGCAGGTGATTATGGAGCTACAAAACATTCGTGAGCATCGCCAAGCTGCACAAAGAAGAAGAGTTGAGCTCACGTCATTGGAGCAAGAGATCAATGAGGACCAGGAGGCCCATCTCGAGAGCATTAGAATGCACTTGGAGAGGTTGTTGGACAAATCCGATAAGGACCATGCCTTACTAAGACACATGGCTTTCCATTACAGGGCACGAAACATGAGTGCAATTGCCCGGATAAAGAGCTTGAAGGCAAAATTGAGCAAAGAAACAAAAGAGGAAAAAGAGGCAAAAGAGCAAGATCAGCTTCGAATCTTGGCTAAAGCTTCTTTGGCACAACATAGAACTTCATATAGAACCTCTAGCCCAAATTCCAAGAAATTTGGGGAAATTTTGGGCACTTGACAAATTTTTGGGCAAAACACAGGTTTTTTCCAGTGGCGCGGCACTAAAAATTGGGAGCTCCAAATGAAGAATGGTTTGCAGTTTTGGATTCAGCATGCAAAATCACGACTATTGGTGCTTGGAGAAGAAATTTGTGCAAGATCTGAGTCTACAGGATAGGGGTCAGATGTTTTGGTAATTTGCCTACTGCTAAATAATTTGCAACATCAACGTACCAAGGTGTTTTAACAGTGATAGCGAACAAATGTTCATTTGGGATTGATCCTCGACCGTTTTTGTATCCACTGGTTTTGGCATTCGCTAGAGAAAATCAGCTACATGATTTTCTTTTCCCGGTCGGTCCTTTATTGTGATATCGAATTCCTTCAATAAAATTATCCATCTAGTTACTCTACCATTTGTGATTGGTTTATTTGCTAAATATTTTATGGCAGAGTGATCTGTATATAAAATGACAGGATATCCAGTGATATAATGTTTAAATTTATTTATGGCATGTATTACAGCTAAAAATTCCTTTTCAGTCACAGTATAGTTCAATTCAGAAGGTGACAAATTTTTTCTAATATAATAAATTGCATATGGTTTTTTTGCTTCTTCCTGCCCAAGGACTGCTCCAATAGTTGTGTCTGAAGCATCTGATGAAATTTGAAATGGCAGGTCCCAATTTGGTCCTCGGAGTACCGGGGCTGTTGACACAAGTTTTTTTAGATTCTCGAAAGCTTGGTCGCATTTTTTTGTCCAAACAATGTCAACATTCCCTGTTAGTGCATATAAAGGTGCAGCAATATGAGAAAAATGTTCTATAAATCTTCTATAATAGCCAGAGAATCCAAGAAAACTGCATACCTCTGTTTGAGTGGTAGGAGTAGGTATTAACAAAATTATTTGAATTTTGGCTGGATCTACTTGTATTCCAGTTGGTGAAATATAATGGCCTAGAATAAGTCATTCAGTCATCATCATATAGAATTTTTCATGGCTAAGACAGATCTTGGTGGCAATGCATCACTGCAACACTTTTTCTAGTGTGTCCAATGCTGGGTCGAAATCATCCCCGTATGGTGTAAAATCATCCATGTATACTTTGAGCCCTTCATTTATTAAATATGAAAAGATGCTAAGGATAGCCCTTTGAAATTTGGCAGGGCATTGCATAGGCCAAAAGGTAAAACTATATAGGCAAATGTTCCCCAAGGACAAGTAAAAGTGGTTTTGTCTTGGTCTTCAGGGGAAATCTGAATCTGATTGTATCTACTGAAGTCGTCTAAGAAAGAAAATAATTTATTTCCTACCAAAGTATCTAATACTTGGTCAATGAATGGAAGGGGAAAGTGGTATTTTTGTGTTGCTTTATTTATCTCTCTATAATCCACACAAATCCTCCACTTTTCATTCTTCTTTGGCACCACAACAAGTGGAGAGACCCATTTACTATCAGAGATAGGGTAGATGAAGTTCACATCTAAAAGTTTTTGAAGTTCAGCTTTTGCAATGTATTTTAGATGAGGGTTAAGTCTCCTTTGTGGTTGGCGAACTAGTATTGCATCCTTCTCTATGTAAATGTGGTGTGTACATAACTAGGGATCAATTCCTTTCATGTCTGGGTAGTCCCATGCAAATGCTTCTTTGTATTTCCTTAGTAGCTAGATTAGCTTGTATTCTTGTTTAGAAGTCAGGTTGGCATTGATGTTTAAAGTCTTTCCTGGCTCTATTTCTACAATTTTGCTATTTGAGACAGAGGTAGTAGGTATTGCTTGGTCGTGAGTATCTTTAAGAGGATCTTCTTCTAGTTCATTATCAAATGTTGCTTTTATCATGTGACATTGTATGTGGGATCTGGATTTATTCTGGCTAAGAAAGTTGTTAATGACATCATCCTCTATTTCGTCTTTGAAATCGAGGGCATCTTCTATGGTTAATGGGGATCTAATGTTTTCGGTGAGGTATGATACAAGATGCTTGTTGGTTTTCATTATTGTAACACTTGGCTGGGCTGGTGAATATAAAGCTAGATTTTTTATATTGGCTCCTCTAGTTATGGTCATACTGCCTTGTCAGCAGCTAATATAAGCATCAGTGGTTGCAAGCCAAGGTCTGCCTAAAATCAATGGATGTCCATCGATTCGGTTTTTGGGGTTTATTATCAGAAAGTCGACAGGATACTTCCAAGAATCAACGGATACCATGACATCATGTAATGTGCCCTCTAGCCTAACCACGGATCGGTCAGCCAGTTCTAATAAAGTAGAAGTCAGTTCTATTGATGTAATGCCCAGTTTTTGACAAGTGGTGGTTGTTAAGATATTGATTGCATCTCCTAGATCAACTAAGGCATTTGAGAAGGTTTGTCCATTGATTTGTACTGTTACTATTGGATTTCCTGGGTCTTCATATTTAATGGGTGTTTCTTTTCCTGATAATAGATCATATAGAGTACCAACTACTTGGACTGTTCGGTTATTTGTTATTCTCCTCCTTGGATTTTTTATATATAGCTCTTTAATGGTCTTTGCATATATTGGGATGTCTTGGATATCTTGGAGGAGTGGAATTTTTATGTACAGATTTTTAAGTTCTCCCAAAATGTTGAAATCAGGATGTTGTAGAGGTCAAGGTATAGTTAATCACTTTAGGAATGGAGGGGAAGATGTGATTACTTGATTATGAGTTTGTTGTCTGATCACATCCTCTTCTTGTAGTGGTCATTCTATAGGTAACTAATTTTCAACTTGAATGGTTTTATCTCCCTCTGGTTCGATGATGCACCTAGATCTTAATTGGATATCATTACACTCCCTTAGATCGGTTCCTATCTCTGGTGTTTCAATTATTTGAATAGATTGGACCGATCTGTTATTTGAATTAGGGTTGGGTTGGGCTGGGAGTTGCTAATTAGGCTGGGTGTTTTGTTGTAATGCTAGCAGTGTAGGTTGAGGGAGCGGAATGGTTCCTACTGCCTGATTCATCTGTCTTTGCTAGTTTGTCTGCCAGACTTGACTCTGTGAAGTAGGAGGAGACCATTGTGTAGGATATACATTGTTTTGCCAATATGGTGGGGTATAGGGAAACTTTGTCCAATTGGGTTGGCTTGCTTGATTCGACCATGGTGATGATGAAGGAAATGGTTGTTGTGACTAATTTGAGAATGGAGGTTGATTTTGCCACATTGTATTATATTGTTGAACATGATATTGTGGAGGCTCAAAAGAAGAAGCTGGGTCTGGGAACATACCTGATTGTCACGACTGCCATTGACGGCGCTGATTGAATAGGTACACCGGTTCTAACTCTTCTTCTACTTCCTTATATACTGCCTTCAATCCAGGAAGTGAGGGACAACTCTCTGTAGAATGGTCTTTTGTACAAATGGTGCAAACTTGGACTGCATCTAATGGACACTCCTTGTGGCTGTGTTTCTTTCTGCATCTGGGACAAAATATTGCCAAATTTTGTTCTTCTTCTGCTTTCTTTTGTTTGGTCTGCATAATATCAAGTTTTGTTGTCAGTGTCCCCAATATGTCAGTTTTAAAATTTTCTAATAAATTTCCAATTTCTGCGTGAGTTACTCCCTCTACAGAGATCTTGTCTCTTGTAAACCTGTCATGTTCCGCTGGTTTTAGTATTCTGCTACCTCTCAAGCTCCTGATACATAAATCAATAATGTCAGCAAAATTTTCTTGATAAATATCTCCTTTTCCCATAATATTTAGTGTTTCAATCCATTGTTCCTTCATTCCTCTAATTAATGTTGTTTTTAATACATTATCAGGTAAGGGTAATGATGCATAAGGAGATCTTTGAAGATTATACTGAAAACGCTCAACATATTCTTCTAATGTTTCATTTGGTCTAGCTACCATCTGAAATATTTCATCTTTTAACTCTCTAGACCTGCAATAATATTGATATTTTTTTAGAAAAGACTCCTTCATTTGATCCCAGTTATTTATAACACCACCACCCAATCCCATAAACCATCTTAAAGTAGCCCCTTTTAATGAAGAGGGGAAGAGTTTCAGTTTCTGGGGATCAGTGGTATAGTCATATCCCCTACACAACACACCAAATTCAAATAGGAATGCATCTGGATCTTCTGATGCAAGGCCATGGAATGTAGGGATATGTTGGAGAGGGATTGCTTTCATAGGTGCATTAGCTGTCGTATCCACAATGGGGTATTACAGTGTAGAGGTTTAGGTGTTTGGCTGGTTCTGGGCCATTTGGTCAAATAGATGCCAATAACTTTCTAGGATATCTAGGAGGGTATTCCTAGGCTGAGAAGGAACGACTTTAATAGGAATGGCCCTAACAACACTTCCTTTATCTGGGACGATGAGAGTGCCTAATGTCTGGGGAGATTCTGGTTCTTGAGGTTCTTCAACTTTGTTATAAACGATTTTTGCAGTACTTCCCTTGCCTGAGCTATTTAGTGGCTGAATTATCCCAAGAGGAGATCTTTGTTCTTCAGTTTCTCCTGTTTCTCCTCTTCCTTCACAAAGGTTGCTAAGGTTCCCTTCTTGCAATGATTTTGGGCTAGAATTCTCAATTTCTTGAAAATGTTGCTCTTCAGTGTGACTATGCACCTTAGCAAAGGCTACAGCTGATGATCCTACGACCTGAAGGGAACTAGTAGGTTGTCTAGAAGCAACTTTTCTAGGTCCTACTGAAGGTTGAGACTCTGCTTTCTTAAGGATTTCGTCTATAAAGGTCGATCGGCCAAGGGTCACCGACCCCTTAGCTTTATCAGGCTTGGGTAGAGGTTTAGGATTCTTTTCAGGCTTTTTCTGCTTAGTCATGCACACAAATCAAATGCTAATTTCTACCCAAAGAAAACAACAACAAATCTGCAGGAAAGCGGGCAGGGGAGCAGGGCTATTACATGCTCTGTACACAGGTTCTTACCTTCCATTTTTAAAACCTAGTTCTCTCCTACCAGGTTCTTACATCACTCTGGAAAAGAAACAAATGGCTACACTCTTCCCTGGCAACGGTACCAAAATGTTAAGCACTAAAGAGGGTTGTTTTTACCTCTATTTACCCCACATTAATTGTCAATCCAGGAACGATTTGTTATTTCAAAGAGTGTACTCATTTTGAGGTGGTCATTTGTCAGAGTAATGCTAGTAGTATAGTGCTCTTAGTACAAGAGTAAATGGATGCTTGGAATGAAACTTATTTGCAAAAATAAACCTAGAATTCAAATCATGCATTCAGAAAATTCATCAGTCAAGGGTACCGTAACAGTAACTCTTCCTTTTTTAAAATGATACAATCAAAAATGCACTCAAAGGAAGGATCGTCGAACTGGGAACTAGACAACGTATGTCGATGTTCACTATAGTCTCAGACCTTCTACACACCAAAGCAATGATAATCTTCAATTGACAGGAAATAGAACAACAACTATCTCTATTTAACTGGATTGAACATCAAACCCTTAATCTATGGAAATGAATGTAGCAAGAATTACAATCTACAGAAATTAAGTAACAACTTTCGAATTGAACAACAAATAGAAATGGAATAGCAGATTGTTAGAAATAAAGTATGGAACAACAACTCGGATCTGAATGTACAACGACTCAAGTTAAACACGCAACACACTTAACATCAAGGAGAACAGTAATCTGAGCTTTGATACGATACGCATGAATCACAGTTATAAAGTAACAGTAATTATAATGGAACAAGCGTTGTAACGAAACAACAATTCCGAATGAACAACAGTCACAATTTAAGAATAACTGATACGATAGTACCGATTTAGGAGCATATAGAGCAGTTAAACTATAATTGAACGGAAATTTGTAAGGAACAACAATGTTATATCAATTGTCAAAAGGAACAACAATGCGATACAAGGTTATAACATTAACATAGCATTCCTGTTACAAATAACAATAGTATTTAACCAAGTACATATAATAGAGCTGATATGTAAAATAGTAAAGCACATCAGATTACTGAATAGAGTAAATGAAAGAAATCAAACCACACATGAATTAGAAATATGATACAGGAGTGAGTGATCCTCCAGGGCCAGGCCCTTAGCCTCCAGGGACACATCGCTTGAAATTACTCCAGAATCAAAGATAGAACAGGAACTAGATTTATATTAAAACATCAAAACAGAGTCACAGTGGATTGATCTTCAACGAGAATTGATGATCAAAGTATAAAATACAAATAAAAGTTACATAAAATGACAATCAGTCCCCCTCGGGCTAGCAGTGTTGCCCCTTCTTATAATGACCGAATGGCGATACCAACAATACAGAGAATTGTTAAGATAGCGATCCCTCAAGATCAAAGGATCCTGAGGGATTTGCCAAGCTGTTAATTTGTAGTTATCCTTCTGTTCTATTGCGCCGATTAGAGATTTCCTTTCCTTTTTCTGGCTAATATGCTCCAATTTGGATCACCTTGTTTGAATGCGGTTCCCTACCGAAGGGACGGCAGTTAACTTGGTCTTGTTCTTTCTTTTGGGATGACGGTCTTCCGTTTTCTCCTTTTTCTGCATAGAAAAAGGTAATTATTAGCTATTTCATATCACATATAAATCTTCTAGATTCTATCATATTCTTGTGTCATATGCCTAGCTCATGATGTGAAAAGGTTGTGAGTTTTGAAGAAGAGATAACAAAGTAAATGAAAATAACATACCTTCTACAGTGCCCAACAATCACCAATAATGATTTATAATGATAGATAATGACTGTCACCATTTCATATGAGTAATGGTGACGGAGCATGGCCTTCGTCACCAAAAAATGAACGTCACCAAAGGTGGTGTCGCCAAAAGTATAGGTGTTGTAGTGACATTCAAAGTCCGTCACCAATAATGATTTATAATGATGGATAGCGACTATCACCATTTCATATGAGCAATGGTGATGGACCATAGCCTCTGTCACCAAAAACTAAACGTCACCAAAGGTGGCGTCGCCAAAAGTATAGGTGTTATGGTGACATTCAAAGTCCGTCACAAATATTGATTATAATGGCAGATAGTGACCGTCACCATTTCATATGAACAACATAGATTTACTGTGATGGATCTTTCATGGCCCTCACTATTGGTGCATATATATGGTGACGTTCGTTGATCGTCACCAAAAGCTACATAGAAAGAAGTATAGTGTTGTGGTGACATTCAAGGCCCGTCACTAATAATGACTATAATGATGGATAACGACCATCACCATTTCATATCAACAACAATGATTTATGGTTATGAACCTTTGAGGGTCGTCACTATTGATGCGTATATATGGTGGTGTTCGTTGACTGTTACCATTTCATATTTTGGTGAGGGTCTAAAAATGTCACCAAAGCTCATTGGTGATGGTCAAAAGAGCCTCCATCACCAAAAATTGGTCATCGCTATTCCATATGGATGTTAGGTCACGATGGAATCGAACCACCAACCTCCTGCTTATAAAGTAGGTGCTCTTCCATTGAGCTAGCACCCTTTAAAGAATTATACTTTTAAAAATTAGACCTTGAAGCTTCATAAATTGTAAATTCTACAACTTTCAATAAATTAAAGTCTCGGCAATATTTTACTAAACAAACAAAGCAACCTCGAAGCTGCAGGTCCCTACCTAATGGTTATGGAAGTTATGCAAAGTGTGTGGAGGGAAAAATAATTAGGTATAAGAGAATCAATTTGTTCAGTTGAATACTCAATTAGAAGTGAAACTCTAAAGACATTTATAATCTATAAATTTCCTATAACTAGCAAATGCACCAAATATTGCAAAGGAAATGTCATAAGTGGATAGCATATGGAAGAAGAACATTGATGAAGACATATGCAATATGTTATAGGTTGGGTCAAAGAAAAATCTCAATGTTGTTGTTTGGTGTTTAGATATCTGAATGATATCTAAACTTATGTGCAAATGTAACATGGATATCTAGAAACCATGAACGGCATATGATAATATCTATATATATATATATATATATATATATATATATATATATATATATATATATATATATATATATATATATATATATATATAGCATATGGAAGAAGAACATTGATGAAGACATATGCAATATGCTATAGGTTGGGTCAAAGAAAAATCTCAATGTTGTTGTTGTTTGGTGTTTAGATATCTGAATGATATCTAAACTTATGTGCAAATGTAACATGGATATCTAGAAACCATGAACGACATATATATATATATATATATATATATATATACCCTTTACATAAACCAACATGCAATATGGAATTTCACAAGTCCGCACTCAAAACATGACAACAACCAACAAATACAAGAAATTGACTTGGACAGAAAGTAATAGATACATCTTCATTCTTGAGCTGCTTCTATTTATTTGAATTTGACTTGTGACATTCTTTATCGGACAAGGAATCAAAATAATCACTATTATTAAATTCATCCAACACGGAATTTGGAGATCCCACTAACATCTGCATTTTTTTTGCCATGCTTGAAAACCATGGAGATCCATGTCGATAGTAGAATAAGATGTGTGTCTACTACTCAAGAACACATTCCTTATTAACCATTGTTACCTGACATAAACCAAAGAGACAAGGCAATATCAACATACAAAAAATAACCTATCGAAATATAATCATAACTTAGCTAAGAAGTCTAAAAGATGTTCTTAATTAATAAATTTTATATTTGGAAATTCTATTTCTTTAGATTTAAAAAATACTATTGTGCAACACTTCTGTCTATTTATCCAGGTAATTATATCATAGCATATGTCACACGGTAGAAATATACAGTGCCTAAAGTAAAAAGACAAATTTGCTCAAGAAAATAGATTTAGAAAAGAGATTTGAAAACCATATGTTTGTCATCAAAGATTTAATTAGTTTCACAACAAACTAGTTGGAGTTTGAAAATCAAAATCATTCATAGGAAACGAACAAGACAATGGCCAAAGTCGCTTTCATACAAATAAAGCTAGAGTCACTATTGTCATTGCAGATAACTAAAATTTGGGCAATGGTCTAACAATTAGATCTTATTTGTAGGGAAGACTCGTCAATGCCATCATTTCTTTTCCACTGTTTGTTGTGTCTCTAAATCCATATAAGATAGATTGTTATTCTCAAGTTCTACCTTTCAAGTGTTGATTTCTAGCTCACCCTTTAAAACACAATTCTACCACTCCATTTGATTTTGTTTTGTCAAGAGAATTGGTAGGACCTTTCCATCCTCTATTTACATCAATCAATAACCATCTATCAATGATATAAATAATAACAGATACACAACAAAGGCCAAATATGCACTTGTTGTATACCTATGTTCTAGGAATCATCTAACCTTACTAGTGCAAAGAGCTCACCTTGAAAAAATAACATCCACGTGGAATTTACATAAAAAAATTAAATCAGGCACTAAGTAAACGAATAAAAATATGAACATCCTTTTAATAAATAAAATCTTTGAATTAAAATAAAAGTGGCCTAGAATTGAATGTTATATCAACCATGTCAAGTAACTAACATCGGGTGAGAAATACAGGCCATGCATATTGGATTAGCGAAATAATTGATGTAATAAAGCTCAAAATCAAACAGATGACTTATAGCTAAGAAACACAAATAACTGACTTACAACTAAAACATGAGGTTGACTTTTCAACCCTGTTGTTAAATAACTCTTCTATATGTCACAGGCCATTAAAATTTTTCTCATACCAGGTGGAAGTGGTATTGTAACATTAACCTTTGATAGATTCTGTGTCCACGACTACTTCTCAAGATCCGCTCCATTACCAGCATTTGGGGCTAGATAAGATACATGCAAAAACCATCAACATGAAAATGAAATCTACATCCTTGTAAAAAAATGGGAGGAAAAAAAATCCACAAATTGAAACAGACTGTAGGATAACTCATTCCTACAACATGATTATCTTGTCATGAACAATAAAAAAATAAATTAGGAGAAATGTAATTTTTTCCACATTTTGAAAATCATTTCCTTTTGCATATTCTATGAGCAATTGATGAAAAAAGTTAGCTAAAGCTTGTCAACATCAAGATTATAGTAAAACATAAAGGAACCGCTCCAACACATATAATCCTAAACATAAGTATCTATACATATAAGTATTTATTGAGGACACTGTATTTTGTGAAAATATGGAAGTGAAATATTTAAAAAAACACAATTTATGGTACCACTGCCTTACGAAGTCCATTCATTCAAGTATTTACAAAGTCCATCCAGGAATTTCTTCAAAGTTCAAAGCTCAAACAATTGACATGTAGCCTAAAAAAACTTAGATTTGAAAAGGAGATAACTCAAAGATGTAGAGTATATATCTCACATTTATATATCCTAATTTCCAGACATTGAAATGACACTTTTTAGCATACTATTGTGAATTCAGCCCAAAAATGCTAGAAAAAAATATTGATGGTTATTTTTGTTAAAAATGGAAACTAGGGCCAAATTCTAGTTTGAACATCTCCTTTGGGGAATATAATTGGTGAATTGAATTCCTCTTTTCGAGAGGACCAAAATCGATCTAAAGATGTCAAATTTGGATAAGTAGAAGTGGAATTTTGAATTTATGTTTCTCTCATGTAAATTATTTAGGTCGGTCTCAACTATATGTCGGCTTAAGAAGATCAAAAGTCACATCCCCTCAAATCCATTGAATTGTATATATAGAATTATCTCTCATTTCGGACACATAAATCAAAAGAAAAATATATCTCTGCGGCAACGAAGATTAAGTAGGATAAATTTTGTTTATTGTTGGGACTGTTTTGGTTAGGGGTTTCTCATAACAGGTCTGATTTTGGAAGTAGTGCTTCGTTATGGTTAAGGACAATCTATATATGAATTGTGACTTGTTTCCTATGGGACTTCTTCCTGTAGTTTGGCCGGAGCTAGAAGATATTCTCACTGCTTGACCGTAGGCCTTGAATTACTTTCTCAGGAAGCTGAAAGACAACAGAAAGTTGTTGACCTTATATGATAGTATTCAGGTGCTTGTTGAGGATGACATGGAAACTTAAAAACAAGTTAGGACTACTAAAAATAATAGAGCCCTTGTAAGAAGAAAAAGGTTGCAATGTTTACAGAATTCCAGGGCTGGAGCAACATGCTTCAGAAGCCCTAATATAGAACCACAGAGATAATATCAACGGTGACCTTAATGTCGTCATAAACCAACTCCTTAAGCCAACAAAAGGGAGCATCATGTGAAATAAGGAAGGTCTGAGCAAAAAGGAGGATTTTTGGATAATTCAACTTAGAAAGAAATGGACTGTTGTTGCCCTAACCAGACCGATCTTGTACAACAATATGATTTTCCCTCTATGAACAACTACCTAGATTACAGGATTAAATGGATCTAAGAGAAGTGATACCTTATCTTCATATTGGCAAGTTATTTTATATCATTTTACTCTCTCTCTTTCTCTATTGAACATTTGATGATAATAATAAGAAGATTTGATCAAGGGTTTCCCCATCTTGGGGTTTTTCCTTGGCTTGAGCCATATTCTCATGTCTTTCTGTCTTGGCTTATCTTCTGCATCTATCATTTATGTCATTTTGTTAGTTACTGTTATATAATGTCTAATGTGATTGGTAAATGGATTAATGGGCATATGGTTGAATGAAGTATCTAACCTAAGCAAAGAACATGTTAACTGAAAATTAACATGATATCGGAGCTCAGGTGAGGACAAGCCCAAGCTTAAAGAGATTGCAATCACTAAAGAATTTCATTGATACCTCCAGCTCTCTATGGTAAATCAAGTCAGAGTTCAAATATGGGTTATTTCTCAAGGTCTTCTTCAAGCCCTAATCAGTAAACATAGGTACCAATCCCAAACACGGGTACCTATCCTAAAGATATTCAACTATCACAAGAAAAAGATGGAAGACAACAAGGTATGTTCATGTACTTTATAATAGTCCTACTCATCAAGCTTAAGATTGTATCATCATCATAAGCTTATGGAAAGATATTTTCTATGATCCCTAGAGGTAAGGTCAATCCTCTACAAATCTCTGTTTGAAATACTATTCTCATCTCTAGAGGACTAATCAAGTGTAGGAGATATCTATCTAAGATATATCGAAGACTTCAGATAACAAGTATAGGCTTACATTCATTCTATCATTAATTTTTAAGCTGAGATTCTTTCCTAAGAAGTTACAGTCCTGGACATCGATCAAGAGTACCAAATCCTAGACCAAAACATATTTCAGAAGGGTCCCGAAATCTAAAATTCCTCCATCAAATTCTGAGCATGATCACCATGATCATTGATTAGTATCAATTGTTCAGCACATATTCTCTCTATCAGTGCCTCTGGTTTTGGAAGGATATTTCACTTTGAAAATAGAAATTTTCTATGATAGGGTCAAGTCACTATGATGCCTTGCTTGAAGGATCAAATCATCGAACTTGCTGCAGGAATAAGGCCGAGGGATTGCGTAAGAGAAAAGTTAAAGAGGGAACATATTGATCTCAAGACACATATTATGGTTATGTTGGAGGTATCCCTAAGACAAGGTTATTGATAATCTAAGCACATGAAGGTTCAATTAGTCAACACTTGGCACTCGATGGTCATTTTACACAATATCTCGGCCTCCTTCAAGGTCATTGTTGCAATGAAATTATAGTATATTATTGTTGGTGAAAGCTGCAGTAACTATGCAGACTTGGTTATTATTATTTGTAAGGCTCATATCTGAACCCTGTGGCATATTGAACTTGCTCGCTGACTGAAGCATGATAACCTTGTCATTAACATAACTCTGTGGCCTCCTTGAGAGAGAACTGATTCATTATACCATCCTACAACTCGCAAGTTGATTGGCTATTAACTTTAGATATATGTGAGAATGAAAGTTTAAATAAGTCATCTTTGTCAAGATTCTAATAGAGGTAAACTATAGCAGCAAGACCAAGATGACTCTATCTGATGGAAAACAATAACACAAATGAGACTAAATGAACACAGTCCACATAAAAATGGTTTTAAAATTTTATTGTTGAATATCTTACAATTGTGATAATTATCATCAACACATGTATCTATTGTCCTTTGATAACACTACAATTTGATAACATAAAAGCAATACAGCTGAAACAAAAACAAAAAATTACTACATGTAGAATTGCTTTCCAAGACTCTCATCAGATTTGTAGTCATGCATTTGTGCATTATTGTTGTGACACTCACTATTTCCAAACTAAGGAAAACATGGACAAAGATAAAAATAACTTGGCAAAGTTGAAGGCTCTATTTTCCTTATTAACATCTTCCTTTGACAAGGATATTGGTCATCTATAGGTCTTTGGGCACTCAGCACTAGTTGTTAATTGGATGAATGCACAAGGTCAGATTCATGATACTTTCTTATCTCCCTTAGCTACTCAGATGAATCAGAACCTCTCATGTGTTCAAATAACTTAATAGGACAATGTATACTCTCTCAAAGGAAGGACTGCAGTTGTAGGAGAACTAAGTTCTGGAGAAGGAATTCATTGGTGGTCATTTATCTTATTTTAGAGAAAAGAATAATAGGTTCCACAACATGGAGACCTTCCTTTAGAGAATTCATATCAAACTACAGTTGTTTAACATTTTTAATTTGCGGTAAGTAGAGAAAGGTAATTTTATTGATGTCCAACAAATGACAAAAAAATATGCCAATGAGACTAGAATGTACAATCAATAATTATCAATCTGTAGGGATGTCCTGGGCTACCTTGAAAGCATAAAGAGGAACTTGTTTATTTTTGTTAGAGTGCACTCATGCCAAAGTTTTAATTCTAAATTTGGTTGCTCTTTATAGAAAACTTCCACACAAGTCTCCTTGAGATCCCACTTTTATCAATAAATGATACCCACATTTAGTGCAAAAACCACTAGTGGAGTTTTAAGGCCTCCTAGTCATTAGGGAAGTTTATTATTAGGATTTCTTGTGACAACCTATGTATTTTTCAAATTCCAATACACCATTTATAATTCTTATGTATTTTAGAAACTCCAATACAAAATGAATATTACTAGGAGTCATCAAGGCCAACAAATATATCTTCAACCATATAGTTGGCCTTGATGACTCCTAGTAATATTGTTGCCTTCACTAAATGTATATGTAAGATGAATTCTACTCACATCCAAACATATGCTTCTCAAAAATAGCTTGTGGGTTATTAAGGATCATTTAAGAGGTAATGTCCAAATCATGTAGGTTAATTTTGTGTGCAAGTGTTGTAAAATTTAAATATACCTGGCTTTGGTGTGCAATTCTCTATTTACATTTTCCTCAAGGCAAATAACATCATGTACCTCATGTGGAGTGCTCTATTTACTTTTTCCTACAGGTAGATAACATTGACTAGAAGTGGTGAGGTATACTCATCTGAACAATTTAAAAAAGCTATTTTTTTTACTGTCATGTCTTGAGGCTCCACTTCTCAACATACCACAAACACTTGAAACACTGTTGGTGGAAAGGCGTGACACCATGGCAAAGGTTGTACCACACCTGTTAATGAATTTGTATGAACCTAAAGCTTCTGGAATTCCTAGAAAATGTTTTTATTTATGTTGTTGCTTACACTTCCCTTTCTTCTTAGAACACTAAGAAGCATAGTGGCCATCCATACTCGAAGTTTCTACAATTCTTGCAAACTATTTTACTCTTATTGTTGCTTACCCTTCCCCTACTTCTCAAGATACTGAGAAGCATATTTTCCAGGCTTCTTGCACTTGCTATGGATCAAATTATTCTTCTGCTTGTTAGAAGAGATTAAATCTTCCTTATTCTTCTAACCCTTCACAAATCCTATTTTATTTCCTCCTTTCCTCGCCCTCCCAATGAGAGCTAGCTCTGGTACATCCTCATCACTAGTTGAAACCATCTCCAATCTCATTTCCTCCTCAATAAATGCATCCCACAAAATTTCAATTGAGGGTAGCTTCTCACAAGCACATACAAACTGTACAAAATGGTGCCAAGATGGACCAAAGCCATTCAAACTGATCAAAATTAGTCCATTCTCTTCTACCTTGTCATCAAGTGTAGCTCATTGATCTCTCAACTCTTGATCTTTATCAGATATATAACTACTGTAGTAGTGTTTCTCATGCAAGTAATGGACGATTTCTTCATTAAGAGCATTCTCCTAGACATGTTCTCACTCCAATACAATGTAATCAAGGTAATATGCATTTTCCTATCAATCATTTTCTCTACAATGAAAGGGGTTAGATGATTCTTCACCAAATCCAAAACTATTCATTCTAGTTTGACCAATTTCTAATCATGCTCAACCAACTCCTTGGTATCTATTGAAAGTAAAATATCCTTCTCCACGAGGTACCACAATTCAACCTCTTCCAAGAGATGTTGCATCCTGAACTATAATAGAGTTGGAAGTACCCTCCAACATGTGACAATCCTAAAGACCCTAACTACTTGTGATTACAACTCTTTAAACAAACATGAAAACATATCGAGAACTAAGAATCAAACTTGCAACCTCTTATAGGTGGAGGCCACCTTTCGCAAACATGCAAAATAACACTCCAATCCCTGGAGCAACTGGGACATCACACCCCATGGGCCACAACCTTTAACTAGTCGAAATCTGCTTCACTTGCTAAAACTCGGGCATCCCACCCTTGAAACCCTTTAACAACTCCCTCTAACAAGTTGCAATCCTATCCATGCACAACTTCCTATTAGTTTCAGTGAAAGTGCTCCGATACCATGTAATCCAGACAATAGTAAGTAAATTTTTCACTAAAAGAATATTCCTAAGATCCTAGGTAATTTAAAGCCCTTGATGGGTATACTAGAATCTACAAAAACACACTGCAGAAAAATAATAAGAGCATGTACACAAATCTGAACTCTTAAGCACATCTATCTTTTATTAAATGCAAAAAAAAAAGATACAATGCAATACCTCAAAACCAAAAGCTTTCTAACCAACACGGAAGTGTTCACTACATCTCCTTTATAGAATAGGAAGATGAGAAAAGATACAAAGTATCTGGTCACATGCATGAAGCACTCAAGGTGACTCAGTCAAATGCTAGCCCAAGTTTAATCATCTAGTGTACCCTTGTTGCATGGATAAGTGTGCCAAGTAAGTGCATCTCAACTGGAAGACAAACAGAAGCATGCATCCCCTTCCTTGAGAATTGTGCCCCCTACCTAGACTGGAACCTTATCATGCAAAAGCGCTCTGATTATATAGGGTTTTGTGCCCTCCAAATATTATATCATGCATGTAGAACTGAACTGAACTGAATCTAAACTACAAACTGAATTGAACTAAAGAAAAAATGGAATTGCTTAATCTTAAACAACATGCAAATTGAAATTAATTGAGGGTAGAAAAACTGGAAATATACCGTCTACTCTCTTACATAACAACACCTCCCTCATACTATAATGTGCATAGGAACCATGACAAACTGTTGCCATTATTACTGTTGTATGGACCTGCAAAAAGTACACCCTTACTACTGTTGTACCTGCCAATTAAGTTCACCCTAGTATTGTGGAGAAAACTGTCAGAGTTAAACAAGATAGAAAATCTAACAAAGGATATGAACCAGCTAAACAAAAAAATATTACCACAGTGATAAATTGAATCCTTAAAAGAGTGACTCGCATGGGAAGACACAATGTTAAGTCAAACAAAGTATAAATATTTTCCATAGATAAGACAAAATTTACTGCATGGTTTTAAGAAAATTTATATCTATGGGAAAATAAATTGTTTCAAACCCCAAGATTGAAAGGAAATTGACTTAATGTATATAAAAATGTTAGTATTTTTTTAAGCTGCATTTTCATTTACTCAGAGGTGTTGATTTGATGCTATATAATTCTTAAAGACATGTTCAACCTACAATGAGTCTCTAGCTTTTCTGTTGTTAAAGTTGCAGGCATATTTTAGCAAAGCCATAGGCTTTGATCATGATGAAATGTAGTTAAAGGGTTTTTTCTGGATTTATATATATATATATATATATATATATATATATATATATATATATATATATATATATATATATTTCAAAGTTTAGTTTCAATTATGCATTTTTCCATACCAAGTAAGAAATAAAACAAACAAAGAACATATCAATCACAGCTAAACATGTAAAATAGAACAGATAACGGATATACAAATGCATAATGGAAAGTTTTAACTCAGAAACTGAATAGACAGTGTGGTGTTAATATTACCTGTATAGAAGGATTTGATATCAGGAGTAAAGACAAACCAAGTCCATCGAATGCCTCTTTCCAAGAACCCTCAGTAAGAGTTTGCCAAAATCCCTTTGATTTCCCAAATGTGCTAGTTTACATCCAAGTAGAAGTTGTGTCTAGTGGCTTTCCAAAACAAAATAAACCACCAAATAACATAGTGTTTATGTATAAATTTGAGCAAGAAATGTACAAGTCAAAATACCAAAATTTGGCTAGAAAATCCAATCACTGGGACAAAGCAGAAAGACAAGGAGTTGTACCAGTGTTATCAGAGCTGTGCAAGCTCTAGTTGCAGTAGCTAGAGCCAAATTTGCCTTTGTTCCCATATACGTGTTCCTATGTTTCAAGTAAAATCTCTTAGACTATAACTATAATAGTATTGGTTAAATTTCTGATGTATAATTACTTGATGAAAATTGAATAAGCTAAACTAATGGTAAATAATACCACAAGTAATTATCTGTAGATCAGAAAAGTTTTTTCAACATGGTATCAAAGAAGTAAGATGAGGCAATGGAGTGTGTTTTGGTAGAATGATCTTGCATCAAACAAATCTGTGTTTTTTCCCTGGAACTAGTTTATCTGTAGATGTGAGAATTCAAGTGTGCATTACGTAAAGATCCATTAGCTCTAGCACCATTATTATACACAACTGCTTTTGAATTTTTGTTTTATCTTATTCTGGAATAGGTGTAAGTAGGTGAGAATGGTCATTCTCCATAGTCAAGTTGAAGGGAGTCGTAGCATCAGCTGTGTGGAATAGTAAATTGCTGGGTGCAGGAATTGCACTGACGAAAACTCCTCAACACTTAATTGTCAAACCAGGGGTTTTGTAAACTTAGAGATGAAGCACAGGCAATGCTAGAAGTGGTATGAACGTTTCCTATTCCTAATCCTACTTAAATGAAATGTTGCAGAATCAGATAGAAAACAATCTTAAAGACAATTGACACCAAAGCAATTCTGGTGTTGGAATGTAAAAGAATAATTTGCGAGGAAATCAAGTAAAGGAACTTTCACACAACTGGAAACAATACTAAATGCTAAAATGAAATACTATGTTTATCTTCAGTATAGATGGTTAACAGTTTAACAAGTGGGCTCTTGCAAAGATATGTTTCTCAATTGATCTTCCTTCTACACCAAGCAACCTGTTCTTGTACTGTTGCAATCTGCTTGCACTAGTGCGGATACAATACTTATGTGAAAAAGTATATTTTACCTTCTTTACTGAAGAATTATGTCATTATCGAGGTGCTCTAAGCCTCAAGGCTTAGAGCACTCTGTTCCTGTGACAAGAGACCAACTCTTGCACCGAGACAGAGCTTCCTTCACCAAAGTTTCCACTTTACTTTTGAAAGAATTAAAAGACGTGTTGAAAAGAATTGCAATTACAAGCCAGATTCTAAGATAAATTACATGTGAAAAAGAATGCTTTAATTAACTGAACTTTGCAATGAAAGTAAACTTCATAAGGCGAAAACAATTCGAAATAATCAAGCAGCAGTCAAAGTAATTTTCATACATCAACTAACTTTCGCCAATTCACTTATAACATTTATGTTCCTTGTTCTTAAGTCATAAACTGCAAGTATAAAGTATGGTATTTGTAATAATGTTCTTTCTTAATTCATGTAAAGATCCTTCAAAAGTATAATTCTTAACATTGAGAATGATTACTTGAATCTACAATACGTTTTCTTGCAGGAATAAATGGAATTATCAGCAAGAAAAGGAACGTAACACTTGTTGTAAAGTAAAACCGGAGTGCAAGAAACTACATGCACTGGTATAGGAAGAATCTTCCTGCATGACCTGAGCGGAAGAAAACTAAGGCAAAAATTGCAGGAAAAGAATTGCAGGAAGGAAATTGCAAGAAAGTAATTTGCAGGAAAGAAATTGCAAGAAAGAAATAAACTTAATTAAACTTCCAAACTACGGATCCGTTCACGCTTGACTATGAAATGAATTTAACTCAGAACTCTGAAATAAACATAAGAGCAATCAAAGCCATGCAACTGTGCATAAACAAATGTTCACATGGACTTTTTAAATGGCGAAAGCACAAGAGTAAATGAGCTGGGTTGGCTGGGCCCTAGCCAACTAGCTCATTTCCCATTTAGGAAACGAAATGGTTCAACACTTAATCATGCATGAAATAAAAATTAAACACAATGTGAAGAAAACATGGTGCATTCCTTGTATTAACTTGATCAGCGAATATACATGATAATGCGAGTCTAGCCCAAAACCGAGGGCGATACAAAATTACAAAGTAAGTGAAATTACAACTCAGAGATCTCTCTTCTTCTCCCTAGCTCTATCTACGGTCTACATTACATATAGTCTCTCGGCCTTAGCCATATTCTTCTAATTATAGCCATTTCCTATTCAAGCCTTTCGGCCAAACGGACTAACAAACAACATTGCAAAACTGCCTGATGGTTATAATAAGGCACGAACTTTTCTGGCCATAGACCACATTCTTGGCAAGTATCCCTGACTATACACTGCTAATGTCCATCCTCAAATAGTTTGAAATTCAACTAGGAGTTGTGGATCAAAACGCCCACGTGGAATATCACAGAGATCATGGAGCAACTTGTTGGCGGTGCAAGAATATGCCTGCAGTGATCACACTAAATAATTATTAACACTTAGTTCTTCAATTACTTTTAGGAAAGTTAAACATAAGTTACAAGAGATACTAAAAGGTATGAAATCTATGTAAAGTAATTAATAGATCACTTAATAAATCTTAATTATGAAATACGGAGTATATGTAGGAATAGATGATTATCTTGGATTAGTGTAGGAATGAGAGGGTTAAATAGAGATAAAACAGAGGTTAAGGCTTATGGGAATAGGGTAAAAATAGAGCAATCAAGGACGCGAACATAAATATTAATTCATGACAATTTGCAATCCCAAGGGCATGGTTTTATGCAGTCTCCTCTACTTTGATTTCCTTTGATCATGACAGATATCAAAAAGTGAAGGCAAAGGCAAGGGGGCATTGCAATAATATTACTCTATATTTGAAGAGTTGTCACATAATTTCCAAACATGCATTGGAAGATGTACATATATATGGAAAAGATAGACATACTATGCATGCCCAAGAATGTCATATCCGTATAGAGCAAGCAATAATAAACCCAAAAACATGAAAGAGAAAGACCCCCAAACACGCAAAAACAGACCCAGAAAATGCTTACCTAGATAACAGATGAGAAGTTAAGAAATAAACTCACAAACCAGATCAGCAACATATATCCATATTCTATCAACCATCAGGAACAAAACTTAGTCATGGGTAGCTCCATTGCTACAAACCATGGAAACATCAACGAATTTAAATAAAGTATAAAACATGATATCAAAACTTTATCCTTTTAATTAAATTTTTAGAGTCTGTGATTTGTCAAATGACGCGGATGGCAGCAGGCACCACCAGTATAAATATGCAATCATTTACTACTCCATATATTTGTGCTGAATATATAGAATTTATACAGGTTCTCCTTACTGACCACCTGCCTGGTTGGGTTTTAGTTTCACCATTGCATTCCATGGTTTTCTCGCTTGAGGCTCTGTATTGTGGGTGTTATTGTCGGAGTTGAGTGATTGCCATAGAAATTCCCATTTTGAGATTTTTCAAAATACATATTCGGTCGTCTGGTCTATGTTAGTGAATTTATGTCGTGTTATAGCGCTCCGAGGATTGCATAACAATGATATCATGCATGATCCTGGCTTCATCTCTGGCATTATTGGTGTTGGCATCGACATCTCAGTCCACTATATTCTAGATCAGATTAATATTGCGCGCCGCTGCAAGAAAGAGTTGAACTCTCTTAGAGAGAAGGTATGAAGAATCGAGCCTATTGTAAGCCAGATCCAACAGTATCGCCTCCAATTCAATTGGAAGAAAGGAATTCGTAATGAGGCTGCACAAGCCGTTAATGAATGGCTTACAAAGTTGGAGGGCCTTCTCCAACAAGCAACAACAATGGCTCAAAAGTGCACAATACCCAGCTGGGACATTGTCTCTCGGTATAAAACAAGTAAAAGTGTCATGAAGATGAGTTCAGAGATCTTCCAACATCTTGACTTGGTTCCTTTGATGAGCTGGGCCAGCGTATTAAAGGAACTTGGGGATATTAAGGAAATGATCCAATCCTCGGCTTCTTCTTCAGCCATTTCTTCTGCAACTGCCTCCCAACCTCTGATTGCTTCAACGGGTTCCTTCATCAAAGAACCCTTGATTGTGGGACAAGACAGTGCTCTTTCAGCACTCCAGAAGTTGGTGATGGATGAAATGACTGACTCTCCTTTCTCGCGCATTGGCGTGTTAGGGAAGGGTGGTTCCGGCAAAACACTCCTGCTGAAGGCACTCCTAAACTGTAAAGAGGTGAGGGATTTCTTTTCCGACGAGTTATTTCTTTGGCTCACTGTCTCTCAGTCTCCGTCTTTTACAAGCCTTCTGAATGAACTCTCTACACAAGTGGGTACTTACATAAAAGGGAGATTGCAATAATATCACTCTATATTCGAAGAGTTGTCACATAATTTCCAGACATGCATTGGAAGATGTACATATATATGGCAAAAATAGATATACTACGCATGCCCAAGAATGCCATTTTTGTATAGAGCAAGAAATAATAAACCCAAAAACATGAAAGAGAAATACCCCCAAACACGCAAAAACAAGCCCAGAAAATGCTTACCCGGATAGCAAAAGAGAAGTTAAGAAATAAACTCATAAATTGGATTTGCAACATATATCCATATTCTATCAACCATCAGGAACAAAACTCAGTCACGGGTAGCTCCATCTCACCAGCTGCAGGCATCCTCCAAACCTGTTCCTTTGAGTGCACAAAGCCTGGAGGCGGCTCTCAAGTGCAAGCATGCTTTAAGCATTCAATTTTTGTTGTTTTACTAGCACCATTAGGACTGCCAGTAAAATTCAATGGCTTGTAGAAGGTAATGACAAGGATATTTTCTGGGATTTCCTCTATCCCATCGATGGTATCATCGTGATTTTCTCAGTTCAAGTAGAGCCAAAGAGTCCAAGCGAAAGCAATGTATCAGTGTGATGTATCTCAGAGCGACCATTTCACTCCTCAAGATGTATCAAGCCTCTAAAGTGAGCATACCTTGCATCAACCACCATATTTGAGTACCCCCATAACTATGTGGTGTATCGTCGGCTCCAGGTTTCATTTAATATTGTCTTTGGATCTAGGGCGCGCTCCATGCGTCTGGTTTTTCTCTATCTTTGATTGAATCCAACATTTCATTTTGGCTTTGTTTTTCCTTGTAACTTTCCAGTTGGATCTAGGTCGTTGCTTGCGTTTTGTTGCATCCTCGAGGTTGCTTTCTCTGGTTAAGCAATCAACCCTTTTGATGATTATAGATGCTATGAGCCATCGCATAATATTTTGTTGACTACCCACAGTCACACAGTGGCCACAATCATCCAGTCACATGGGAGACATTGGACCAATGATAATGAAAGTATAAATTTGATCTTCAACCGCATCAGAGAAAACTCTTACCTTTATGGGATCATATTAGTAAATAGGTTGGAGCTAAAGAAGGAACGGGAATAAATTTTGAAGGTTGATGAATGATTAAATTTGTATTGTTGCGGGAAGAGAACTAGTTTATGTTGCGAGCGGCTATAGACTTTTAAAAGTAATTTCGACTTACTCCTCTCCTCTCTGTGTGGAAAATTGAAAAATGCATTGAATCTCCTCTCTGTGTGGAACACTGAAAATGCAATGAAATTGAAAATGAAACATACCTTGGCACAGTCAATGGAGTGAAGATCAGTTGGTGGGGTTTGATAACCCTAATTCACAACTCTCTTAAATCTTTTTTTCGCTCCGGCCTTGTGAAAAGTGAACATATACTACCTGTTCTAGAACTTAAACAAAGATTCGGGCTAGGAGGGATTTTCAAATATGCTAAAATTTTCCCTCCTGAAAAAACAATAATTACATTATTTTATTTTATAAATACATTATATTATTTTCACTTAAATACATTATACATTATTTTATTTTCTCTTGGATAGTATGTTTTTAGTTGTATTTCAGAAACTAACGCCCTTGGGAAGTTTTTTTGTTGTGTTTGAAAACATTTTTTTTTGCATATTTGGCGTATTTATCATAATAATAATAATAATTTAATTTTAAGATTATTGTTTTTATGAAAGTTTATGGAGGTGGACATACTCTATTTTTGGAATTTGAATGTGAGACTTCTCAGAAGGAAGCATGTACTCTTAACTTGCTTGTATTGAAAATATTTAGGTGTTCTTGCATACTAAGTGGGTGCAAACAAAAGAGAGTATATAGTAAGTCGACTTAATAATTAAAAGCAAGTGATAGTTTCTTAAAAGTCATATGAAAAGATTGGATGGAGTAGGGTATGTACCCTATGTTAAATATATCCAAATTATTATGTGAATGGGTTTGTAAGACCCTATGTTTTTATGTTGATAAAATGGAGTCCTCTCTGAGTCACTCACATAGTTTAGGTTTTCATAAGAAAAGTAGGTGCTTTGCCTTAAGATGTAAACATTTCATTTTAAATAGTGTGAATGGTGTGGTTTTTGCAAGACATTAAAAGATGGAACGATCATGCACATTTGGGATGCTAGTGTTATGTTCTACTCGAGGCATGGGTGCATGTCCAAGAAGACTCTAACAAGGGTTGAAGAGATGGAATAGTTAGAGGGGTTGGGGGGTTGTGGTCTCACTTAGAGGTGTAGAAAAGCAAGTTATGCACCATGAGAAGTTGTGAAGCTAACTTAAGACATTTGACAAGTTGCAGAAAGGCAACTTGGTAGTGATACTAAGTGAACATTCTTTGATCGAAGTTGATACCCTCTCCTTGCGCTACCACTTTGCAAGATGAAGAAGAAATTTGAAATATATGTGCAACCCACTAAAGAGGTTGGCAAGGTTGTTGCAACATATATAGGTGGTTTTTTCATGTTGTAGAAGGAGGTATTGGAACTTGGAAGGTGACCATTGGAGTATATTTCTCATGGGGTGTTAAGGAGATGCAAGGATTTGATAAAGATTGAATTACACAAATCTAACAAATAGGCCATATTGGATTAGAATAGTATTTTTTTTGGACATCCAAAGTTGAAGGTGCATTTTGTGGAGGTGTAGTCTAAGTGCTTGGGTGTGGGCCACATCTTATAGTTATCTTCGACTTTTGGTGTGTGTTAGTGGTGTTAGTGCATTGTGTTTGATTAACACTAGCTAGAATATGTTCCATGAAGGCAAAAAGCGCATGAGTTTTAGATGGCTTAACCATTTCACATTGTAAGGTGTGTTATGCCCTAGTTTTGAAGAGACAATTAGAACCATATTAGAGTGTGATGGGTTGTACCATGGACTTAGGTCCACTTGCATGGGTTGAGGTGTAAAGGTACCCCATGAGTTGAGGAAAATGATTCCAATGCTTACCTATATAGAGTGTTTATGATATAAGATTAATGATTTTTTGTTGGGAAAGAGGAAGATAAGAAAGGAGAGGCACTAAAGTTTGTTGTAAATAAATCAAAAGGAAGGAAAAATGTCTCCTATTAGCAGGATTTTTCAAGTTTCCTATTCAATAGGACTAAATTTTAGTTGGATCTAGGGAGTTGGCCTCAAAAGCAATGATTGGGTACTCTATAAATCCAAGACCTAACATATCCAAGATAGTCCATTAAATAGATTCATCTTGGGAAAAGGTTGCAAAGGCTAAGGTTAAAATATCCCCTTTTTAATGTGGGTTTTAAACCTTCCATTTGAGAATGCTAAAAACAAGGTCATTGTCTTGAAAGGAAGTCCTTTATTCTACCAAAACCTAATTCCAATGCTTAATCCATGGTGTGATTCTTTCTATTTGAGTTTGGCCTTGAACGTTGAGATCTATCTTTCAGTCCAATTATCAATTTGTTGTTTCACTTATGTGTTGAGAAGGTCTTAAGGGTTATAGAGGATAAGACAGTTATTTTCCAATACCCATCCCTTGAAACCCTGTAAAGAGATAGTGTGCCCCATTTTTTTTTCATAATATTTCAACCACAAGCTCTTCCTACGAGGATTCCCTTGAAGGGAGGGTTTGTAAAAGAAGTGGAAAAAAAAATCATGTTGAGTTAGAGGAGGGGTATAGATTACAGGTGTCTCTAAAGGTCTTGACAAAGGTAAAGGGGAATGGAGTTTTCCTCCTATTGCAACGCCTTCTATTCCACCATTCAAGGTGCTAAAGGGAACTAACTTTAAGGGTCATAGGTGAAATCTCACAAAGATCTTAAAAATGAGAAGGTAGGTGCGATTTAGCATAGGATTGATTCTTCAATGGTTGAATTTTTGGGTGAGATTTCCCAGTAAATGGAAAAAATTGAAGCCCTACTACCTATAGATTAAGTAGATTATGAGAAAATGTTTCCTAAGATTCAAAGAGTCTCTCCATATTTTGTCCATGAGATCCATGGCAACTATGTTCAAGTGTTGATAACTCGTGTTAAGATATCATCCTTGATTCAGGGCACATATACCTCTTCAACTAGTGGTGGAGAGTCTAACTAATGAGTAGGCAAGGTTGTTCATTTACAAGGTTGGAATCAATCAAGAATTCTCCCTCTCTACCCAACTCTATGATGAGGAGTGTGCATAATGGATTTATTATTGTAAAAAATTACAAATATTGGATTATCTTGAAGTTCGAGTGCTTGAAGCGATTGCCTCAACCTACAAATATTTAAAGGAACTATGTGTTTTTCAATTAGACCCTTGTGGTCAAGGAACTGCAAAAGAGTAAGGCCTTATCGTTATTTTTAAGGGGTTGGCCTAGCCTCACCTATGTACTAACTTCTTTTGTCAAATGACAAATGAAACTTTGGTTATTGTTGCAAGAAACTAAATTTCTCTCTTCTCACTTGTTTATAATGTATATTATTGATCCCAACAAATTAGATCATGTGATAAGAAACCTCTACTTGAACGTTTCGGATAAATTGTTCAATATTGTAAAAGTTTACAAGGTTTATCTTTCACTAACTTTCTCATGAACAAGGCCTTTCAAAGTATTCTAAACAAATACCTGGAACAATCAATGCCAATATTATCCCTCTTGATTGACATTCATGGAGGAGTGTTATTGTGATAACAAAAATAGGTCACACTTAGTAAGTAGATTTGAGATATCTGAATGGATTGACACTATGAGCTACCAATGAAAGCCTAAGATTATAGAGAAACCAATGACCACTAAAACACTAATGAAATTTGAAGACATGTTCTGATCGGGGTTGCAAGGGAAGCTACAGAAAGAGGTTACCCCATGGATTAAGGTTTTAATGGTGGAAGAGGGCTTGTTGGTGTTCCAGAACCCAAGCATGATAGTTTAAAAACCTAGTACTAGGGTAAGGACCTAAAGGGAAGGATTCTACTAAGCAGGGAACTATGGGAATGTCACGAGGATGGATGCAGATGACTTTTGAAAGGCCAGGGATCTAAGAGCGCAAAGGAGAGCATGTATACTGTAGAAATGGTTAGGGGCCATGCAAGCGATTAAAAGGCAACAAAGGAATTGCACCAAGAAACAGTGGTGTTAAGAGATCTAGAAGAGGGAGAAAGTATGGAAGGAAGCTCAGTGGAAATGGCGAAGATGGACTCAACCAAAGTGGGTCTAGAAGGTGATATGGACCCACCCCCGCCAATGGAAATGGGGATAATTGGTAGTGGGGTGGATATGAAATCAACACTAGACATTGCGCCACAATATGTTGGATCAATTGGAAATGCACTGAGGTACGATATTTCCCTATCTTTAATGGTATAGATTCAGTAAATTCATTTATCAACAAGATTGATGCAACGGTTATTCAAGAACATAAAGTACCTCTACTAAATGTCACATTACAAGTGACATCGCAAATATGGTGGGGAGTTCACTGCAACTACCTCCGAGAATGGGAGAAGATCAAAATATCCATGGAAGTAAGATTTAAACAAGTGGGGGAGTACGCTCACGATTTCGTCAAATACAGGGGGGACTCTAATCCTTGACAACATTTGAAAAATTGTAAGAGAGATGGAATTGGGAAGGAGTTCCAAAGGATTTCTAGGTTTTATACACACCCTAAGAACCTTTCCAAAATCTTAGTATGTACAAGAAGAAATAAGGAAACATACTGGAGATTGGGACAGTTTGGTTGATTAGTTTGTCAGTAGCTTTTGATTTTTAGACCGCAAAAAGAGGCTAACTAAGGTGTTGCAGGTTGTCAAGCGGATTCTTCTCACCTCGAGTCAGCTAATGGAGGGGTGCATAGATCATAAGAATTTACAACATATCTACGAGTCCAGATATCATGAAGCAATAGCCTATGGGAAGGTGGACAAAGACCTGGATAAAGATGATCTAGAGGAATTACAACATCTGTCATTCCACGAAACCGAAGAGGAAAGGGATATCAAGGATGGACATGTCAATGATGATCCACATTTACTCCCATTGAAGTTGCAGAAACATAACATCGGAACCAATGACAAACCCAAGTTAGCCTCAATTGGAGATTTTTAGGATAAGCAGACTACAAAGGAAATTTTCGACCTCCTGAGAGAATATGAAGACTTGTTCCCTTCATCAGTTGCGAAACTGAAGGGGATCAAGGGAGATATAGGGGAGATGAAAATCATGCTAAAACTAGATGCAAAGCTAGTAAAGCATCGACCATACCCACTAAACCTGAGGGTTAAGGAGAAAGTGAAAAAAATAGACAAGATGCTAGCAGTAGGGATTATATTGCTGGTGGACAAGGTAGAGTGGGTAAGTTCAATTGATGTATACAGTTATAGATCTTACCAAATTTGAAGAAGTACTGCATATTTGCAGTCCCTTTTGGCACACTTTTGGGCCACATAGTGTGCAAAGAAGGAGTATGTTTAGATCTTTCTAAGGTTGCAGTGATCATGAATATGGACCCATCGCAAGTGTAAAATAGCTCAGATCCACCTTGGGACATACCGGGTACTACAGGAGGTTTATCCACAACTACGCCTCGATTAATACACCGATGGAAAATATATTGAGGAAGGTTGGATGATTCGTGTGGTCAGAAGAATGTGAGGGTGCACTCAACATACTCAAAGAAAAACTAGTAATTACATTGGTCCTGGTCTACCTTGACTGGAAAAAACAGTTCCATATCCACATTTATGCATCAAGCGTTGCTTTAGGTGTTTTTCTGGCTCAGTCGAGGGAAGGCAACCTCAACCACCCGATTTATTTTACCAGTAGAAAATTGTCCACAGTAGAAAATAACTATACTACAACTGAGAGGGAGGCACTTGCGATGGTATATTCACTCCAAAAATTCATAAACTATTTACTAGGAGGCCCATTCAAGTTTTTCATTGACCATTCCACTTTGAAATATTTAGTGAACAAGCCTGATGGCCAATGTGCTACTCCAGTCCTATTGCAGAACACATAATTGATTGCTCAAAGCCTTGGGCCTATTTTGATGGCACCTCTCAAGGTGAGCCCTACTAGGAGGGGCAGGAAACATCTTGCATACCAATGAGTCTCATGTAATCAGATTTAAGGCAGGCATTGGTAAAGGGTTCAACAACAAGGCTGAGTTGATGGCACTAAAGCTTATCTAAACTCTGGCAGCAGAATATGGGGTTCCAGAATTTCTAATATTTGACAATTCTCAATGTGCTATAAAATGACTCAATAGGTAGTATACTCTACAAATATCTACCATCACTAATGAGGAAATTCTTGGTATTGTTGAGGGGCTTACCCAGGTTTCCTTTGCTCACATTTTCAGAGAAAGAAGTCAAGGGGAAAATCTCCTGTCAAAAGGTCTCAAGCTTTAGCCTAGGGAATGGATTGTTTAAGAAGATTTAAATGGGCTGCACACTGAATATTCCCACTTGCCTTTCCTTTGATCAATGGACTCTTGGATTCTTTTTTTATTTCTCATAGTTGAATGTAAATTTTTTGTATGAGAGGATTGTTTAATTTTTTTGGATCAGAACTATACGCCAGCCTACCTAGAGGTATGCAACAATAGAAAGAAGAAAAATATGCATAGTTTTTTAGAGGTAACGTCTAGAGATGAATAGGTCTAGTCTTTTAGAATAATATCCATGAACAAAAATATAACCTTTTCTTGGTAAAAAAAGGGCACAGGAAAGACCATGATTAAGGAGCATTTCTCCAAGAAGTACAGGAACATAAGTGAAAAGAGTTATGATCTTTGTCCTCAATAGATACCAACAACACTAGTAATAGATAATAGGAGGCCATCAAATCCAGAAACAAACATATTGAATGCATACCTCTTGTTCCATCCCTGAACACCTTGGCAACACGCAGTGGATTTTTCTTCAATCCATCTTGGTTGACACTTTGGCCCTAACACCTTCAAAAACACCGTCACAACAACCACGATGGTGGGGTTCGAATCCAATCCCTTGTATTCATCTATGCTTGCATCTGGGTATGGTTTGAGATTGATATCGATTGCAAGAGTGGTTCAATCGCCCTCCCACTCCCACTCCCACATTGGTGAAGGAAATTTCATTCCCCAAATGGATAGGAAAAGGTTTTAGGTTATGAAAATTTGAGGTAGAGAGGACTGTAAAACAAGCAAGGCAGAGATATGGCCCACCTACAATGGTCTTCTCAGCTCTCGAACCTAGAGCATGTAAGAGAAATAATATTAGAGTGATAATATTTAAAAAAATTAGTCATAATGATCCATAATGAGCCATATGGTGTGATCATTTCTTTTATTTTTTTAAGGAAATTTTTCTAGACCTACACCCCATCAAGCATAAATAATTTTAACATATACCTACTTTTGAAGTAATATAAATCATCCTATGGATATCCTCAAAAGAATTACCACCCATAGCCTTATTAATAGTGTAAGGCTTGTGTCAAAGTGGTATGAGCTTCTTATAGGATGCCAATTGCCCATTATACAAGTCCAACCATAACTCGTCACCAACCTGGAACTTATGTTGAAACCAATGGATTGTGTATCTACTTATACTTGGAGATGGCAACTTTCTACAAAATATCATGAATTCATTGTTGAATTTGTCGGATACGTTCCTCAAAATTGGCTTCTTTACTTATCTCGTTCCAAGTATAGGAAGTATCTTCATGTTTTATACCATGAATATAGCTACATCAATTTGTGACAATTGTTGGGACCCCAAGCAAACATGAAAAGGCTTGTGGCAATAGAAATATGAAGAGTTATATCGAATTTATGTTGAAAATATGGAAGGCTTTCAACACGTGTATTTGGATGTTCGGTATTATATACTCTAAAGACATTTATAATAATCCTATTGAATACTACTTTCTATTTATCAATCTAGGGATGGAAGGTAGTGGATTTGGTCAAGCTTGATGTCCATCGTGGACCAAAGGTTAAACCAAAAAATACTAAGGAACCTATTATACCTATCAAGAAATATGGTATTTGGAAACCCAAATTGAAACAAAATATTCTCTAAGAAGAACTTATGAGTGGATTTTGTTGCGACAATATTCTTATAAGTTGCCAAAAATCCCATCCTAAGGAAGAAATCAACAACAAAAAAATCACATATGTTACCATGCTCAGTTGAGGGAAAACATGACATAAAATCCAAGGGCACTAACTCCCAAGGATTATAAATAGTAAGAAAAGGCCTACAATTGGTGTGGATGGTAATTTCCTTTGGTAGAATATAATTCTTCCACTACTTATAGGCTTTGGCAATAAAACGTATCTTGTTTTCATAGCTTGGGTATCTTTGAAACCCATCATAGAGTGTTTGGCTATGATAGACCATTGAATGTTTGTGTCATGTGGGCACTACATCGACAAAATGAACGATTGGCTCATAGGGTCACTGCTGTGTAGCCATTCATCAAATAATGGCATTGGAGATAAAATTGTTTCCATAAAGAAGAGAACCAGAAATAGGCTCATGAACACCACAATTAAAGAAATGATGCATACAAAGTTGTTGTCAATAGGAAAGGGATCATCAAGATGTTGAGCCATCTAATGTAAAGATGGTTTTCAATGCTAGTGATTTAGTCACATAAAAGACCCTATAAATGTGTGCTTTGAGATACCCCCAAGATTCAATAAGTAATCCAAATTGAGAGGATTCTTCAATAAGGTGACAATGCCAACAACCCTGAGTTGACCTCATGAGTCTTGCACAATTAGGGTGCCAATTTGAGCATCAAAAAGAGGCACAATTGCACAGGTGGAAATATCTCACATTTAGGGCACTTGGCCACAAATATTTACACGTTTCTCCATTGAGGGTACCTTTAACATTTCCAAAGGAAAAAATCACATATTTGGAGGAATTTTGGATGACTTGTCGCATTCCACTAACTTCATGCATGAAGAGGTGCTCCCATCCTTTAAGAATATTTTGGAGAATTTCATGGCATAGTCAAGGGTCACATGTATAAAAGAAGAACACCATAGTCAAGAATATGAAAATTGGCATTTGTATCACGTGGCATAAGGGAGAAGTACATAGGTGAAGAGTACATTTAAAAACATCTAAACACTTTTTTATGTCCTCTTTCCAAAGAAGAGAAGGTACCTTGTGACAAAAGACCCAAATTGCCAACAGAGGAAGACTAGGGTAAGGGTTACTTTTTCTTTCATATGTTGAGAGACATTATGTATTTTAAGGCATGTTTTGTTGTTGAGTTCACATATTTGGAAGCACAATTTCACAAGTGGAAACATCTCACATTGAGGGTACTTTGCTACAAATTTGTATGCATGTTTTCTATTAAGGGTATCTTTTACATTCCCTAAGGCACAAATCAAATATTTCACCAGCTTCACACATGAAGAGGAGTTCCCATCATTTAAGAATGTTTTGGAGGGTTTTCATGGCATAGTCAAGGGTCACATTTACAAAATAAGAACTCCCAATTCAAGAAGATGTAAACTATGTTGCCAAGGGATTCTTAGATGCGGCAGGTGTTATGGCATGTCAAGATGTAAACTATGTTGCTTAGTTGTTTTATGGCCATGGTTATATGTGAGCCTTGACTTGGTAACATGTAACTTGTTAAGTGGGATAAGTTGAAATTGGACATGAGTAACCTATGCTGAGTTATATTCATTTCTTAGGTGAACAAGGCATAATCTAGTTGTAGTAACTGTAACTTGGTTAGGTTGTTGTAGTCGAGGAAAGACTTGGTTGGGTTCCCAAGTCCCAAAAAAAGTAAGGGTAGTTGTGAGGGCATGATAATTAAGGAGTGTCAAGGTATGCCAAGGAATGGAAAGGCATGCTAACACATGCCAGACAATTTCAATGCATGTTGAGGAGTGTAAAAACATCATAAGGGAGAACTAGGTCAAAATGCATGGAAATGGACGAATAAGAGCTTGTACCAAGGAGTGTCAATTGATTCCAAGTGTCTCAAGGATAAATTGTGTTAGGAGAAGGTCAGAATAACACTTGTAGGAGGCAATCCTATGGTTATAATAAGGGGTTGGACAAAGTAGTTTTAGACAAAGGGGGACTTTGGGTTGGGCACAACATTTGTTTTCCCAATGACTTGGTCAGGTTCCCAAGTTGCAAAAAAAGTAAGGCTATCTACGAGGGAATGAAAGTTAGGGAGTACGAAGGTGTGTTGAGGAATGTCAGGAAGTACTAGCACATGTCAGAAGGTTCCAAGGTTTTATATGAATATGAATATGTGTCAGGTTCCAGGGTGTGGTGTGAACGCGTGCCAGGGAGTGTGAGGATGAAGTGCCAGGGAAACACAAGGGAGCACCAATTTCAAATGCATGGAAATGAAGTGTTAGTGTGTTCCAGGTGTGCTAAGTAGGGAGTGACAAGGTATGATAGGTAGTTCCAATGCATGTTAGAAATCTAGGTAAGCATACCAAGATGTGTCAAGTGCCAAGGTGTGACAATGCATGCTAAGGAGTACCAGGGAGTACCAGGGAAACACAAGGGATCACTAGGTAAAAATGCATGGAAATGAATGAATAATACTGTGTGATAGGGGGTGTCAGCGAGTTCCAGGTGTGTTAAGGAGGGAGTGACATTGTATGAGAGGAAATGTTAAGTCATGCTAGAGTGTCAGGGAAGCATGCGTCTAAGATGTGTCAGGTGATAGGGTGTGAAAAATGGGTATTGGCACCAACATTAGGTGCCAATAGGTGCCAAGTTCCAAGTGTCAATGCATTCTAAGTGCCAAATCTTCCTCTATTTCTTCTCATCTAGTTTCCAATAATTGATCTCAAATAACTTTAATATTAAACCATGCAAAAGCATACCAAGTCATCTCAATGCATGCAAACATGCTAAGACTTGCCAAGTGCCAACACGTGGCAAGTGCCAATGTCTGTCAGGGAGTGTGATGCATGCTATGAAATTTCAAAGCATATCAAAGAGTGCTAAGGTGTGCTAGAGAGTGCCAATGCATGCTAAGGAGTGTTAGGGAGTACTAGGACAACACAAGGGAGAACTAGGTCAAAATGCATGGAATTGAATGAATATGAGGGTGTGTCGAGGAGTGTCAATGAGTGCTAGTTGTCATGCCAAGGAGGGAGTGACAAGGTATGTTAAGCACGACTAAGGCATGCCAAGAAATATCAGGGAATGTCAATAAGTGCTAGAGTGTGCTAGGTAGTTCCAGGGTGTGCTAACATGTTCCAAATAGTGCCAAGGCATGCTAGGTGCCAAGACATGCTAGCATGTGCAGGGTGCCAGAGTATGCCAATACGCGTCAAGGAGTTTCAAGGCAACAAAAGGAATAACCAAGCTAAAATGCAAGGAAATGAACACATAAGAGGGTTAATTAGTCAGGACTTTATCTTTTTCATAAGGGGCATGCTAGGCACACTAATAATATGTTCCAATACATGCCAAGTGCCAATGTGTGCCAAGTGCTAATGTTTGTCAAATGCAATATTATGCCAAGGTGTTCTAGGGCATGCTAGGTACTACAAACCATGCCAACACATGATAGGGGAGCGCTATGCTATGCTAGGGAATGCCAACATGTGCTTGGGCGTCCTACTCATGGCAAGATGTTCTAGGTACAAACATTTTCCAAGACATGCAAGGTGCCAAGGAACGCTAGTGTACTGTTCCAAAGCATGTTAAGGTGTGCCATGAGTGTTGATGAGTGTTAGGTCTCTACCATTAATAGAATTGACAGATCTTGATTATGTATTAAATAATATAGTTCCTACACACACTAGTCAAACTTTATTTAAAGGAAATTTTCTATATAATAAACCTAATAGAGATGAATCATGTGTTGACTCATAGGAAAACTATATTCTTATGACTTGAGGGAAATGATATGTTATAGCTCTGATACCACTTGTTATAGCTCTGATACCAATTGTTATAGATCTAACCCAAAAATATGTGATAATAGAAATAAACCAAAGAATAATAAGATTGAAATAGATAGAAATGATTCTCTTTATTGATCAAACCCTTAAAGTAGGGCAACACCATACATTCACTCCTTAAGGAAGGAGAACACTCCACAAGCCATATGCTTGTTCATACAATAATCCTTCACAATATTCCTTGACCATCTCTCCATGTGGAGTCTCTAGCCTCTATATAGGCCTCATACATACAATACCATGGATCATTACCATGGTTCCCTCATACCATCGAACTAATACCATGGGCCCATTACACTATTACTAACTACTTGTGGTCCCTTACATGATATGGGTTAACCACCTTATTTATTACTATGGCCCATCCCATTATTACATTATTACCTTGGGTACCTCCCTTTTTACCCCATATTATCCCCCCTAAGTATATAACATTCCACCCCCCTTAGCATGTTTCATCCCCGAAACATGGGAAGAACACAAATAATAAGATCTACTCAAAAGAGTAGTCCACTGGTACCATGCACGTGCATCTATCCATCCAAGAGAAAGGTGAACCCTCGATCTCGCTGGTGCCTCGCTCGCTTGAGATGGAAGTTGACCGTGGTAGCTCTTCTGTGTTGATGTGTAGTAGGTGGATCTTCGCTCCTCTCTATCTGTCCTGCGGGGGTTGTTGTCTTTGTGGCTAATTGGTTGCCATCTTGTTGGTTGTTGTCTTGCGGGGTGATGTGGGTGATGATATGTTGAAGTTTTAACCCACGGTATCTTTTTCTTTAATTCACCCTTTACTAGAGTCTGATTGTTATCTGGTGCATGTTGGGGTGCTTGCTGGTGTCTTATCTTCCAATATTACTTCAACCACTGAGCCCTCATCTGATGTATCAGCACTTGTAACCTTTTCTGCTTCAGCTTCTGTTTGTGTTTGATTGTCAATCATCACTGGCTCATCATTTGATATGTCAGTCCCTGGAACATCTTCTGCTTCAGCCTCCATGTACTCTACCTGTTTATTGATGGAAATATCCTGTAATGTAATTTTCTTCTTTTTATACCAGAGCTTCAGGAATTTCTTCTGCACATTAATATTAATAGTACTCACAGATTCCATCCAAGGATATCCCAAAACAACATCCATATTATCCATCTCTAAAGTATAAAAATCACCATGCAACACATACTTATCCATAGAAATCTTCAAATCCTTATACACTTGAACATCCTCATCATCCACATGTGTGTTTTCAATGTGTTTTGGTGGAACTTGCAATTTTTTTGCCAAATTAACATTGATAAAATTATGCTTGCAACTAGGATTTATAGAAATAATGATCTTCTCCTTCTGAATCAATCCATGAACCTGCAATAAGGATATACCACTATGAAATAGCCCCACATGTTTCTCCTTATCTTGATTTCTAGCATGAGACCATCTGTCTAAAAGTAATTTTTCAAATTCTTCATCGGGCAGGTTGTAACACTTCATTTTGTTAAGTAATCCCCACCATGTGGCTGCCTCCTTTCTAAGTAGCTCCACTACCCACCATTTCCAATTGTTTTTCCATAATGATTTCTGTTTTTTTATGTATTCTTCAATAGTAGGACCATTATCTTTTCCTGTAAAACCTAGACCCGCCATGAAAAGGGTTTTGAAAAAATTCACTTACTTGGCGAAAATTTGAAATTGTCACAATTTAGTCAATATTGCTCAGAATCCCTATTATGACCTGTTTTCAGAAATGGAACAATCATTCTGCATCTACCCATGTGATAGAAATCTTGATCCAGGCACTGGAATTTTAGATCTGCGCTGCAACTCTCCCGCTGTCACCAAAATTTCTGCAAAAAGAGCTGATTTTAAATCAGCTATATCTCGCTCATCCGGACTCCGATTCGACCAATTTTTTTTTTTGAAATCGGGTAATTTTTCACATAGAATCCAGATCTACAATTAGATTTTGTAGATCTTGCACCAGGACATCCAGATCTGCGCCGCAAACTCGCTGCCCTAAAAAATTGTCTGCAACCCCACTGATTTTTAGATCAGCGATATCTCCTTCATCCAGACTCTAATTCAACCGATTTTTTTTTTTGAAATTAGGTATTTTTTCACATAGAATCCAGATATGCAATTAGATTTTTTAGATCTTGCACTAAAACATACAGATCTGATCTGCAACTCGCTGCCCCTGAAATCCTGCAAAAAAAAAAAAAAACTCCACTTTTTTGCCCAAGAAAGTGCTCTGATACCACTTGTTATAGCTCTGATACCACTTGTTATAGATCTAACCCAAAAATATGTGATAATAGAAATAAACCCAAGAATAATAAGATTGAAATAGATAGAAATGATTCTCTTTATTGATCAAACCCTTAAGGTAGGGCAACACCATACATTCACTCCTTAAGGAAGGAGAACACTCCACAAACCATATGCTTGTTCATACAATAATCCTTCACAATATTCTTTGGCCATCTCTCCATGTGGAGTCTCTAGCCTCTATATAGGCCTCATACATACAATACCATGGATCATTACCATGGTTCCCTCATACCATCGAGCTAATACCATGGGCCCATTACATTATTACTAACTACTTGTGGTCCCTTACATGATATGGGTTAACCACCTTATTTATTACTATGGCCCATCCCATTATTACATTATTATGTTGGGTACCTCCCTTTGTACCCCATATTATACCCCCTAGGTATATAACATGGTACACACTAATTACTTCTTAACAAATTGATTGACTATTATAACCACTATGAACTTGGACACGTAATGAAAAAGACTCCACAACAATGCTCTTAAATCATTATCTTTTAACAAAAAATATAGTAATAGGTACATGGTGTCATCAAAAACTCATTGGAATGATCAATGATGACAAACATTTTTTGAACTTCACCAAAAGTAACCAAAAAGAGCATTGGTGAGGGTCAATAAAATATCATCTCTAGAAGTGTCACCAAAGAGAGAATTAGTGATGGGCCTTTAACGACTCTCACCAAAAGTGTCACCAAAGAGAGAATTAGTGGCGGGCCTTTAACGACCCTCACCAAAAGTGTCACTGAAAATGACTTTGGTGACAAACCTTAAAGGACCATCACTATATACACTTACAACAACTATTTTTTAAAGACCGTCACCATTTGCGACATTGGTGACGAACCTATAAAGGTTCGTCATAGGCATGAAGTGTCATCAAAAACTCATTGGAATGATCAATGATGATGAACATTTATTGACTGTCACCAAAAGTAACCAAAAAGATCATTGGTGACGGTCAATAAAAGATCATCACTAGAAGTGTCACCAAAGAGAGAATTAGTGATGGGCCTTTAATGACCCTCACCAAAAGTGTCACCAAAGACAGAATTAGTGACGTGCCTTTAATGATCCTCACCAAAAGTGTTATTGAAAATGGCTTTGGTGACAAACCTTAAAGGACCATCACTATCTACACTTACAACAATGCTTTTTTAAAGACCGTCACCATATGCGACATTGGTGACGGACCTTAAAGGTCTGTCACAGGCATGACCCTAATGACATTTTTTCTTATAGTTTCAGGTCTCATTGACTGTTCTTCAGTTTGTTTCATTATGATTTCCCACTTTCAGAAAATTATTGTCTTTTGTGTTTCATCAATCTTAGGCAAATTTTCCTCTCTATCATCTCTACATTCTTGCCAGGTTATGAAATTAGTGAGATGATCATTTACTTCATCAAAATAATTCATCATGTCATTAAATTTATCAATCAAGATATTCATTGTCTTGCATTGATCTTGAATCAAAAAGAGTTTGTTGCAAAATATTTTTTGTTGGTTCTTTAACAGAGTATTTAACTCTTTGGCTTCCTTTTTAAATTCTGAAGACTGATGATTAACACTCAACTACTCTATCCATTTTTGCATCTATTTAAGCTGGTCATCTTTACCAGTATCTCCATATCATGTTTTATTTTCAATGCATCTAATTTCCTCTATAACTCTCCTATCTGATTCTAAAATTGTTCAGTAATTCTCTAGTTCTATGTATTGAGTTCTTGTTCCAATGATGTTATCTTTTCTTCTCTTTCTTTTATAATCTCTTTGACTTCGACTTCTTTATCTATTGTTGTAGAAGCATAAGACCCTATGAATTGAGTCAATTTTCCTAGTTCCTCAGAAGGTATAGCATAGGAACCCTTCAACAAAACTTTGAAGGAAGAAATCTTGTTAGGAACTAATGATTGAGATTGCTCAAGCTTTCTTTTCTTTCTGCCTCTCTTGAATATTGCTTTGTGCTAAGGGTTGTAAAATATATCTAAAGGAGGAACCTCCTCTATACTGAGAGTAACTTTTGAGGTAGGGAAAGTAGGAACGTCCTAAATATCCTTTTGACGATGAATGGAAAATTTATCAACAATTTCCTCTTTCCTAGTTCCTTTTTCAACATTTTTAATAGTACCCTGAACCTCCATTTGTTGTGAAGAAGTGGGAGTTTGAGAATATGAAGCTTGAACCTTAGTCTTAGGATTTATAGTCATACTAAATTCATTCCAAGCTTCATTTAATTCAGGATTAAAAATCAACTCATCAACCTGAGGTGGGTAAGAAATAAAACCAACCTACAGTTTATATTTAGTACCAAGTGTACATAACTATTAGGTTGAGTGCTTGAAACTGATGACATATCCTGAGGTAACTATAACAAATTCAATAATAGTTTGGCTATCCAAGAATCTATGTATTGAAAAAATTGAATTTTCTCCTCTATATACAAATTTTCTTCATCTCTTGGAAACATTATAGCATATGAAGAAGATTGTACAAACATATCATAAAATTTATCCTCTTCATGGATAAATTGTCTAAGCCCTTAGGATGTAGTAAAATTCTTCACCATTAGATTTGAGTCATATTTTCAGTTTGGAAAAGTAGGAAATTTTATAGCTTCAACAACAAGTATCTACTTTTCAGCATGGCGGTAATTGGCTAATGCAAATATACCAAATATTATAGGAAAAACAAACCATTCTATTTTATTGGATTCTATCAATATTTTAGTGGTACCATAACCCATTGTCTGATAAGCTACTTCTCTGCTGACTAGCTTATTCGGAATATGTAAAGGAAAAAGATGAGGATGGGAAAGACTACCCCAAACTATGATATAGGCAAATATTTCTTCTTCGAACCAACTGCCGACTTTTTGAAGGTTGTCCATGGCTTCCTGAGACTCAAATATGGTTTCATATATTAGAATCATAACCATGTCACATATCTGGTACATATGTTCAAAATACTTGGATTTCCATAGGATATCATGGTAGATATTGATAGGATTAGGATCCTGAATACTCCATTTCCAACCCATAGAGGGAAAATCCATAGAAAAATACAGAGCATCCATAACATAGGCCGACATATAAAAATCATGAACTTATTTTTCAGAAATTATTCTACCGTGCCAAAAATCTAGTATATGAAAAGCCAAGATATTATAAAGTATGGTAGCTCAGTGAAATATATACCCTTCCGAAACCCCATCAGTTAGAGGTACCTAGGTGTCCAAGAATTTCAACACATTAGGGAGTGCATGCAATCGACACATCATAGTTGCAACTTGGGAGAAAGGAGCAACGAGAGAATCAAGCGAGTAATTACCAGTTTCCTCTGCTTCATGATTATTTAGGTCATGTGTCCATTGTCAGATTTTATTTGAGGGGTGTCCATGCTCCTTTACAAAAGCTTCAACATATTCCTTATTATATACATATTGAGGATTTGGAAAATGGTACATGCTTTGAAAATCCTTACTAGTGAAAGACCCAATTATTGTCCCCTTCTTAGTTTGAAAGCATCTATCAGAAATGTCCAAATTTTCTACTACCCAACGGACCATATCCATGTAAGGCAGTAATTATGGCTTGGATACAATTCTATGGAGGAAATAGCTAGCATCATCACTGACAGTGGCTTCTAAAACAACAATGTTATCATCAATTGTGACTATCCTTTCATTAACTCTAGGGTTCTACCTTTCAAAGTACTGATAAATTTCTTCCCATGAAGGAAGTACAACATCCCTGGTACACACGGTATCCAAAAATAATCTTGCTCCTGGAACTTTATCATCGACCTCTTCTAGAAATGGACTAGAAATTTGTTGTTGTGGAGCCTTATTTTTACCTCCACTACTTTTCTTCATTTCTTTCGTGAATTGAGAAGTCAAGCTTACTTGTAGGAGATAGAGGTAGAGACTTAGTGAAAAATCTTTGCAGCACTCACAAATGAGGAAAAATGGAAACATAATGTAAAATTCCTTTTAAAAATATTAATTATGAAAACCTAAGAGCATTAAATGTAAAGTTTTAATTCACTTCGAGGCTAATAATTAAACATTAATTCACTTTAGCGAACAGAAATGGGACCACGTGATCATCCCACATTGGATATCGTAACGGAAATATCGAAGTGACATTTAAAATAAAGTTTCAATATATTGTTTTCCCAATATGGAGAGCTCTGCGATTAAGACATCTGAGATAAGTACGCTTCCAATATAATATGTTCTGAGATGTGGAAGATCTAATATGCAAATGGTTGATATGTTAAAGCAAATCAGAGAACATGAATCTCTTAAGTTCTTTTAAATAATATTTTTGATAAATTAAGTCCTGATAAAGGAAATCCCAATACACCAACATTCAAACATAAGTAAACTATCTTGTAACCTTGGGAGATCGGATCTCAGAGGGGAAGAACCTTGTAACATTTTGCAAAAAGGCTCCGATAAAGTTGTTCCGATAAATATTTCACTTTGGTTTCCTCTTTAAACTTGATGCATTCAATCTCCCTTTTAGTTTTATTTTGAAATTGTAAAAAACTAAACCATAAATAAAGGGTCCCCATTATTTATTATGGCTTATAAAGAAAGAATAAATATGGGTTTTTTTTTTTTTTCTACAACGACACCCAACAAACCAAACCAAAACCAAACGACAAAAGGAACGAAAATAAAAATGAGAAACAAAGGAAAACAACAACAACACATGACAAATGACACAAAGCAACGTGGCCATGCTCAAAGTAAACCAAACATGAACATGCAGCCAACAATATAAGAAGAATTGCAAAAACATCTTGATTCATTACACATCAAACATTCTATATTTACTTCAATAAGAACACTTAGTACATGTATAAAATTTTAATCAAAGTCTTCCCCAAAATCTTCAAGATCCCAAAAATATATTTAAACGAGTCAAGAGGTCGTTTTAGTATTTCAGAGAGCTTGAGGGGACACTCCCTCATATATATTCCTCTTCAAATTACTTCCTTCAATATTTTTGTTAACTGGTTCATGTGTTTGGGTTTGACATGGGCTATTCTTCTTTCTTTATTTTAAAGGGTATTTATAGATCTTGTGTTCTTCTCCATAACCCCAACATGTCAATAGCCTTATCTTATTCCCAACATTGTGAGGTTTCCCTATGTTTTTTTCACTATAGCATCCTTCCAGATGTCCAATGGTTAGTCCATATTGCAACAACCCTTGCATCAATGTTAGGTTTTGTAGCAACATTGTGTTCAACTTTTCCTATTCTTCTTATTTTATAATGAGCCTCTCATTCTCTACTTTGTATTTCTTCAATTTCACCTTCAAACTCCTGAGATTATCTATTCCATTAGGGGAACTTTCCTTTTCTTGCTCATGATAGTTTTGGCCCATGTTGTGTAATACCATATTGTTGTCCATTGCTCTATTCTTTTGTTTCAAGTTGTATCTATATGTGTTGTATAAAAACACAGTTGTCAGTTATGTTAATCATAAACATGTTAATTCATTACCTTGTTATGACAACACTAAGCATGTTGGTCTAAAGTATATTGATATGATGTTGTTCACACATATAAAACCCATGTCAAACACATATTCCAAGAAACCAAAGGACATATTAGCATGTTCGTAACCACATTTAAAAATAGGTTTAAAATCAATATTTTCATCAACATCAGTAGCCACATCAACTGCAAATCAAAATAAATGTAGCATATGCATTAATCATGTTGTTGTATTAAATTTTCATGTGATCCTCTTTAGTTCCAAAGCTAAACCTAACCTATGACAACATCAATCTGTATCTAAGATTCTAACTTTCTCTTTCAAGTCCCTCTAATCAAAGTTTTGATCCTTTGTTTCACATGGTGTTTCTGTGGCCGTCCAGGCCCAACATTTTAACTAAATATTAGATACCACACTTTAACACTCCCTTCCACCCCCTTGCACTAACTCAAGCTAAGGAAGATGTTACTTAATAATCTAACCCAAGCTCTAAGGTCTGTTATGAAGATGGGGTCACAAAAATATTTTTTTTTACAACTTATTCAAATAAAAAAACAAGCGCCATCAATTTGAGTCTCAGATCAAAATTTATGACCATTTGAATTTTTAGTTATATTGGGCCACATAAACATAGTACCACCACATGGCATCCACAGTGGCACTACCTTGTCAACCTAAGGGGACTACTTCATCTTAGGCACCTACACAGCCTCCACATGGCCACTTCCATGCTATCTTAGTCACGAGGCCCATTAGTCCTTCCTTTATATGTTTGTAACATTTCTCATTTTTATTTGATCCATAGTGGATCTAGTTGTCACAACATGGCTTGGCATCGTACCCATCTAGACCCCTTGGATCCCTGAATCCATATGGATC